>MU105610.1:59296-402608 GCA_012274485.2 Sinapis alba | reverse complement strand
GTTTTTTTTTTTTTTTTTTTTTTTTTTTTTATATTTTTTTTTTTTTTTTTTTTTTTTTTTTTTTAATAAATTGGATTTGTGTCTTGATTACAGAGCATTGCAGATTGGTCCATCGATGTTAAACATGGAACTTGCTGATCGTGTTATCTCGACAAGCAATTGGCTTCAAAACCATGTAAGCATTTAACATGGATCATTTACTATTCGACTATGCAGAGGAGGTCCATCGACGTTATGATTTGAAATTAGCTGATCGTGTTCTCCTTATTTTGTAGGAGATTGATGTGGTCATGTTTGTCTTCCGAGAAAGAACAACAATGCATCGATGGTTACCAGATCGGGTTGCTTTCATGATAAGTGTTTTCAGCGATCTCATCGGCTCAGAGTACAAGAAGTTTGTGATGGGTATTAAGAAGTACAAGATGAATCCTTTATTACTGGAATACGGAAAAGGTGAACTACCTTCTCATGGAAGATCAAGAAAGCTGTGGAATGTCGATGTTGACCGGTTGTATATCCCTGTATGGGTCAATCGCAACCATTGGATCGGTGTATGCATCAGCTTCGTTAATAGGCATATCGAAGTGTTTGATTGTGGGGGTAAAAAAAAGATCAAGGAAGTCGAAGCATTCACTTATCTTATTCCACGGATTGTCAAGGCCGTCCAGCCTTTGAGAATGCAGAAGCATCTCAACGTCACTCCTTACACTGTTTCGTACGTCCCTATGCGCGGTCTAAACAGAGCTAATTGTCATTGTGGCGTTTACACTCTTAAACACATCGAATGTCACTTGCTTGGGTTGGACCTTTCATTGGTGGATATTGATAACATCAAGGAAGCACGGATTAAGATTATGTGGGATCTATGGGAGGCAGCAACTGATCCACAGTTGATTGAGAGGATGTCAAAATATGAGCCTCCTAAATATAAGCATGCCGAGTGTATTGAGTTATGATTTATTCCTAGTGATGATATGTAGTTATGATTTTAGGAATTTATGTTATAATGAAGTTTATGTTTTAATATTGTTAGTGATGAATTTTAGTTATGATTTTAGGAAGTTTATGTTATACCCTAAAGGAGTCTTCTATAAACTTAACAAACCAACAAAAACTTGACATCATCAAATCAATTCCTAAAAATTGTTTAAAATTCATGATAACTCACAATAATTCCCAACTAAGAGAACTACTCAATCAGAATTTACTTAGAAGTTATACCCTAAACGAGTCTTCTATAAACTTAACAAACCGACCAAAACTTACATCATCAAATCAATTCCTAAAAGTTGTTTAAAATTCATGAAAACTCACTATAATTCCCAACTAAGAGAACTACACAATCAGAATTTACTTAGAAGTTATACCCTAAACGAGTCTTCTATAAACTTAACAAACCGACCAAAACTTGACATCATCAAATCAATTCCTAAAAATTGTTTAAAATTCATGAAAACTCATTATAATTCCCAACTAAGAGAACTATACAATCAGAATTTACTTAGAAGTTATACCCTAAACGAGTCTTCTATAAACTTAACAAACCGACCAAAATTTGACATCATCAAATCAATTCCTAAAAATTGTTTAAAATTCATGAAAACTCACTATAATTCCCAACTAAGAGAACTACACAATCAGAATTTACTTAGAAGTTATACCCTAAACGAGTCTTCTATAAACTTAACAAACCGACCAAAACTTGACATCATCAAATCAATTCCTAAAAATTGTTTAAAATTCAAGAAAACTCAATATAATTCCCAACTAAGAGAACTACACAATCAGAATTTACTTAGAAGTTATACCCAAAACGAGTCTTCTATAAACTTAACCAACCGACCAAAACTTGACATCATCAAATCAATTCCTAAAATTTGTTTAAAATTCATGAAAACTCACAATAATTCCCAACTAAGAGAAATACACAATCAGAATTTACTTAGAAGTTATACCCTAAACGAGTCTTCTATAAACTTAACAAACCGACCAAAACTTGACATCATCAAATCCATTCCTAAAATTTATTTAAAATTCATGAAAACTCACTATAATTCCCAACTAAGAGAACTACACAATCAGAATTTACTTAGAAGTTATACCCTAAACGAGTCTTCTATAAACTTAAAAAACCGACCAAAACTTGACATCATCAAATCAATTCCTAAAATTTGTTTAAAATTCATGAAAACTCACTATAATTCCCAACTAATAGAACTACACAATCAGAATTTACTTAGAAGTTATACCTTAAACGAGTCTTCTATAAACTTAACAAACCGACCAAAATTTGACATCATCAAATTAATTCCTAAAAATTGTTTAAAATTCATGAAAACTCACTATAATTCTCAACTAAGAGAACTACACAATCAGAATTTACTTAGAAGTTATACCTTTAAACGAGTCTTCTATAAACTTAACAAACCGACCAAAACTTGACATCATCAAATCAATTCTTAAAAATTGTTTAAAATTCATGAAAACTCACTATAATTCCCAACTAAGAGAGCTAGACAATCAGAACTTACTTAGAAGTTATACCCTAAACGAGTCTTCTATAAACTTAACAAACCGACAAAAACTTGACATCATCAAATCAATTCCTAAAAATTATTTAAAATTCATGAAAACTCACTATAATTCCCAGCTAAGAGAACTACACAATCAGAATTTACTTAGAAGTTATACCCTAAACGAGTCTTCTATAAACTTAACAAACCGACCAAAACTTGACATCATCAAATCAATTCCTCAAAATTGTTTAAAATTCATGAAAACTCACTATAATTCTCAACTAATAGAGCTACACAATCAGAATTAACTTAGAAGTTATACCCTAAACGAGTTATCTATAAACTTAACAAACCGACCAAAACTTGACATCATCAAATCAATTCCTAAAATTTTTTAAAATTCATGAAAACTCGCTATAATTCCCAACTAAGAGAGCTACACAATCAGAATTTACTTAGAAGTTATACCCTAAACGAGTCTTCTATAAACTTAACAAACCGACCAAAACTTACATCATCAAATCAATTCCTAAAAAATTGTTTAAAATTCATGAAAACTCGCTATAATTCCCAACTAAGAGAACTACACAATCAGAATTTACTTAGAAGTTATACCCTAAACGAGTCTTCTATAAACTTAACCAACCGACCAAAACTTGACATCATCAAATCAATTCCTAAAAATTGTTTAAAATTCATGAAAACTCACAATAATTCCCAACTAAGAGAAATACACAATCATAATTTACTTAGAAGTTATACATTAAACAAGTCTTCTATAAACTTAGCAAACCGACCAAAACTTGACATCATCAAATCAATTCCTAAAAATTGTTTAAAATTCATGAAAACTCACTATAATTTCCAACTAGGAGAACTACACAATCAGAATTTACTTAGAAGTTATACCCTAAACAAGTCTTCTATAAACTTAACAAACTGACCAGAATTTGACATCATCAAATCAGGTCTTAAAAATTGTTTAAAATTCATGAAAATTCACTATAATTCCCAACTAAGAGAAATACACAATCAGAATTTACTTAGAAGTTATACCCTAAACAAGTCTTCTACAAACTTAACAAACCGAACAAAACTTGACATCATCAAATCAATTCCTAAAAATTGTTTAAAATTCATGAAAACTCATTATAATTCCCAACTAAGAGAGCTACACAATCAGAATTTACTTAGAAGTTATACCCTAAACGAGTCTTCTATAAACTTAACAAACCGATGAAATTTGACATCATCAAATCAATTCCTAAAAATTGTTTAAAAATCATGAAAACTCACTATAAATCCCAACTAAGAGAACTACACAATCAGAATTTACTTAGAAGTTATACCCTAAACGAGTCTTCTATAAACTTAACCAACCGACCATAACTTGACATCATCAAATCAATTGCTAAAAATTGTTTAAAATTCATAATAACTCACTATAATTCCCAACTAAGAGAACTACTCAATCAGAATTTACTTAGAAGTTATACCCTAAACGAGTCTTCTATAAAATTAACAAACCGACCAAAACTTGACATCATCAAATCAATTCCTAAATTTTAATTAAAATTCATGAAAACTCACAATAATTCCCAACTAAGAGAACTACACAATCAGAATTTACTTAGAAGTTATACCCTAAACCAGTCTTCTATAAACTTAACAAACCGACCAAAACTTAACATCATCCAATCAATTTCTAAAAATTGTTTAAAATTCATGAAAACTCACTATAATTCCCAACTAAAAGAACTACACAATCAGAATTTACTTAGAAGTTATACCTTAAACGAGTCTTCTATAAACTTAACAAACCTACCAAAACTTAACATCATCAAATCAATTCCTAAAAATTATTTAAAATTCATGAAAACTCACTATAATTCTCAACTAAGAGAACTACACAATCAGAATTTACTTAGAAGTTGTACCCTAAACGAGCCTTCTATAAACTTAACAAACCGACCAAAACTTGACATCATCAAATCAATTCCTAAAAATTGTTTAAAATTCATGAAAACTAACTATAATTCCCAACTAAGAGAACTACACAATCATAATTTACAGAACCAGTCTCAATACTATAGATCTCAACCAAAATCAGTCAAACTGGCCCTAAGTGAACCTCATCAAATAAATTCCTAAAAATTGATTATAATTCATGAAAACTCATTATAATTCCCAACTAAGAGAACTACACAATGAACCGGTCTCAATACTATAGATCTCAACCAAAATCAGTCAAACCGACCCAAAGTGAACCTCATCAAATAAATTCCTAAAAGTTGATTGAAATTCATGAAAACTCATTATAATTCCCAACTAAGAGAACTACACAATTAGAATTTACAGAACCGGTCTCAATACTATAGATCTCAACCAAAATCAGTCAAACTGGCCCAAAGTGAACCTCATCAAATAAAATCTTAAAAATTGATTAAAATTCATGAAAACTCATTATAACTCCCAACTAGGAGAACTACTCAATCAAAATTTACAGAACCGGTCTCAATACTATTGATCTCAACCAAAATCAGTCAAACCGGCCCAAAGTGAACCTCATAAAATAAATTCCTAAAAATTGATTAAAATTCATGAAAACTCATTATAATTCTCAACTAAGAGAACTACACAATCAGAATTTACAGTACCGGTCTCAATACTATAGATCGCAACCAAAATCAGTCAAACCGGCCCAAAGTGAACCTCATCAAATTAATTCCTAAAAATTGATTAAAATTCATGAAAACTCATTATAATTCCTAACTAAGAGAACTACACAATCAGAATTTACAGAACCGGTCTCAATACTATAGATCTCAACCAAATTCAGTCAAACCGGCCCAAAGTGAACCTCATCAAATCAATTCCTAAAAATTGATTAAAATTCCTGAAAACTCATTATAAATCATAACTAAGAGTTTCACATAATCAGAATCCAATGAATCCGATGAGAAAGACAATATAGGAAGAAGTTAGGAAGCAAAAAATGTCTCTTGAAGTAGGTTGTTTAGGGTCCATTCTATGAATTTTTACAAAATTATGTAACCGAGAATGAATGAAATTGATCTACTGGTTCATACCATGTTATTAAAATTTGCGAAAATCTTTTTTTTTTTTTTTGATGTTGAGGACTGAAATAAACTTATGAATGAAACTGTTTTTTGGTTCAAGAATAATTTGTCATAATCAACATTAATTAAGTTGCTGCAAAGTGAAACAAAGTTGCAAAAAAAACAGCAAACAAATAGACTATATTGGCATCTTGCAAGATGCCTTGTTGTGACCACCAACACCACATCTACTGCACTTGCGCAGCTGACCCCCCTGTGATCCTTGTGATGATCGAATTTTATCTTCAACAGTTTCATATCTGCGTTTTCTTTTTTGGCCAAGAGATCTTCTTGTCTCAGGCGGTAGCACTTTATAATTTTCCATAGCCTGTGGGACAGATCAAGCATCTTCAGGAACAGAAATGGGATTTATGCTTTCTTGATAAGCTTCTCTCCAAGCTCCAGTGGTGTACACTAAATCAGTCAATGTATGTGGTTCTCTACCAACAAAAAAACGGCTTTAGTTGCGTGTCTGCAAGGAATTTTCAAGAGGTCGTACTTCCCACAAGAACAAGTCCGCTTACCCAAATTAACAAAGCATTCAATTGTATCGCCTTTAACAAGCAGCTGGTCATCGTTTACAGGGTAAATTACAAAAGTTTTTCCCTTCTCGATTCTTCTATCAATCTTTTCCTCCACATCTATGGTCAAAGGATGGGTTTGCTTCAAAATCAACTTCTTACGCTTAAAAAAACAGCATGTGAGCATTTCTCTAATACTGTCCAACAAAGGAATTACGGGAAACTCTCTAGGCAACCGCAACGCAGAATTTATCGACTCAGCAGGATTGTTTGTCCTAACGTCATACCTATATCCAATAAATTGACATCTAGCCCACTTTCTGACATCCGCTTCAATAAGATAATTTACAATTGCTGGACTAATATTGCAAACATGAGCAAACGTACTCTTAAAATCAGTCACTCTATAAGCCTTCAACGCTTTTAAAATTAACCCGGCTAATTCTTTCCCCTTGAAATATGTTACCACATTATTCAACAAATAATGAATACAAATACCATGTTTTGCTGGCGGATACACGTTCTCAAGTGCCTTCGCTATAGATCCTTGTCTGTCCGAAATAAAAGCCAACCCATTATCATCAACAACAACAACTTTTAACTGTCTCATAAACCATTCCCAAGACTGATCATTCTCAGAGTCAACTATCCCGAATGCAATAGGATACAAATTTGAATTTCCATCTAAAGCAGTTGCAACCAGTAGCACCCCTTTGAATTTACTCTTCAAGAAAGTTCCATCGACAACAATGACACGCCTCATGACTTTGGTAAAGCCTCTAATCGATTGACCAAACGCTAAAAACAGATATTGAAATCTACCATTGACGCCAGTCTCATAAGAGGTATGTGTACCCGGATTGGCCTCTCTCAGCATGTGCAAATATTTTGGTATTTTTCCATAACTTTCTTCTGGAATACCTCTGACAGCATTGACTGCAAATTCACGGGCATCCCATGCTAAAGAAACAGAGATCTCACATCCATAATTATTACGCATAATCTCAACAATATCTTTTGTTTTAGGTCCTTCTTTGACACATTCATATTTATGCATGATCAGACCGCCAATCGTTTTTGCTGAAGATGTCTTACCGGCACTGGTTCTGTTTGAAGGTGCACATGAATGGTCACCAACATACTTCTTATTAATAAAATATGTGGAGCCCTTCAAACACTCTGCTCGAGCACCCCAAAAGCACACCTTATACGCACATCTAATACACCAAACTGATTTATTGGATTTGGTAATTGTGTAGTGAAAGTTATGCTTCATTGCACATAACTCAAACCTCGCCTTCAACAATGTTTTGTTGAGAAAAAGATCTCCTTTCTTAACCAAATCGACCAAAGAGCTTTTTGTCAAATTTTCTCTGTTTTCTTTTTTCAGAGATGATGTTGTCAGCATCATAATCATCTCCATCAACCTCGTCTTGCTTCATCTTTCCTTTCTTCTTCTTGTTATACTGTGAATCCCTGACATTACTAGAAGCGCCTTCTCCATTGTCACAAGGATTTCGTTCATCCTCTTCACCAGTATTTGCATCAGTTGGCATCATATTAAGATTAATTTCCATCTTATTTGGATTCTCTTGCTTTGCTTTATAGGTAACACACAATCGAGTTGACTGATGCTTCTTACAAAAGCCTAGAAAATTTTGAACTTGGCGTGAGTTATCAATGATCACCAGTGGACAATCTGATGAATTGATCAACCCAATAGGTAGATAACTCAACTCCAAAACAGCATCAGAGTCTTCGAAACCAAAATCTTCTTTGACAATTTTCTGTAACTCTTCAAGAGAGGAGCTCAATTCCAAAGCAAGTAATCTTCCCCCTTTCTTTTCATCAGCAGAAAAACTCCAACCTAAAGCTGCAACCAATTCTCAAACACCACATGAAGCATAGATATGCATCATGGTAGAAACAATATGAATTTTTTCAAAAACTTTTGTGAAAATCAATGGAATAGAGAAAGAAGATGGCGTGATGGCGTGAGGAAAGGTTAGCACGTTTTTTTTTTTGGTGAAAATATCTTTCAGATATATTTTGTTCCTATATTTTCGGATCAAACCTTATATGTAGAATATGTGCATTCTACTATATGTAGAATACAATAAATATGTTAAACTCAATTTCTACGGATTTTAGATTTAAAGTAATGTGTAGATTTCGATTTCTACAGGTTTTAGATTTATAGTAATGTGTAGATTCTGATTTCTACGGGTTTTAGAATGAGAGGTAAAACGTAGAATGTGCATTCCAAATATTTTTAGATTACCATTATTTTCGTAGAACCCATATTCTAAAATAGTAGAATCAATGAAAAATATAGATTGCAGTTTCTACTAATCATAATACGAATTCTACTTTTGGTAGAACAAAATTTGAAATTATGATTTTATCATTTTTAAAACTGAAAAAATGTTACTAAGTTGATATTGGTATTTCATCAGTAGTTACTATTTTTAGAATTATTTTTAGTTTGTAAAACTATTTATTTGATTTATTTTCGAAAATACTAAAAGGCATTATAGGCAAAAATTGTGCAAAATAGAAATTAGCCTAATGGGACAATGTACCTGTTTTTTGGCCTAAAAAAAAACAATTTCCCTTAATTGTTTTACCACACTTTCCCCATTAACCGTTAGTTGAAGATTATTCCCAAGTTTGACATTATATGAGTGAAAGTAGTGTCCAAACTTGCAAACATGTGGCTTGAACATCCAGAGTTCACAAACCATTCAACACCTCTGTTCTTTGGAGTTGTTTGCATTTAGTAGTGGATTGTGATATTTGCACCGATCACCACCGCCTTTTTGAAAGAGCGTCATCTATGCCTAACTCATTCTCTGCAAGGTCATCTATTTATGCATATGACATTGAGAGCTTGGGCATCTTCTTCATAACAGGATTTCTTAACTTTTTCTCATGGACATATTAAGAATTTTGCAACTCATTGATAGTCATGCTTATTTTCTTCAGTGGACACCACTACATATTTTTCAGTTAGTGTTCAAAGCAACTTCTCAACAGTTTTTGAATTTGACATGTTGTTACATCTAAAAGTGTCTTAAATCTCTATGTACCAGTAAAAACCTAACATTCGCTTTACGCCTTCGTTAGACGTAAAGAAGATAACCCCCTCCCTATCAAAGTTTGACATATGGAGGTAAGGGGGCTACGGTCACATCTATGTATTTATAAAAAGAAAAGAAAATCGAATTTTGAAACTGACATAAATATGGATCTAAAAGATTGTAAAATGATTCATTCACATAATAATATGTAAACTCTAAAAGGATATTTGCCTCAATATGTTTTACTTGCTTTTGCTTACTTCAATTTTTTATTCGTGTTTGTTCACAAGAATCACAATACATGTTTTCCCCGTTGCTCCTCTTTTTATTGAAACGGTCATTAGTCTTCCAAAACAATTGTCAATGTTCTCATCCGTCTCTTCATATAGTTTGAAGAAGAGATCGATTCACCAAGCTCTCACTTACTCCAGACTTTCTCTTCATTGCATTGCAAATGATATTTTGATATCTACGATCCAAAGTCTGCTGAAACCCAACCCAATCAATTGTTTGGAACATCTAGTATTTCATTCATATGATGATCATTTTATCTTGAGATCCTCCAAATATTTCAGCTGCATTGCAGCCTTTTTGACTCCCTCTATTGTCTTAGTGTAACCCTCGTCCACCAGACTCCATAATCCATTGGCTGACAAAAGATTTTTCCTTCAGTTCACTCCAGTGATCACTAGTAGTCAACTAATTTGGTTCCAACCATAGAATTTGGCCCAGATTGAACTTTATTCGGTAGAGTGACGCAGAAATGCTTTTGAAAGGTAAAAACTTGAAAACAGCTTCTGAACATCTTTTTTCAGCTGAGTTCATTTCATTTCATGTAAATGAAAACATAACAATATTATCCCAAACTGGTTTTTATGACGTTCCTATACTCATGACAAAACCATAAATAAATGGGAAAATCTTTAATGATGTCACTTTTTTAGTAGCCACGACGATGGTAAAGCATCTGAAGATCATTGCAATGGTTGCAGGTCCAAGGAACCAGATAAGGGTCTAAACAATAAGTATGGATCCGCCGAAAATTGCAGATGTGACATCTAATGAGAAGATCCTCTGGCTCACTGAGGGAGCATCTGCCACAAGCTGAAGCTCGAGACTGCACCCACACCAAAAAAACAACAACAAGAGCAATGTAACAATCAAAAAGAACGCATAGAAATGAAAGAATCGGTTTGTTTCTTGACTGAGAGAGAGAGATAGAAGGCATTACCAGTGGATTGAAACCTTGTCTTTCTTCTTCTTCTTCAGGGAGTACTACAAGAGAGTTGTTTGTTGACGATGGGTCAGGGACTGTTTGTGAATATATCTTTTGATCAGAAGATCCTGCGTCTTCTATCTTTGTGATGGTTACGAAACTGGACTTGCACAATGGACATGTTGTCTTCTTTCTTTCGGAAACCTGCAGATAAATATCATAGTTGTATCATATGACAATATCTGTATTTATTTAGGAGTTAATTTTGGTCTGAAGAAGATAAACTCACCAAACGGTCTACCCATTGCTGGATGCAGGAATAACAAAACCTGTGGCCACAAGGGAGAATGCCTCTAGTGGAACTGAAGCCCGTCCAGCATATGACACAAGAAACCTGTGCAGAGACCGTCTTACTTGCTTCAGTCTCATCTTCTGTTGAATTGGGTTTGTTGAAGTTTGATTCATCATCTTGCGGTTTTTTCTCTCCATTAACTGATCTCGGGCGTTTAAACACACCTGAATGATTCCAATTCTCAGACTCCTCTATTTCATCTGCAGCCCAGTCTTGTGTTGCATAGTCACGAGGATGTCCACGAGCTGATGTTTCTCCTTGTTCTAAAACACAGTCCTCCACATTTTCCTCATCAACCGGAGAGTTTCTTCGTTGCTCATCAGAATATTCATGACGGTTACTATCAGATTCCTCATCAGAGTCAAGGTTGATAAGGTTTCTGGAAGAGCGTGGCTTTACTAACCGCCTCTTTCCTTTCCGTGAAGATTCCGCCACGCCAGTGTTTTCCTTGTCTTCAAAAATATTACTTGGCCTCTTTGTTCTCAATCTCACTGACTGTCTGGTTGCTTCTGTATTTTTCTGAAGACCAACAAAGGAGATTAGAGACAGGAGAGAAAAAAAAAACTTATTCTACAAAACACATAATACTGATGGCAAATAAGCATTGTTTCTTCGTACCTATGGCTAATCTTGGTAGCTACATTGACAATATAAAAAAAGAAAACTGAGGAGGATATGCTACTAATCTATCACATAAATCTTCCGACCATGCAAGATTGATAAGGCTATTCTGATCTTTTTGGATAAATAAAACAACACAAAAACTTCTGTACTATTACTTTACAAACTATACCTATGAGGTGGAAGATAAAGAATCAAAAGCTGTAAGATTCCAGTACCACATTGCAAATAAACAATGAGATAAGGAGGGGTTACCTCTTTCAACAAGACAGAGTCCATCCAAGTGGAAAGCTCAGAAGTGCGGCCGCTTCTCCTGCTTTCTTCACCATTAGCAAAGTATTTATCAAAAGTTTCACCAGTCTTTTTCACTTTCTTAGTGAGTTTAGCTTCCCCAGAATCCGCAGGAAGTTCAACCATCAAAGGTCCAACCTCTTCCCCACTAAATAAAATAAGACTTTTTTATCAATCATCATTTAGGAACACGGTTCAAACAATTAAGAAGAACAAAAAGTAGTAAACCTTTCAAAGGTATAAGGAGCCTCGGAAACTCGTCTGCCTTCCCTTATGCAAGCTTCAACCCACTGATGATTGACTACTATCGTATTGAACTTGTTAGCAAGATGGTACTTTTTGCCCTCGAATTTCCAACAAACCTACCAAACATGAAAACCAAAAGGGTATGTATCTAATCTTGTTTAATGAAAAAAAAAGCAAAGTAGAAGAAGTGAGACTGACCAGATGAGTGATGGATCTTGACATAGCACCGACATAACTAGCACCAGAAAGGGAGATAAGCTTGATGAGCTTGAACCTGTCGGAGCCGTGATAACCACTCACAGTTGCAACCACGTTTTCCATACCTACATTAATAATAGATCCACAGAGATATTGAGAGAGCAGCAATAATCACTCACATGATGCGGCTAATCCCTAAATTTGGATTATCTTGTACCTTTTTTCGTGGCGCTTCGATAAAACCTAGATTATGGAATCGAGCTAAATCATACCAGATTTACAGAAACCCTTTTACAGAATGAAACCCTAGAAACTGCAATTTCTTTGTGTTTTAGCAGAATTACCTGGCACAGATTTGCGGCGACTTATCTCTCTCTTTTTTTTTCGGTAATCTGTGGCAGATTCTGTCTCTTCGTTTTCCTCAGTTCCTTTTTTTTTTCCTCTCCGTCTTCTTCTTCTGAGGTCTGTAAATGACTGAAAGGAAAAAGCCAAAATTAGATGTGAATCTGGCGGGAATTTATATTAATTTTGGATGGATACAGTTTCGAACCATTTCAACTCCTTCTCAAGTCATGAGTACTGAGCATCATAATTCAAAGTTTTCAGTTAAAATCTCGTATTTGGTCAAAAGAATGTCCTTATAAAAAAAATAATCTTATCTCTTAATTTATAGATATTAATTTATAAACATTATTTATTATTTTATATTACATAGAATTTAAATGTGGTTTTAGTTATAATATTATTAAATCTCATCAAATAAACCATAAATAATAGACATATATTCGCTTAACCATTCACTCATGACTACTACTTGTACATTGTTTTTGCAAAAGATATTATATTATGGTCCTCTAGCAAATTGTGAATAGGTTCCATTTTTTAACTTATTCCACTAATTCCATTTCTTAGTACTCTTTGTTGTTACTTCCCCCATTTTTACATCTTTGAGTATCAAAGCTAGAAGTGGCAAAACTTGTCCAAAACCGTCTCTCTTTACAAATTCAAGTCCAGAAGCTCTCACAAAATTAGATAAACAATAGCACTCAAAGGTAACTACTGTCTCTTGACCATATATAGAGATCGAAACCAGTAACAATCCCACAGCTGAACAACCGATGAGGATGCCGAGTTATATTACTATATGTACTCGGAGTTGGTGGTGGCGGCCTCATCTGTGACTAGGATTTCAGCGTGGACCAGTTGTTGCAGCAGAGCCGTAAGGCATATTGTTGGATGATCCAGGAGGCGGGTTATATGAACCAGGAGGAGGGCCTCTTGGGAAGTAGTAACTGGGTCCTGAAGGAAAGTATCCTCCTGGCTGAGTTACTCCTTGATAAGGATATTGAGCTGTGCCAACAACTGAATTTGGTGCAGTTGCAGTACCAGCAGCTGGTGGAGGGATGTATCCCTGCCAAAAGTAACAAAACATATAAAGCTCAAGCTCTTTTACATCGTATTCCAAGCAGAGAGCAAAGTTTTAACCACATCTAGACCTTATCCTTCTACTTACACTATGGTCAAAAAATTGATCCCTCGAGGTATAGATTTCTTCGATGATCAACAAATGTGGAAAACTATAGCGGGTTGCATTTGTGGCTATATACTACAGTACTAGGCTAGTAAAAGACAAGTTAGCAAAAAAGCTTGCAAAGAGAGAAACTCACGAACCTGGTAAGCATCACCATAGTAACCAACTCCACTCTGAGAAGTATCATTTTCAGCAGTGTTATAAGGGACACCTTCATTTGATTGACAAATACAAACTCTTAAATTACTAAACAAAATTTGTAAAGGAATGTAAGAGCTAAACAGAACAATTTACTACCAGCTCCTCTGTCCGAATTCATTAACTGTGCTTGAAGTTTTTGTACTTCCATAGCCATAGTCATGTAGCTCTTCTCCATTGCCTGAAGTGACTCGATATGGTCGTTGTAAAACTTCTTCTCATAGTCATACGTTGCCCTACAGAATCAGATACCAATGGTCATGGGGACATTCACAAGAGAAAGATACAAACTTGGTAACTACAAAAGACCTGCACTGTTGGTATTCCTGTCTTAAACCATCAAGCTCGGACATGAGAGCTGGAACTTGCTGCACATCTGAACGAGATCTCTGAAGCTCCTGAGTCAAATGATGCAGTTTAGACATAAGTTCCTCCCTCGCCACGACAAGGCTCCGGGCCTCTGCACGTGCCTCTTGCATCTCGAGCTTCAAAGCCTCAGACTTGCGAAGCTCGGACTCCATCTTGGCAACTTTGTCAGCAAGACCGCTCATCCGCTGCTCTCCATCGGACTTGATCGACCCAATCTGGGAGTGGAGCATCTGCAGCTCGTGATGCGATGCTGCTAGCTCTTGTCTAAGGTTAGCGTGTGTGGCAGCAAGCCTCTGATTCTCTATGGCGAGTCTCTGCATTTCCACGTGTTGGGCTGCGAGTTTTTGCTCCATGAGAATGCTGAAGGAAGGAAACGCACATCCATCATGGTGAGGGAGGCCAGGACGAGGCGTATGGTGCGGTGGAGGAACTCTTCCGTTGCTTCCCATCAAACTGAGAAACCATAAGAGAAAGAAACAATGATTTAACACATAAGCTCAATGTCAATGGATTTACAAGTTCAGAGCCGAAATTAGGGTTCTACGTCACCGTACTAGCTAGAAGCAAGAATTAGAGGATAATCGAAGAAGCTTACTGGATGAGCGAGTTTAAGAATGAGATAATGCGGCGGCGGGGGAGAGAGGAAGATTAGCAATCGGCGGCGGAGGGTTTTTAAACCGACGTGCAACTTTCCAGGGGTGAACCGGAAAAATCTAAACGGTTTGGGACCTTGGGTGGTACGGACGTACGGTTTTGAAATATTCAAGCGGGCAACCAACCCGGCCCATATATGCACCCGTCTAATATCGAGTGTGTCTTACCCGACACGGAAACAAATCTAAACGATTTGGATTAATTAACGTTTTACCCGACCCGGAAACAAATGCCGGTGTATTTTCCTTCTCTCACCACTCTTTCTTGTTCCTCTTCCACTGAGCATTGCTTGGTTGTTATATGTTTCTCCTGTAGTTAGAGATCACTTGGGCTGTCCATTTTCAATGAACATATCTAAAATGGACAGAACAGTTTATTATACATTTTTTTTCTAAGTCCAAATTATATGCAGTCTAAATAATCTAAACCCAAAATGAATTATTCTAATTATACACCGGACCCAATTAAAAAATTAGTGTTAACATACAAAAATTCATATTTAACAAAACTCCTTGTTTAATTTATATGTTTATGATTTTGACAGAAAATGTAAATTTACGGTTTTGGTAAAAAACATGATTCTACGATTTTGGCGGGAAAATGTGATTTGTGGTTTTGGCGGAAAAAATGATTTTACAGTTTTGGCAGGAAAATATGATTTACAGTTTTTGCAAAAAAACATGATTTTACGGTTTTTGCAGAAAAACATAATTTTACGGTTTTGACAGAAAAACATGATTTTGTCGTTTTGGTGAGAAAACATGATTTTACGATTTTGACGGGAAAACGTGATTTTACAGTTTTGGCGAAAAACATAATTTTACAGTTTTAGCGAAAAAATATAATTTTACAGTTTTAGCGAGAAACATAATTTTGCGGTTTCGGCGAAGAACATGATTTTGCGATTTTATCAAAAAACGTGATTTACGGTTTTTGCGGGAAATATGATTATCCCCAAAGTAAAAAAAAAAACTAAATTTTTATGTTTATTGGACTGCCCATGTCCAAGTGGGTTAAGCTCATCTAATTTGAGTTTAATGGATTTTAGTTCAATTGGACAACTTTAATTTTTGGGTATAATATGGTGAGACTATTTGGATTTGGTCTTAGTTAATCCATTTAGTTAATCCATGTTTATCATGTGAGCGACAACTTTCTAGTATGTGTGTGCTACAACAAAAGAAAGTGTCCTCTTTTACTGATATATGATTCAAGAAAATGATGAGACGGAAGATGATGATTGGGACGACACTTTCCACTCTTTTCCTGCTTCCACAAATTTTGAAGGGTCAGAGTCAAAAGACAATGTTAATACTTTACCACTTGCAGAAGAAGCTGAGTGATCATTAACATCTTGACACCACAAGAGAAGATTATGTCGAGAAACGCAAAGGGGTCGAAGAAAAAGCGAGAATGACAAAACTTCATCCTCCGATGATCATAATCTTGTTGAAATGAACGAAGAATCAGTTGAGATTCGTAAGCGTTCTGAACCTGAAATATTGCTGCTGTCAAAAGATCAATCTTCCTTCAGCTGAAGCAGTTTAAAAAAGCTACTTGATGATGGCCGTGTACGTTGGAGCTCATGTAGTTATTTCGGAAGAGACAATGGCTGGAAATAAGAGAGTGAGTGATTAGGAGGATTGAACATTAGACAATGAGCAATACTTTTACGGTGAACAAACAATTATGATTCAGTTGTGTTTTCTTTCTTCCGAGTTAATTTCAGAGGTTAATATATAAGTGTAGTTTTGTTACAACTGATGTATCTTAGCTGGAGAAGTTGTTGTTTGCAATTACTCTGATAGATTTTAAAAGCTATCTTTGTCTTTGATGAATCTAGAAAACATAAATGATAAAGAAAATTTTGGAAAATAATCAAAACAAAGATATATTCTCATAATAGATTACGGTGATTTGCTGAATCGATGTCAATCCAAGATTCCATTGCTGATTTTATACATAAAGTTACTATTACAGTTACTGGAGATGGTGACGGAAAAGAACAACCTCACCGAAGTTGTTTAATTTTGAGTAAACGCAATTGCTATATAAGAGTGGGGGTATAATGACGAGCCTAAAACTTTAGGGGGGATTACATGAAACATGTTCTCTATGTAAACAAATATACACAGTCCACTGTCACGTAATCATGTCTAAACACAATATCTCTTACAATTTATATCTGAAATAGTCCAACATATACCGTCCTTATGGATGAAAGTTTTTCTTTCATATATTTTGTCAAACACATGAATGCATATAGAGAGATTAACATTTTGACATACTTTAGCTCATTATCTTTACATTTTAACATACTTTCTACTTGAGGTGTAGTTTGGGCATGCTTTTTGAATTTTATCAGACAAAATTACCCTTTGTTCGATGGAGATGTCATGTGGTCAGGGGAGGCATGGTCATGGGAAATTAACTCAATAAAGTTGTATCCACCAATAGTATGTGTTGTAATTTGGTGGACATGGTTAGATGTGTTGGGGTTAGACGTCACATCTGAGGTCATGTGGCTAGAGTTGTGGTCAAGATGTTTAGGGAGTTTTGGATATATGAAATGTGGTTACTATCATCTTTTCATGAAGCAATTTTTGTGAAACCGGTTTCAAATTGTGAACTATCTATAATCTTGCTTACGACCTTCATACCACACTCTTTAGTAACAATGACCATTAACAAAACAGTACACATCAAATCCATGAATGAAATCAGTGTGGTCAAGCATATGAAAGATGGTAATATATGGTGGATATGGTCATGAGTGGTGTGGTCATGGATAATAACAATCAAATCTCCTATGTTTCAAGGATATTAGCAAATCAAAAACATTTGAGACATAAACAAAACAAGAATGCTGGAAATTCAGAATATTTGCTTGGCCTAAACTCTAAGATTAAAATGTTTGGGACAAAATCGATTGGACCATTCTGCATGTTTTAAAAGTTAAGGTAAATTCGTGAATACCCAAGATATAGAGAACTAGATCTACAAATATAGAGAAACCACCATTGTTGTGCTTAATCCTTCTTCTCTTCTAATTTGGTTGATGACGATCGTTCCAGCGGCAACCACGATGGGAGAGCTGACCACAGAGATGATGAGGTCGAATCACAATGGGGGCTTGTTCGTCGAAGGCTTTCACCTCCGTCAAACGTTTGACTCACGAGCTTTTCCTTGATCTTATTGTCTTTCTTGTCCAAGACGTTTCCAAGCGGTGAGTAACAAACTTTGTGTAAATCGAGAAAGAAGAGAGAAATTGTGGATTATAGTTTGTAAAAATATTTTCAGATTCTATATTTTGCAGTTGGCTGATGAAGAATGAAGAATGTAGAAGAGCAAAGAGTAAAGCAGAAAAATGGATACAATTAAAATATATGGTTAATTGACTTAAAAATATCTGGTTAGTCAAAAGGGTATTTTAGAGAAATCACAACAAAAAAATATATCACAAGTTGGAAGTATGTCCAAATGCAAATAGAAGATGAAAAAGTATGTTATATTGTAATTTTTTCATGCATATAATGTGTTTCCATTTTCAAATACTTTACATTCTCCTTAACCATCTTCACGTGCATGCATAAGAACATAAACTAAAATCAAATCTTTATTGGCAAATCAAATGGTTTGATTAAGTTAAACAAAATTTGACATTTGTACTTTTGTTACAAAAGCTGTAAAAAATTATTAATTGATAATTTGGACATCTAAAAGGATCTAAACTTAATTACCTTTTAGTTTATTTATTTATTTGGAACACTATTAACTTTTAGTTATAATTGATTTTTCTATTTAATATTTTAATTGGTAAACTTTCATCATAAATCTTTACACACTCATTGTTTCGCTCTCTTCTCCTCCTCTGCAGATCTTTGGATTAAAAGGTACAATATTTCTATCATTTCTAATTTCTATACATTACCACTCATTTGAAATTAGACACCATTGTTCTGGATAGAGAATTTTGGGTGCCTTGATCTATACGTTTGATCTGATTCACAGATTCATCGTCACAAATTGAAAATTTAAACTCACATATGCAAATATCTGATGAGATTCAAATATGGCCATGTTCGTTTGCTGGTCGCAAGCGTCAGCGACCAGTGCCAGCGACTAAAAGTTGTTCGTTTGATGGTCGCTGGTTCTGCGACTGATTGCTGCGACTAGACGCCCGACCTTCAATTTTTTTATCATAATTGCATCTTGTGGTTTTCATGGACATCTCCTTTTATTTAAGAGATGTCTCATGTTGTTTAGCCTCTTCTTATCTTTGAAAAAGTCATGGTATATATATTGAAAACTCTGCAAATTAATATTCGATAAACTAAGAAGTACAATAAATGATAAACTAAGAAATACAATAAATTAAAAGAAAAAAAATTGGTTCTCAATTAATCTGGTTTAAAATATGACATAAAACAAAAAAATAATAAAATATTACATTATAAATAAGAAATTATTAATCTATATATATATTTTATATAAGTAAAAATAAAACATTATCTTATTTGCTTTATATTTACAATGAAATTATCTCTATGCTTTCTTACAACTTTAATATATTTTGGTAATATTTTGAAAAATTATACAACAGTTCTGCCAAATAGTTTTCTTTAAAAGGTTTTTCACCAAAAAGCTCTAAAGGAGAATAATGACCAAATATGTTTTATTAAAAAGACAAAAGATCCCTATACCATCACTCAAAAGCACGTTATTAGCGACAACGTATTTCGTAATTAATTTCTCGTTAAAGACCCATTACGAGGAATTAATGACGAAATCCATTTCGTCGTAACGCACATTTCCTCGCCAATTCATCGTAAAGTTACGAGCAAAGACTTCCTCTTAAAAATCAGGTTACCATTTCCTCGTAAAATACTCGTAAATGTTTCCTCGTAATATCCATGTAAAACTTTTCCTCGTAAAGCTCTCGTAAAGTATTCCTCGTAATGTACACGTAAATGTTTCCTCGTAAAATCCTAATTATAGGTTATCAGAATTTCTCGTTAAGTTGTCGTAATTTAGCTACGAATTTGCTTCGAATATTTATTTTCCAACAAAAAACATATATTCAAAATATTTTTAAATTTATTTCTAAATTATTAAAAATTAGAATAATAAATCAAAATGAAAATATTATATAAATATAAAATTTTTGATACAATATTATATTTATGATACAATAAAAAGAAAATAAAAATTAGTTGGGATTGTCCGTCTGTATGTCATGGTGTAGGTGGCACATTAAACCGAGGAACCGGAGGCGGCTGGGAGACGACTCTCTGAGATGCCTGAGAATCGGGGACAGTCTCCGGAACCGAAAGACAGGGAGCTGAAAAAGATGATCGGGGAGCTGTACGAGTCCCAAACACACCAAAAACTCTCTCTAATGAGGTGTAAGCTTGGTCGTACGAACCATCTAAAAATGTAATTGTCATAAATAACATTTTATAAAAATATTTACTTAATCATAAAAAATTAACCATCTAATCAATACTAATCAACAAATTTTATAACCTATCTAAATTCCCTACACTAACCAGCTATCTAAATTCCCTACCCTAAACTAACCACCTAAGAAACTAGAGAGGAATAAAGAGAGTAACTTAGCTTGGAGAAGAAGAGGAGTTATGGAGGAAATAAGAAGTGAACATATTTCGTGTATATATAAGAAATTTTATTTCCTCGTGAATTCATCGTGGGTTTCCGAGGAATTAGCAAGGCCCGTGTTTTTTTACGAGGAATTAGCAAGGCTTAGTTATATTTCGTCGTAAAGTCCTTGTGGGCTTACGAAGAAATAGTAAGGTCCGTGTTTTTTACTTTCCTCGTAAATTCCTCGTTAAGTAAAGAGTAATTTACGAGGAAATAAACTTACATGGAAAATATGAGGCCCATGTTTTTGTTTTTAATTTTCTTGTACATTCATCGTTAAGTAACGAGGAATTTACGAGACAATCCTGTAAATCCCTTAAACCCCAGACCTCAAACTGCCTTAACTAATAACTCAAGCTCTTCTTTACATTTCAAACCCCGAACCCCCAAGGATATTATCAATAGCTAATATCATTCTTTCCATAAACATATATTCAGTTTTGTAATCCAACAAATGATCGTGCACATGTAAATGAGTTCATTGTGTTCTTTATCATCTTATGTAATATTATTTTATATCACATGAAATATTACTTTTTTACATGAATACTATTATTAATTTTTCAAATGAAAATAAACAAGTAGTTTTTAAATATTATTATGTAACTAAATCATCTTGTGTAAATTAAAGTCCGTTATGATATAGTTTAACGTATTTTTCTCGTAAATTATTTGCTAATTAACGAGTACTTTACAAGGACATGTGCTTACGTGTAATAGCAAGGCTCGTGTTTTTGTTTTTAATTTTGCTCATAATTTCCTCGTTATTTAACGAAGAAATTACGAAGAATATTTGTAATCCCCTTAAACCCGAAACCTCAAAATTCCTTAACTAATATCTCAATCTCTTCTTTACATTTCAAACTCCAAACCCCCAAGAATATTAAAAGACTAATTCAAATTATATAATTTCATTTTCATGATTAAACAAACTAAATAAATACATGCATATTAAGTCTGAAAGTCAATCATATTAAAAAAAATTACATCATCATTCGGATACAACATTCTCGTCATCACTAGAAACATCATCATTTTCATTAAACTCGTCGTCAACAGCTTCGTCCGTGGTATCGTCGGGAAGATCTTCATACTCACGATTATGCAGATCAATGAGAAGGATGTCATCCGTTTGTTGTTCAGGTTGCTCGACTTGATTGATGTGTTCTTCTTGCAAAGGTGATTCTTCTCCACCGATTGTCCGTCCACGAAGTGTAACTTTGATAACGACTAACCAATTTATTCCAGATTCTCTCATCTGAGGCTATGGAAGGAAGCTAACTTGGTCTGATTGCAAAGCTAATATGAAAGGCTCGAATTTGTTGGTGCACTAGATATATCGTCGTAATATAGTCGTTACTAATTTCCTCGTAAAATACATGCAATATTTACGAGGAAATTGCAAGGAAGCCTAGTTTCCTCGCAAAAATCTTGCTATATAGCGTCTTTTTAAGAGGAAATTTTTTTTTTCGTTATTTAACGATAAAATTACGGTTAATATTGTTTTTCACGTAACTTCCTCGTAAAATCGACGTAATTTTACGAGTACAATATTTCCTCGTAAAATTTCCTCGCTAATTATGTGTTTTATTGTAGTGCATTGCTTTATAGATATATATAAATACAATAATTATTTGAAAAAAATAATAATAATAAAGAGGTTTGAATATAGTTTTTGAATTATATATTTTTCAAATTTGAACCTTTTATCATTTTCTCAATTATTTTTTTGAAAATTATATTTTGAAATTTGAAAATTGTTTATAAATTTTTTAATATTTATTTATTTAAAAATTCTAAACCTCACCCCTAAACTATAAACCAATTCTAGATTAGTTAATCCGATGAGTATAAGTGGTATTTACCTTTTAATGAAACCTCTTTTGATCATTTTTTTCTTGGGGCTCTTTTGGTGGAAAAAAAAAACTAAAAAGAATCATTCTAGAAAATTTCTCAAAGTTATATCTAAAAGACTAAAATCACTATTAAATTCTGTGAAACAAACTTCATACACCAAATAATATAATAGTAACAACATTAAATTTTAATTTATAAAACTTAAATAATGTATATAAGCTAAAATCAACTCTTTTCCAAAAAAATTAAATATATTCTAAAATAATAATAAAAAATTTATAAATTAATAACTCTATAAATTAATAATTATCATAGTCTCAACATTATTAATTTATAGAAGTTTTACTATATTAGCCCTGGACATTTTGCTTCATTAATCTGGATTTTCTTTTTTCTTTGGAGAGATATATAGCTTAATTAGAATAATCTATACCTTATTTTTTTTTTGCTTAGAATTATAGATTTTGATTTTTTTTTATTTCTTTTTTTGTAAGATTTTGGTTGTAGATATTAAAAATAAATGATTTATTTAAAAAAAAAATCTAATGTAAAATATAAGTGCTCTAGCTATTTATTTTTTTAAGTCGAAAATTTTTAAAATGGGAAACAAACATCTATAGTTTTTATTTTCTTTAATATAAAATATAATTGGAAGAGATTTATTCTTTAGAAAGAACATGGGATGTGGAAAGACACAACGACATCACCTACCAATCAAGCCATAGAAACCGTTCTGGTTTATATAAAATTTGGTTCGATAATGGTAAAAATATTGAGAATTTACTAACATCTTAAAAATCCGGGTCTGATTGGTTCCAGTTGGGTTTAGGACTCTCAAATAATTTGAAATAACTCGGATAAAAATGTTTTTTTATTCGGGGTTTTGATGTAAAGTATCAATTAATTACAATTGTTCATGTTAAATTATCAGATGATTTGCATAATTTAATAATATTTGGATAAAGTTATTCAGGCGATTCTGTATTTTTGAGTAGTTCATTTTATATAATATTATACTTTTATAAATATAATTTTTTTTTAGATATACAGTTATTGTAAACTAAATATAGCTACTATTTGTAAGAATTTAAATTATATCTCAGATTGGATATTCTGTGTATCCATTCGGTTTTGGATTTTTTGGTATATAAAATGCTAGTCCTAGTATATATAGAGATATGAAAAAAGGAAGAAGAAAGAAGAAAGATATGGATTGTTTGAAAAAATTTCTTCTTGATATTTACCATTCTCATGAATCTCATAAGAGTGTATATATTTTGGAGGTCAATCTATTTGTTTAGGTTCTGGTTTGGTTTTGAATTTTTGGTATCTAGAAATAGAACTGTTCGGGTTTTTAAGTTCACCGGTCCAATTTTGGTACAGTTTGATTATTCTATTTCATAAAAAAATATCTTTTTTCTTTTGAAACACATATAAAATATACGAGAAATACTCTTGGATAGCACTCAAAATATTTTTGTTTCAAAAATAGCACACAAGGAAGAAAAATGATCAAAATGTTTTATTAAAGAGGTAAATATAACTTTATATCCCTAAGGTTTATTATTCTAGACTTAGGGTTTAGAGTTAACGGTGGAGTTTTGAGGTTAGGGTTTCAAATTTTTAAAAACAAAAATAAAATATTAAATTTTTTAAAATAAAAAGAGGCTATTTTGATCATTTTTTCCTTGAGAGATATTTTGTGAAAAAACTTAAAATATTGTTATTTAAGAGAATAACCAAAAATATGTAGTCCTAGAATATATAGAGAGATGGGTTGTTAGAGATTTTTTCGTCTTTGTATTTCCCATTCTCATGAATCTCATGATGCTACTGATTTAGACTTTACCAAGATATTGTCAATATCGATCTTGGGGTGAAACTACACGACGTGGTCAAGTTATTGTAGCTGATAGGGAGAAATCTATTGTTCAGGTTTGTCAAATTTTTGCTCTGTTAATTCATTAGTTTTCTGTTGCTCTTTAGTCTCACATGAAATTTGTTGTGCGTTAAAGTTCTAGGTTGGTGGCCACTTGTGTCTATTTGGGATTTTGCTTTTTGGTTACGGCCGTGATTTCTGTAGGAGTAGCTTCTGAATTGGGTTACACACCAATGGGCATAAGAATCCAGAAGAGATTAGTGAGGCGGTCCAATTCACATTGAATATAAAACCTAAGATTTTACTCCAGTGGGCCCCTCATGCTTCTCACAAGATTAAGCTAGCTGTGAGAGGAGGTATATCATCTTTTGATTCCTTGTTTGATTGAATACTATGATGATCATATCTTGCTTAATTAATGTTCTATTCAATACATATAGGTTGTCCAAAAGCATCTGGTGACTACGAGTGGCTTAGCTCAGATATGAGGATTGTGGCTGTGTCATCCTATTCGGTTATCCAGGTAAAGAGGCCTGGAATAGCCATTGTGAAGACTGTATCGACTCGTGATTCTCAGAATTTCAATGAGGTGATTAATCATTATTTTTCATAATATTTAATTTGTGTGAATTTATCATTTACAATTCTCATCATATTATATGTAGATTCTTGTCAGAGTTTTCGCAAGCCACGATTATGTAAGCGATGATATGATCATAGAGGCCATACTGAAGTTCAGCTTGAGCCAAACTGTATCTTGAAACCAAAGCGTAAGGCTTGCTTACTCATGATGTTGCTAATACACTGTCTCGTTGGTTGGACAGTTGTTATTTTAGGTTACTATTGTTGTTTTCGAGGACGTAATGGCTATGTAAAGCATCATAAGAGCATCATTATCTTATCTCTAAGGGGTTCTTATTATTTTTTAGTTTTTTTTTAGTTTTTTTTTTTTTTTTTAAAGATCAATCGCGGACCGCCACGTGTTAATGGGACCCGCAAACAGTACAAGAAACAAGGAAAGATGATCTCTTATTTGGGGTACATAAGAAACGTTTTTTGATGTTTTAGGTGAGTCCCACCACGTACCCACCATCTAAGAACCTCCTTTTTGGGTGCGATAAAGATGGCCTAAGTCTCAATGTTTTGAAAAACAGTCTAGACGTCGGCTCATATGAGCTAAGCGGCTATAGATCAAACGAGATTTGTCTAGAAGTTGAAATAAAGTTTGTTTGCTATTGAGTAGAGTTATAATAAATTCAGAATTGTCTAAAAAGAAAAACTTTTTTTTTAGTTTGGAAATCCATGACTACATTTAGTTTGAAAGAAGAAAAACTTTTTTTTAGCAAGAACGTAAAAAAAATTAAAAAATAATTAATATAAAACTAGAGAGTACTATTTTATGGCCTTTGGTTTTTAACCCTATTCTAAAACGAGGTCTCGGCGGCTGACTAATCGCCGAAACAACGTGAGACGGTGTGGATCCGTGGCGTTTGGTGATAATCAGGAAAAAAATACGGAAGTTGAATCAACTCATTTTTTGTAGATTCTAAGTTGGTAATCACGTTTATATCTTAGATTTGTTATATTTTTGATGAAACCCTATAAAAGTTACGACAAACTAGTTTCAAACAAGGGTTTTAAATGATGTATGTTATAATTCGTTAATTTCGATTCCAAAATACAAGAAAACTTGTCAAATGTGAAACAACGACAAAGAAAGGATGTAACCCAAACATATCTGAATTTGAATATCATATCTGAAGTTGACACCATAATACAAAATTTACATTTTAACCTATCGTTAATTATGAGTGAATCATTGTCCATCTATACTATTAAAACATGATACACTTTGCTTTTTTCACTAATTACCTCTACCTTTTAGTCTTACGGCATCTTTCACTAAAGGTATTATGGATATTTTATATTTAATATTTAATATGTCATGATTTTTTAAATAAAAAAACTGTTCAAACCTATTTCCTAAATCTTTTCTTTCTCTATTATTATTTAATATATAAATATATATATGTATATATAATGAAATTGTCATATCAAAAATCAATTGCAATCAAATCATGATATATTTTTCTTTCTAATATAATATTTTTAATATTTAAATATTTATCAATCAAAATTTCCAATCAAAATAATTTACTTAATATTATTATGTTTATAGTAGAATTTGTCTAATCAAAAAACCGTTGGAAGCTATTCCTTGAACCTTTTCAATTATACTAGAGATTTTCACCGCGCTACGCGCGGTTTATACATTTTAAATTTACTAACTTTTATATTTTATTATTATATAATTGTCTTGTTTAAATTTATTTTTTTAAAACTTTATGGGAAATATAATTATTATTAGTTTCTGCTTTATTTTTTTATTAAATTAGAAATATGTATTTTTAAAAATTTATACTCCGTATCACATATATTTTAATATTATCAAATAGACTTTCTATTCGTGAAACCAAATAATGGATAGCATGACTAACATACTAAATAGAAGAATTAGTTTGATATTATTATTTTTCTTTTCACTTGTTATTTTTCTTTGACTTATACATGGTATACATTATATTTTGTTATACTTTTCATTCTCATTTAAAACTTTAAGTAATGTTTATGAAATTGTTGAAGTAAATTCTTGTTACTGGTGTTAAGGTGAATACTAAAATTTTCATGCACTGTTTTTTATTAGTTTTAAAATATGTCACATATGGTCAATTAATATAATTTTTTAATTTTTATATATTTTGGGATTAATGCGGTTACATATATGATTTTATTTTTCCATTTTAATGCTTTAATTTTTTTAAAATGTATTTTTCATCATTAAACTTGCATTTGTGTTGTATATTTTTTATTGTATATATAATTAGGTGTAAGTATGTCCCTACATTTATTTTTGCCTTTCAATTTTAAAGGTTTATTCCTTGTATTGTATATGTTTAGCCATTTATATTTTTAAGTTTGTCTTTATTACTCTCTCTGTTTTATTTTAATTATTGTTTCAAAGTAAAAATTTAATTAAAAATAAGTGTCATTTTAGAATGTTAGTATAAAATGTATTAACTTTATATGATATATGATTTTTTATATTTTACATTCTATTTTTTTATTAGTTGAAATGTGGTTAAGTGTATATGTAATAATGTTTAGTTATTGTATTCTTCACTTTTTCATTTATGTGTTTCTCTAGCCTTTTCTATATATTTAGTTATATACACAGTGATAAGTTATTGTTGTTTGTAGTTTTGCATTTGGTTTTATGACTTGCACTTTTTTATAATTGTGATATAATTTCTGTTAGGGGTTTCCTTCTTTTATATATTATAAAAATATGTTTTTATATTCTTTTAAACCAAAACTGTAGTTTAAAACAATAAATAATATAATAACAGTGGTGAGTTCTTAGACTGATGAACTTTACTTTTGCTTTATTGTGTTTCATGTTATTTTTCTTTTTTAATTTTCTCACAATTCTTTTCCACACTTGATATTAAAATTATACATTTATACACTATTTTAATATATGGGAAAGATAATATTATAATAGCGTTTGCAATATTTTTATCCAAAACACTTATATATTTATCAAATATAATTTTTTTTTTTTATTTTGTTTTTTGTTTTAGTCCAAATTTTTAATCTTCATAACGCGGAAAGCAAACTATTTTAAGTTAATAATTTTTTAATTATCCATATCACATAAAATTGAGAATAAATATATAATATTAGTTTAGTAATAAATTTAATTAAGTTATTTAGCTAACATGTTACTATTTATTTTATTACAATTTTCAATAGATTAATTGCATATGTTTTGTATATTATTTGAATTTCAAAAATCATTTGTTTCATCCACTTCTTTGTGGGTAATTAAACTAATAATTCAATTTACTTTTCTTTACTATATCTATTTCATATAAGGGAAAACATAGAGATATGTGCATTACACTCTTTCCAAACCAGTATGTAAATAAACACTTGGAAAACTGTTTTTCAACAGAAGAATAGAAGATGAAAACATCATTTAAGATAGATTGAATTTGTAAGATTCTGTTTGAGAGAAGTATCAAGCTGTTTTTCAGATTATGTTGATGTTTAATAATATTCTCCCACATAATGCATGTAATGAGTCCATACCATCTTCACTTTTTTAGTTTCCAGTGTCAATAAAATTAGAATATCATTTACACATGTATAATTATTTTTATTAATTAAGATTATTATAGTTTTTAAGTATACACAATGTTTTTGTAGTCTATCCATTTTTAGGAATATTATATGTAGGAAAAAGTATTGTGAAGTAAAAATAAAACAATATTTAAATTTTGAAATTTTCATTTCCAAGAATAAATTGTATAGTTGTGAGAAATTGTACAGTTCAAAATTTAAGTGACATATAACTATAACTATACTAAATTCCAAGTTAATTTTCTTTATTTTTATTAGGATATTCGTAATCATAGAAAATATGTATTTTCATATGAATAAATTGAATCCAAAATTGACCAAGCTATTGTTTTCTAAACCATTTACAAATGTAAAATAAACACACAAACCAAATATATTAAAAAAACTTCAAGTGAAAACTACCACCCAAAACTTGATTATATATAAACTATACCATGACTCTCCTAATTAAGCAAAGCTTCTTGGTCGGAGAAAGATTCCACATTTCTACTTACACTCCGGTTAAGAAATCTTGTTTAAACAAAATTAAACAAACTTAGAATCAAGTAATAAACAATTACAATTTAAACGTGTATTCAAGTACACAGTCTTCAGAACAAAATTAGATTAAGAGATTAAAGTTAAAAAGAGTATAAACACTCGTTTCACAAAATAAACACTCATTTTCACAAAACAAAGATATGAGTTTTTGCCTTAGAATATGAAATCTGCACATATATCTAGAAGGGAAGAAGCGTCAAGGTTTGGATATGAAAGGATGGTGCTCTTTTGGTTGAGGATCTACCTTAGGCGAAAGATTGTTACCATGAAGTCGATCGCGAATCTTTGAGTATATAAAACACATGTGACGGGTCTCCTCCACCAACACTGCTTTGTGATGCAATCCTTGAATTTTCCTTCAGCTTAATCTTCTTAAACCTATACTGCTTTTCTGCCTCAGCCTCTGTTTCAGTAGTTACTTATGCTGTCCTCCTCAAACTTGTCCATTTTCGTCGTACAATCTTTACAACCTCTCAACCTCCGGTTATGCTTGTTAGCTTTAACATGTCTGACTTTGCTAGCTTCAGCCTTATTTTTCTCTCTAGCTTGCTATATTAAGTTTCTTCTTACGCCTCTCTGTTTTCAGCCCTGGTACTTCTTTAGCTTTGTCTTCGAGCTCTTTACCGTGAAGTCTTGAGAGCCATGTGTAAGTTCATGAACATCCTTATATTCTCCTTAGACACTATTTCCATTTTACTCAAACTCTCACATGCAACTATTCACAGCGTCTAACTCGATCTCTTCAAAAAACATGGTAATGAAAAGGGTTATACTAAACAGCTCGGTGCCATATCTCCACCGCAATCGTGACACTGACGGTCGAGAAACAGTTCGCCGTTTGTCAAAACTTCTCAATAAATTCATCCATAGCCAACCATTTCCTACACTCGAGAGTTTTCCCGTCCGCGCCATCAATCTATACATCCATGCGAATATGCTTGACTGAACAGTTGCAGGCATCCTGAGGTGCTATCAGACGCACGCCTTCTCCCTTTTCAAAGCTCTTCGTAGCGTCTAATTTAATCACTTTAGAAACATGGTGATGGGAAATAACATGGTTAAAGTAATATTCACTCATAAGTAAACAAAATAACCATACACTTTCAATCAGTATTTTACATTAGAAAACATTACTATTAATTTGCCAGTTGTTGTTTCGTACCTCGTGGACCTACACTTCCATGGAATATCCTGCTAACAAAGTTGAAAACTTTAATCCACGATTCTCGATCACAGTTTGGTGCACATTGCTGAAACACATTTTAACCAAACCCAACAGCTAAGAAGTGCCATTGCATGACCGATACTTAGCAACATTTCTTTGTTTTGTACGCATGTTCATTGAAAAATAAAAAATCTCAGATTAATAATAGACCTTGTATAATCAAGGCTCCTTGATCTCTTTAAAGTGATTGAAAAGGTAGATATTAATACAAAGAGTTCTTGACAATTCCCTTTGCAGAGACTTGTAACCATCACAATAAAATAAGGCACTTGGTTTTCATAGAAGAAAGAGTGAAACATTCTTTAAAGAATGCAAGCAAAACCTTATTGCTTGTTGGTGCCCAGGAAGGAGTTTTGCATTTTCTGATTGATTTAGAAGAATATATGGACCCATCGATCTTACTTAGGTGAACACTAATCTCTTTGCCGTTGATGCAATCCCAACCACAAGCGATCACTGCATCCAGTTCAGCATTTACAAAAATCATAGGCTGTTGTAATTCAGCCTCTGTCTCATATCCTCGTACTTCAAGTCCAATGTTCCCGTGAAAAAATCTCTTACACCTTCCGTTCATCTTGAATACAATATGTGTGAAAGAGAAAATATTCAAAAATTCAGAAAGAATAAAGGATCTCATGTGTAATAACAGTCACCAGAGAAATTTAGAGAACCTCCACTACATACAGAATCACCCTTAGCCTTTGGTTAATCAATGTGAGGGGAGAAATAGTCATAGTGCTTGTTCATCCTCTGAAACATGACACTGAAACAGACTATATAATCAACAAAAGTTACACCTAATCCCAACAACATACAACATAGAGAAAGTATTAGCAAAGAAGAACTTACTTATAACTTGTGCTTCTCTCTCTGAAACTGATATCTGGTAGGCCATTTCTGTTTTGGACACTCATTTCCAATGAAAAAAAAAACTGGAGAGAAACTTGGAAGCTACCAAAGCATCAATCCCAGGAGGCTAGGTAGTGGCTCATCTGGACCATAAGTAAATTCTACAATCAATCTCCTTTATATATTGTTCTCTTCATCCCTGCACATGGACATCTCTTTCTTTTAATTTTTGGTGTGTTACAGGAGCTTACAATCTCTCTTGCTTCAAGATTATGTATCACGATCTTACATTCACACATGATTTGCAAAACAATAAATCAAAGACCAATGGTTATGCAAAAGGGACAAATGATACCTGCTCAAAACCAGTTTTCGCAGTATTTCTAGCCTCCCAGAAGTGATTAAACGGAAACTTAGATCCGTCTCAAATAACTCTGAGATGTCACCATAAATATAAAGAAGAGAATTGCTGCTGGATTTTTCTGATCTCATCGTCATTGCCTGATGTGGTTGCATGAAGCTTGTAGATTGTGTTTCGAGTTTTGTACAGAGAAGTGATTTATATAATGAGAGAAACATAGGTAGTTGGAACGATCACATAGAAAGAATTAAGGAGATAGTTTAATGAGTAGTAGTGGTGGAGGTGAATTAACTACATCAAAAGGAAGAGTTACAATCGTCTGATTTTCAGGACTTGAACTAAGAAGGTGAAGCTGAGGAGACACGTGAAGGTGGAGGTCTGGAGGAGGAGTCCTTGCTGTCGGCCAATTTGGTCTGAGGAAAAGATGGGCTTGCTTTAAAGTGATCCAATTCCAGTTATTATTAGTCCATGGCTTATTTCAAAATAACGTTGGCCTACTATCTTATTTGTGACATGGCAAGTGACTATGGAATGGTGTATTATGATTGGCTGATTTTCGGAGCTGACGTGGACAGCCTCTCTATTGAGTATGAAAGCCTTTTATATATTGGGATATTTAATATATAAATATCAATAGTGTATTTGTCATATCAAAAATCAGTTGTAATCAATTCACTATATATATATATTTTTCTTAATATAATGTTTAAATATTTAAGTATTTATAACAAAATTTGTCAATCAAAATTGTGGTAGAACCTATTCCCGAGAAAGGACTATGACTTTAATTTTCAAATACTGTCTTTCTTTAATTTTAGTTTTTCATTATTAATTAATTTCTACCAAACAATTAATTTAATTAATTTAGGTTGTTCAATATTTAATATTCATAAATGAGAAGATTTGAAAATATATAACTATTTTGAGAAAGTTACACTGAGTTATTGTTGTTCCCATATATTTTATAGTAGATAATTAATAATAATATATTGGTATTTATTTATTTCCAAATACAAAAACATTAGAACAAAAAATTATGTTGTAATCTAAACAAATATTGGCATTAAAAAACCTTAACACACATCTTCAATTCATTGGTTTTCGTATATTTTAGTTTTCAATCTTTTTTCAAACGAATTAGAGTACTAATTTAAATTTTATGTTTGTGATTTTATGCAGGTCTAATAGATCATGTGATGAGATGATGATATATGTGAGGTCACGAAAACGGTTACTCCACAAATAGTTTCAGAATCTCTCATCTGCCACCCCTTCGAATACTAAAAGTGGTTACGATTTCTTGCTTACTTTTACTTTCTCATGGCTTACATTTGAGTGGATATTATCCTACTATAATTGTTCATCCCAACTAAAAATTTCTGTCAAGATCCTTTGTCCTCCACCCTCGAGTTCTTATGAGTGATTGTGATGAACTGATGATGATAAAATTTAGCAATGTTTGTTTTTGTTGGTTTTAGTAGAGTTTCAAAACTTCTTCCTCAATCTCCTACAGCTTCACGTCTTAGTTGATGTATCCTTAGTTGATGTAGCCTTAGTCAACGTAGTCTTCACTTTTTCAACTACTCAGATCCATGTTCACCACCCCCACTGTATGAATCCCTAATTTCTCTTGGCCTCTTTCTTAATCTTTTTTTATTTTGATAGTCATGATTCTGACTAGATTGTATGAATAATCACTTAACTCTTAAACTTTGTGATCTAGAATATCTAGATTAGTATAATTGATGAGAATCCCCAAATTTGATGTATGTTAGGCTTACAAAGGTTGAATATGCAGATCTGCATATGATATTCTTGGAACCTTCATAATAGCTGCTACAGATAAGATTAGTCAACAGTAACAGTCTCTTGCTAATCTTTCCTTTCATTATTTGTATACAATTTTTTTTCTTATTTGAGGCATGATGATTATGATTGTATTTTGTAGCTACAGTTATTAGCTTTGAAACGTCATTTGGAGAAGATACGAAGAACAAGAAAAAAAATTTGATTGAAAACCTCTTGTGTGAATTGTGTGTAATTTTTTGTGCTTTTTTCAAAAACAACCTAAAAGTTCTAGTCAATCCTAAAACCAACTTTTTATCACTATTATTCAACCCTTGAAAGTTTCAACTTATCTTTAAGTTTTTAAATTATTTACCAAATTTCCATTATTAATTAATTAATTCAGATATGGTACAAAACCTATTACACCCTAAACATTTCTTCTTATTTACAAAAATGTCACTATCATCAATTTCTCAACCACCATGAACCACTATATTTAGCACTTAAAAGCTCAAGAACTCCAATTGCAACCACTTTTTTCTCTTTCTAAACCAACAAATCTCAATTTTCTCTCACTTCCTCTCCATTTTCATATAAAAACTCTCATAACTTTCATTTTTATAAGTTAAAACCTTCATATTTTCGAGCTTATTCACTTGTGAGTCGACAAAGGTAGTTATTTTTTCTCCATTTTGGAGTTTGGACGGTGGTAAAGGGTCCTGAAACGAGCATTACACTGAAAAAGGTAATTATTTACATTGTTTTTGTCATTTTTTAGATCTGTGTCGCGATAGTAGACTGATTAGTATGTCTACAATTAGTGCAGACAAGTTGTTTGTCATTAACTAATTAGAGTCAGCCTTCAAATATCCATCCAAAAAGGTAAACAAGGCTAGAGACATAACTTGTCTGAGGCTATTCATCATCACGTATACGTTGTGTACGTTGTGGTAAACCGGAGCTACCTTCTCTCGCTCTAGATCTTTTCCCTGCCAGAGTATAAAGCATGATCGTGCTTGGCCAAATAACTATACACCAAGCAATTGAAAGAAAATAGTATTCTAGCTTTGTAGCTTCTAGAAGATAACAGAAGCATACACAGCTGATCAGAAAGGACACAAATGTCAACATTGCAAGCAGATTACTGACCCGGTTTCTGAAATCTATCAGTTTTTGTTCGGTTGGTGACACAGTTTCTTTCACCATAGTCACACACATCTCCTTAGAGGCGGTAGACGCACTAATCCTCTTCCAAAAATAAGAAAACTCTTCATGGCTGCAAGGAGGTAAGTAACCAGAACCAGCAAAATCACTTCCCATCCATTGGTAGAGGACTCAAAGAACAAGGTGAATCCAGCTGCCAAAAAAACCATGGCTAGATCGAGATCTTCTTGTATCCTTAAAATGACCATAGCAAAAACCATGTGTACAAAGAAGCTTGTTTTTTTAGGTGGCCTTCCAGGTACGTGAACAACACTAGTGTGAGAACTTTTCCTGCACTTTTCTCCAGCAAGTGTATGTTATGGTTCACTGGAGACCTTCTCTGATCTTCTATACCTGTGTTTATGTTCTGACAATAATTGCCAAGGAAAGAGAGCCAAGCAACCACCAAAAGAAACAACATGACACAATAGAACCATTTATCTTCCCAATGAAGTGCACAGAAGGTGATAAAGCTGATGACATGTGCAGTAAATGATGTCCACGCCAATGCACTGTTGTGTTGGTACAACCGAGTTCTCAGAGCAATAAGATTCTCTTCAATCCTTCTCACTGTAATATTTCTCATTTACCTACACACAAATAAGAAGAGTAAGTCAAGCGTTTATACAACTTGCTATTTCAAACATTTGATGAATCACACGCATAAAGAAACACAAAATAGAGAAACAAACAGATTTTGACATAGCTATTTGACTGAAAGTACACGAAGCAGAGCTCTTAGAAAGTTACGATTCCCAGGACTCAAACATCAACAAGTTCCACACAAATAGAAACTAGATTCACTATGAAATTTTCTCGGAAACACCAAACTATGTACAGTAGAAAAAAAAGAGATAAGGCGTAATGAAAAAGATCATCGGTATTTGATTTAAAGTACACGAACAGAGGTCTACGATTCCCAGGAATTAACATCAGCAATCCAAGAATAAACACATAAAGAAACTAGATTCACTATGAAATTTTCTCAGAAACAGCGAAACTATGTACCGTAGAAAGAAAAAGAGCTAAAGGCATAACCAAAAAGATCATCACTGTTTGATTGAACGTACACGAAACAGAGCTCTTAGAAAGTTCCGATTCCCAGGAATCAACATCAAGAATCAACACAGTGAGAAACTAGATTCACTATCAAATTTTCTCCGTAAAAAGAAAAAGAGCTAAAGGCTTAATGAAAAAGATTGTCGTTGTTTGATTGAACGTACACAAAGCAGAGCTCTTAGAAAGTTCTGATTCCCATGAATCAACATCAACAATCCAAGAATAAACAAAGAGAGAAACTAGATTCACTACAAAATTTTCTCAGAAACAGTGAAACTATGTACCGTAGAAAGAAAAGGAGCTAAAGGCTTAACCAAAAAGATCATCGCTGTTTAATTGAACGTACACGAAGCATAACTCTTAGAAAGTTTTGATTCCCAGGAATCAACATCAACAGTCCAGAATCAACACAGTGATAAACTAGATTCACTATCAAATTTTCTCGAAAACAACAAAACTATGTACCATAGAAAGAAAAAGAGCTAAAGGCTTAACCAAAAAGATCATCGCTGTTTGATTGAACGTACACGAAGCAGAGCTCTTAGAAAGTTCAGATTCCCAGGAATCAACATCAACAATCCAAGAATCAAGACAGTGAGAAATTAGATTCACTATCAAATTTTCTCGGAAGCAGCAAAACTATGTACCATAGAAAAAAGAGCTAAAGGCTTAATGATAAAAGATCGTCGTTGTTTGATTGAACGTACATGAAGCAGAACTGTTAGATAGTTATGATTCCCGTCAACAAAGAAGACTTACGATCAATTTTTTCGGAAAGTGGGAACTGTGTACCGCGTGGAAAAAAAAGAAGAGCTAAATGATTATAGAAAGATTTCGAAAGTAAGGGAATACTCTAGTTCATGAAAAGTCTTTGATGTTACTTTTTTAAAAAAAATGTCAAGCTAGTATAAATATTGTCATGGGAATGTATTTAGTCAAATTTTAATATGTTAAAAGAACATGTTTATATTAAGTAATTTGGAGGTCTGTATACTCAATCATAATTTCATCGTCTATGTACGAAATTTTCTCGGAAACAGCAAAACTATGTACTGTAGAAAGAAAAAGAGCTAAAGGCTTAACCAAAAAGATCATCGTTGTTTAATTGAACACACAAAGCAGAGCTCTTAGAAAGTCATGATTCCAAGAAATCAATATCAAGAATCAACATAGTGAGAAACTAGATTGGAGACATTTTTTTGAACAACTTACCATAGATATTAAAATATATAAAATGTGATAAAATGGTAATAATTTAGTGTACCACAATCATTTCTTAAATTTTCTGTAAATTTGTTAAAAACTAAATATACTATACTCTTCTATAATAGTTGTACTATACTACATTTTAAGATGATTACATTTGTTAATTAATTATGAAAAGACTAATATTAATGTTCAGTCTAATATATCATACTAAAAAGTTAGTTTGACTGTTGTAAAACAATACATTTGAATAAATACTGGAACGTTATGATTTGTACCAGAGTGAGCAAATTCAAACGATTACTCCTTAACAAGCGTTGTGGTTGTGAATCACAGCATATATGTCATGCCCCTCTCACGCTTATCTGCAACTTACTGCCTCTTTAGCGGCTTTGCTTAAGAGAACACATGCTAACGCACCAGCCTTCTTGAGAGATAGATATAACACATAGTTAACATGACTCATCATCTCAAGAAAAGTACTAAAAGGCAAACCACAAGAGAAAAAAAAACAAAGTTGATAAGTAACTAAGAAAAGTGACCGATACTTCTATTTCAAAATATTTTTTACCATTTATTTGTAAGTACAGATGAGACGAGAAATATAGAGCAGAAAGTAAACAATATACAAAATTTGTTAACGAGATTCATTTTCTATTTTTGTAGACCTTGTTTAGATTTCGAATCCACTATAGTGAGAAAATAAATTACCTCCAATTCATAAATGCGTAATACAAGCACAACCTTCTTAAATCACCATTCTTTTCTATAGCATGAACTTTTTAAGACAAACTATTTTGAGCTAAACTCCCCTAGAATTCAAACTTGATCATGATAAGTTAACTTTGAGCTAAACTCCCCTAGAGTTTAAACATATTCTATTCTAATGTGTTTTAGCTGCCAAACGTTGCAATCATAGACGCAAGACACGAAGATTGATTTTTAGAGAAACTGAAGAATCACAACCATACACAGTATAATATTAATGAAATTTCAATGTAATAACTTGCGCTTAGAAACTGTTTTCCATTAAAAAAAAACTGTTTGTCCATGTTGTTTGGTTTTGTCAAATATCTTTGGTGAAAGCTTTTCTCTAACTCACCTTTATTTGTTTTTTTTTCTGTGAACTCTTCAAACTAATTTTTGATGATTAGAAATATCTTGCGTTTCCAAAATCCCTTCTCAAAATATATGACTATATTCCAAACATACACAACAATTATAAAGAGAAAACAGTCATTAAAACCTTGAACTTTCAAATTAAAGCCAAAAAAAACTTCAGCTCGTGTTTGAGCCAAAAAAATCTTCAACTTTTAAATATTGATCATTTTAACTCTCATATTTTGTTGACTCGGCCATTTAAGAAACATGAATAGTCAACTAATAAAACTGATTAAAAATAAACGTTTGTTAACTCTCTAAACGACATCATTTTAAAAACTAATTAAAACATTGATCAAACTATCTCCTTTTGCTTTTGAAAACACTTAAATCATCCCTTTCGTAAAACTACAGTGAAAAAGATGAAGTTGATTTGAGGCTATGATTTCACAAAAGAGATGCTTTAAGTATTTACAGAAGCAAAAAGAGATCGTTTGATCAATGGTTTAACCAGTTTTTAAAATGATATTGTTTAAAAAGTTAACAGACGTTTATTTTTTAATTTGTTTTATTAGTTGACTATTCAAGTTTCTTAAATTGTCAAATCAACAAAATCTGAGAGTTAAAACGACTAATATTTAAAAGTTTAAGATTTTTTTGGCTCAAAGACGAATTAAAGTTTTTTTGATTTTAATTTGAAAGTTCAAGGTTTTAATGACTGTTTTCTCCAATTATAAATGTAATAGGTTACCATTTTCTTAGAAAACATAATTGTATAATTACCCAATCTTTGTCTCTTTTATAAACAATTTCATAAGGAAATAAATCTCATAGAGCGTGAATCAAACTCTAACGTTTATATTAAAATTTGAAAATTAACCTCTTTATATATAAAATTACATAATTCTCACGAAGAAACTAAATTTTGAATAATAATACTGTATACATCAATAGACAATATATATGGACGCTTGCATACTTATCTTTAAAAAATGGATTAACCAACACATTCAAAATGGAGAGAAAAACTATTCTGGAGTTTGATTTGTACAATGATTTACTTTGTTATTTTTCTCCATATGAATATTACCGCATAGATTAATGAATAGATGGTCCCTTAATTAAGTAATTAAGGAACGGGCATAGATTGACAATGATGTGGTTATAACACTTTTTAAAATAAGATTTTTGCTATGTGAGTTTGGAGCTGATCACCAAATGAATAAGAGTAGTAAAAAAACATTTTTACATCGAAAATACGTTATCATCATGGAATGTGTCAATTTTTGATAATAGTAATTCTGATTCAAATATTTTCTCCATTTCATTCTCCGTTTTCCTTTTTTTTTTTGAATAACCATCTTTCATAAATTTTAAAACTGGCTCTAGGCTCATGAAGAAGTCATATTATAAAGAGTAGTTTTTGCCAAAAGTCCGCAAGTCCACTAAGCTCTCTTCGATTAAATGAAAAAAAACGCAGGAAGTAAACAAAATTGATAGAGCTCTGATATCAGAGAGAATTCCATGGAAGATCTTCGGTTTGTTGATCAAAGTGATGGCTCTGATGAACACAAGAGACTGAGAGAGACTGGTCTCCGTTCTCTTTATCGTCTTCTTTTCTCATTGTTTCCTCTTACTTGCACTAAAATAATTAATAATTTGCATTCAAAAAATAATTAATAATTTGTATTCAAAAAAAATAATTAATAATTTAGTTATATATATTTATCTATTTGAGGTTTAATCCAGCTCGAACTGATAACATCAACAAAAACCTCTTTTAAAAAAAAATTGATCATCCACATGCTTAGTCTATATCACATGTAAAAAAGAAATTTCAGTATAAAACCAATTTTTGGGGGAAATTTGACTTTTTAATTAACATGAAATATTGAAAATATTTTATTGTCATGTTTACTAGAGATTATATTTGACATTTTAAGTATATTCAATAACTATCTATCCTAAATTTTATTTATAAGGTATTAAATTAATTTTCTCTGTATATTTTTTATTAATCACTAACAAATACAACATAAAATATTTAAATTACTATATGATAAGTTAATGAATACGGTAAATTAATAAAATTTTGAAGTTTTGAGTTGGGCTAGTACAAAATATGACTCATTTTGATGGGATAATAATATATATTTTTTCTGAAAAATTAATTAATATATAAACCCTACATAAACATAAATTAATAATTAATGTATATAAGATTAGAAAAATATAAATAAATATTGTATTGTTAGTTTCTTATTTACAAATGAAGTCCACTTTTAATTTTTATAAACATTAATTTTTATAAACATTATTTTTTTTGATGTTATTTTGTCATTTTACACCTTAAATACATCTATATCTAAAGTATAAATTATCTATACATCAAATAACAGAATACAAACAACATAAAATTTGTATATGTAAAATTTGATCTATATATATATATATATCATAAAAATTAGGGCAATTCTTTAACATAGACTATTTTTAAGTTTTTGTCATAAAAATAACACTCAAGAAAAAATAACCAAAATAGCATTTTTTGTTTTCAAAATTTTAATTTTAATTTTTATTTTTTGAAATTTGAAACCCTAACCCCCAGACTCAACCCTTTAACTCTAAACGCTAAGTCTAAATTACTTAACCTAGGAACTTACCTCTTTAATAAAACATTTTGGTCATTTTTTACTTAGAATATATTTTTTCTGATAAAAACTCTTTAGGGATATTCTAGGGTATTTCTCTAAAAATTAATTCTTCTTCTAATTTTATAGTATAAAACAAACTTTAAATTATGTATATTTTTAATAAAATTTATATAAATCAATAAATATATAAGTTATTAAAATATTATAGTTCAAAAATTATTAATTTATAGATTTTTTACTCTATACTCCCTCCGTTTTATATTACTCGTCGTTGTAGGGAAAATTTTTTGTTTCAAAATAAGTGTCGTTTTAGAGTTTCAATGCAAAATTCATTAATAAGGTTTTCCACTTTATTTTTATACTGATTGAAATATGATTATGTGTATAGGTAATTGTGTTTTTATTTTGGAAATATACAAAATCATATGTTTTCTTAATATGTGTGCATAAACCTAGAATGAAAAGTATTATAAAATAAAATATGAAATGGAGGGAGTATGTAGCAAACTGATTTTAAAATCTAACACACACTAAGCCCCACAAATAAAATTGTCCATGAAAATTTAATCTTATCCAAAAATTAAATTTTAAAATCTAATCTATTAAAACTAAAGTACAAACAAAATTTAATCCTTACTTTTCCTAAATATTTACAATCTAATGCCACTTAACTAAATGTGTTTTGTTTACAATTATTTTTTGGGCCACAATATTAATGTATTTATTGGATAATGCATGATGAAATCAAATAGTGTAGCCTAATGTTAATAAATATGAAATTAATAAATAAGATATATATCCTGGTGGTCAGTGTTATTAAATATCAAATTAATTTTTATATAAAAAATTTATGTATACTTTATTTTTTTGTAAAAAATTATATTTGTTTTTTATTTAAGATGGTAAAAAAAAACTGCAAAGATATAATATAAAATACATAGATGCCATTTTAAATAGATACAATATTTTTTAAAAGAAATTATATTCACATGGTATATTAATACATAGTTAGATTAAAAAAAAAGAATATATTATTATATAACTGATTCAACACACATACATCAAAAAAATATATAACACAATACAACAATGAAATATAAGGTCTGAACAATAAACTAAAGTATTATAAATGAAACCATAAATGAAACTATTAAATTATTATGAGTAATTCTCTTAAATAACCCCTTTTAAGTTTTTATCACAAAAATAGCCCTCAAAAAATAAAATGACCAAAATAGACTTTTTAAATTTTTTTTTTTTAATTTTTATATTTTTTTTTTGAAATTTGAAATCCTAACCCCAAACCCACCCCTTAATTCTAAACTCTAAAGTCCAAATTAGTTAACCCTAAGGGTATAAATGCATATAAATGCATTTTTTAGCTTATAAAAAAACATTTTGGTCATTTTCTTATTTAAAAACCATTTTTGTGACAAATAAACTAAAATGAGCCATCTAAAGGAATTTCTCAATTATTATTATTGAAATGTATTGTAATTATCGAAAAACTACGTCCCCGCGTTCGTGCAGATCAAAATCTACTAAATGTTAATATCATACACATATTTGTGTAATTAATTACTGTAATTTTTTTTTAACTACTTATATTTTAATATTTAATAGTCTTAAAACGCAATATACAGAAGACCGCCTTTTCGACTCGAACAAAAAGAGCATAAAGGAGGGCTCTCTTAAACCCTTAAACCTACGCCGCCTCCTCGTTTGCTCTCGCTCTGTCGAAATCAATCTCTAGCCCTCTTTCTTCAACAGGTTTCGATGGCTATCGACGGGAGTTTCAATCTCAAACTCGCGTTGGAAACGTTTTCTGAACGTTGCCCCAAAGTCGCAGCTTTTCCATTTTTCAATTCGATTCTCAGCAAGGTACGTTCTTGCAGTTGCTTACTAAAGTGACCCACAAACATGAATTCGAGTTTGGCTGAAATGTTTTTTTTTTTTGGTTGTTGTTTAGGGAGAAGAAGTGGTGGATAACGAGGAAGTGATTAATGCTTTGTCTGATGTGTTTCTTCACCCGGAGCTTACCATTCCTTTGGTTCATTACTTCCTTCCCGTTATAAGAAGAGTTGTAGATAGAGTGGTGGGTCTTCTTCATCTAGTGGGTGATCTCAGCTCAAGTAGTGATTACTTAGACGAGGTGTCGGTCTTGGAAGATGCGTTGAAGGAAGGTGTTAGTGTCATTGACTTTTATGTTCGTCGTGGACAAAGGCTGGAGCTTCATGAGTGTGCTTGCTTGGCCTTTAGTCGTGCTCTTCATCTAAACACGTCCTTGCTAGGGTAAGGGGTTCGCCTATATATACACATAGATTTGAAGCTAGAAAGAATATAGAAGATGAGATATCTGTTGGAAGTTTACTTTGGTTTAGCTAAAAAAGCTTGACTAGTTTACTAAGAGAAGTTTTTGGTAATTGCGTAGGTCTATTCTGAGTTATTTTAAGAAAGCTCCACCACCATACGAGCGGATTCTTGTGAAAGAAATCATTTCTGAGTCGCAGATGGAGGTAAACGCTTGTAATCTTTGACATTTGTAGATGTTAGAGCATCCTATGACATTGTAGTTATTCTTTTCTATTCTATAGTCTTTGGCGGGTTTCATTGAATATTTTTTCTCCCCTGAATCAGGCTACTACAGCTGCATACTTGCTTTGTCTTCAAGTATCATATCGTTTTCTGATTATTAGACCTGAGGTTTTCTCTAAGTTGTGGGATTGGTCCTGTTATTTGGACTCCATGAAAAGGCTCTCAGACTGCCCTAGCCAGAAAAGGCATTTTGTGGAAAAGCATCGAGAGGCTGTGTGGTGTGGAATACAGATTCTGTCTGTTGTTTTAAGATGCACTGACAGAATGGCAGGATGTTACGGTTTTGAAGGAGAGGAAGCATTCTCATACTTGCTACGGTCAGCCATTTTAACTGTACTCAAGACTTCTTTATTCAGTTTGCGTCTTAAGTTTTGTTTCTGAAGGTTTATTTTCTTTGATGCATTCAGCTGGGAAGAATTTTGTCAGGATATAGAAATAGAAAAGGCTGGATCGTACATTCAATTGCCAACATACAAGGGGTTGAGGTCTTTTCAAGATTTTAGTACCCTTGCACCTGGTATTCACAAGAAACAATCAGCAGGGGCGGAAGAAAAGGAGCCGTTGATGAAGATCCGAAGGCTGGACACCTGGTCGGTTTACTTTGTGTTTCTTTTTAATAAATTTCTCCTCTTATGTCACGTGTATTCGATGTTAATTTTCTCATTTTGGGTTGATTCACCCTTCCTCTTCAATTCAGGGATGTCAAATCTTTCGCTGAACCATTTGAAATTCACTCTAGGGTGAAGAAATCATTTGAAATGGTCTCATTGGCTGTTAGTCAAAAACGACCTGTTCTTCTGTACGGTCCCTCGGGCTCTGGAAAGTCTGCCCTCATTAGAAAGTTGGCTGATGAGAGTGGTAACCATGGTATGATATTTTTTTAATATCTACGTATCTTTATCTCAATTTTTGTACCTAAACTAAATTCAAGAAACTTTCTAATATGCTGGAAGAGGAAAACAACTATCTTGGGATATTGCTGTCACACTAATACATTACATGTTTCCACTACTAAAATGAAGCCCTAAACTGAATTATTTCTCACTATATTTTGTTTATTTTTGGTAGTTGTATATATCCACATGGATGATCAACTTGACGGGAAAACGTTGGTTGGCACTTATGTGTGTACTGATCAACCTGGCGAATTTAAATGGCAGCCTGGCTCACTTACCCAGGTTTGTTGCATGGAATTCAGATGGCAGCCTCGCAGTATCTATCCTCCTACTTTTACGTTAACATTTTTTGTTTTTTTCATCTTGGCAGGCTATCATGAATGGTTTCTGGGTGGTTCTTGAGGACATAGACAAAGCTCCATCAGATGTCCCCCTTGTTTTGTCACCTTTGCTGGGAGGCTCATGCTCATTTGTGACTAGCCATGGAGAGGTAAAAACTTTCTCTTTGCTGCTCTCTAACTTCTTATGTGGAACATTATTGTAACTCTGTTTTAGGTATATGTGTGTTTTCCTCAAAATTGTATTTCAAGTTTCAGTGCTTCTTAACTTTTCGCAGGTGATAAAAATAGCAGAGAGTTTCCAACTGTTTTCAACCATATCGACACCTGAGTGCAGTGTATCACACATCAGGGAAGGTATATCTTCCAGACATTAATTAGTTTGGCAGCTAGCTGTTGCATTTGTTGGCCTGATCTGTGCTAGATCTACCATTGACGTCTGCTATCTTGCTAAAGTAATGTGATCTAGAGGTGAATTGCGAATTAGGTTAAAGGGTATTTAAGTTGGATAATCTTGACGCCTGCAACTTTACATTGAATTTTATCGCTTGAAGCATAAAGCCAAACATCAAGGGAGATTAAGAGGCTCAACCAACGGCTGTTATAATGAATTGTCATGTTGGCTCTTGTCCCAGTTAAAAGGGCTAATCTACGTATTGATTAATATGGCCTTTCGCAAATAACCAACCTACCTCGAATTGCTAAAATTCTTTTCTTTTAATGTTCTCAACAGTAAAGCTTTTATGAGGTCCTATCGTATATATATTATCTCGTGGCTTCAGAGCTTATGGAATCCCTTACTTTCCTTGCTGCAGTTAAGATTCGTTATAGGAACTGTATCATTTTTTTGTCTGTTTTTTAATGTAGCTGGAAATTCTCTTAGTCCTCTTTGGAGGAGAATTGTTGTTTATCCACCAGATCGTGAAAGCTTGCAAAATATTGTGGTTTCTCGGTATCAGAACCTGATACCTATTGCAGAGAAACTTATTGGTAGGCTCCTTCTGCGCATACTCCCCTTGATATGGTTTCTGTACTCACAGTTTTCCATCTTTGCAGAAACTTATGAAAGAGTCAACGCTGCTCTTCGTCCCCAGTTTTCTGGTTCGACAACTGAAAACTCAGCTACATTCAGTTTCCCAAGTAGATTTTCACTGAGGTAAGCATATATCCAAGACTTTAATTGTTCTTAATAGATTGGTCAACTATTGTTTCTGAATGGTCATCTTTTCCAGAGATTTGCTCAAGTTGTGTGAACGGGTTCAGGGTCTGCCCTCGTATGATGGTCATGCAATTTCTCAGGAGGTCAGATTCTTTGAAGTTTACTTATGCTAGTCTCTTATTCAAGATTTCATTTATTTAAATAGGCGTTTTGTGCTTTTTCCTCAGGCAGCAGATATATTCTCTGCTTCTTATATGTCAACTCAAAATCGAGTGACAGTAAGTGAAATCGTGGCTAGCGTTTGGAATGTTCCTGTTCCAGAATCTCAGCATAAGCCCCCAATTCAGGTATCTTAGTGTTCTTGACAGTGTGTTGCCTTGCTGTATTGAGATTGTTTATTAATTTTCCAGTGAATTTCAGGAACTTTCTAAAACTCTTAAAATTGGCAGAGTTTCTCTACCACTTGGCGAAACTGCGGTTAGTTTTTAAGCATCTCCGTCCTATTGATACAAATATAAAATGTCAAAGACTTATTGATCTGTCTTTTTTCCCAGTCACATGACCGGTCGAGGTTTGTTGAAACACGCACATCCACACGGTTACTTGAGAAAATAGCCCGCTCTGTTGAGCACAACGAGCCAGTTCTCTTAGTAGGAGAAACAGGAACAGGGAAAACTACTCTAGTTCAAAATCTTGCACAGTGGATCGGACAGAAACTCACAGTTTTGGTGTGTGTTTAACGTACATTCTTCTCTATAGTAATTGTTTCATATAATTTATGATTACTTTTTTTTTCAGAACTTGAGCCAGCAAAGTGACATAGTTGATCTATTGGGAGGTTTTAAGCCTATTGATGCAAAGCTTATGTGCAAAATGCTGTACAATGAATTCATTGAATTGGGAAGAAATTCAAAGATGAAGGTATTTAAAACATATTTTCTCTTAGAATTCCTCCTGCACTCATTCCTAACCAGATATGTTCAGAATGAGTTTAGTATTTTGCTGAGTCCTTTTCGTTTGGGTATCCAGGATAATTCAGACGTTATGACGTGGCTGCGAAAAAACTTTAGAGCTAAGAAGTGGGAAACATTTTTGAAAGGGTTAAAGAAAACTATTGACCATCACGTTAAAAGTGGGGAAGAAAGGTCTAGGTCTGGTAGGAAGAGGAAGAAACCGGAAGTGATTGAGAATTGGACTTGTCTGTCCAAAAAAGTGGAGAAGATTCATCAACAGATTTGTTCAGGTGGAATGGTTTTTAAATTTGTCGAAGGTGCATTTGTGACTGCCCTCAGGGAGGGGTATTGGGTTTTACTAGATGAGGTGAACCTAGCCCCACCGGAGATATTGGGCAGGCTGATTGGTGTTCTTGAAGGAGTGAGAGGATCTCTTTGTTTAGCTGAGAGAGGGGATGTAATGGGGATTCCTAGACATTTGAATTTCCGTTTGTTTGCCTGTATGAATCCAGCCACGGATGCCGGTAAGCGAGACTTGCCGTTCTCCTTTCGTAGCAGATTTACAGAGTATGCTGTGGATGATGACTTGTGTGACGATGACTTGGAGATATTTGTGAGGCGATTCTTAGGTGGACGTGAATCTGATAGTAAGTTAGTAGGCAATATTGTCCGCTTTTACAAAGAAGCTAGAAGGTTATCTGAAGAATGCTTGCAGGACGGTGCTAATCAGAAGCCACAGTATAGCTTAAGGTCTCTTTACCGTGCGCTAGAGTATGCGATAAAAGCAGAAGGCATTGGCGGATTTCAGAAAGCATTATATGATGGATTTTCCATGTTTTTCCTCTCTTTATTAGATGCTTCCAGTGCTAAGATCATGAAACCACTCATAGAACTTATCTCAAGGGAAAGTAGCCGAGCACAACCACTTCAAAGATACTTGGGAGAATTAAAGGGCAGTTCTGATGAATCTGCCAATAAATATGTTCAGACGAAGAGTGTGATTGAACACCTTCATCATCTGGCTCATGCCATTTTTGTCAAAAGATATCCTGTTCTCTTACAAGGACCAACATCCAGTGGAAAAACAAGCCTTGTCAAATATCTTGCAGCGTTAAGTGGAAACAAGTTTGTTAGAATCAATAATCATGAGCAGACTGATATCCAAGAATATTTAGGTTCCTATATGACCGATTCTTCAGGGAAGCTTGTATTTCATGAAGGAGCGTTGGTGAAGGCAGTCAGGGATGGTCATTGGATTGTCTTAGATGAACTAAATTTGGCCCCATCTGACGTCTTAGAGGCATTAAACAGACTGCTTGATGACAATAGGGAGCTTTTTGTGCCCGAGCTGTGTGAAACAATCTCAGCGCATCCTAATTTCATGCTCTTCGCTACACAGAACCCTCCTGCTTTATATGGTGGCCGCAAAATACTTTCTCGAGCTTTTCGCAACCGTTTTGTGGAAATTCATGTTGATGAGATTCCAGAAGATGAACTGAGTGAAATTCTTTTTGAGAAGTGCGAGATTGCTAAAAGTCATGCTACAAAAATTGTTGAAGTGATGAAAGACCTGCAGCGCAACAGGCAGAGTAGCAAAGCTTTTGCTGGAAAACATGGATATATAACTCCAAGAGATCTATTCCGGTGGGCAGATCGTTTTAGGGCTTATGGAGGTAAATCAAATGAAGAACTCGCCAGAGAAGGGTATTACCTCCTTGCAGAAAGACTGCGTGATGATAGTGAGAAGCTAGTTGTTCAAGAGGTGTTGGAAAGACATTTCCGGGTCAGTCTTGCAAAAGATGATGTGTACAAAGAGGTAAGTTTTGTTTTCTAGTTTGAAACTTCTTTGCAAACTAATTTTCGATTATTGAACTCGTTCATTTTAATTTCCTGAAATATGTTTATATAGTTGTTCTTCTAACTTCACATATCCAGCTGATGTAGCTGTATCATACCATGAGCTGCTTGTTCTTGATCTTTTGCATTTTTAGAGTCACTAACTTTCATTCTGATAATTTATGTTTCAAGGAAGCTGCTGGTCTTACTGCACTATAACTAAGTTTTGTTTTTTACGTTATTGTGATGTGGATACTGATTTTTTTCTGTTCTGTTTTGCTTTTATTTTTGCCCAGGAGCTTCTAAAGCTGGAACAGCCATTTTCCATGTAATTGTCTTTCCCCTCATATTTTTTCTATTATTTAATCAATTTTTTTTCGAGCTTGTTTTTATCATGTCACTGCGAGTTGAATTCGTTGGTGCTATTTCAATCTTTTATAGGGAAAACCAAACAGTCACCTGGACTCGAAGTATGTGGAGACTATTTTTTCTCATTGAACGTTCTTATAAACTGCGTGAGCCTGTTCTTCTTGTTGGTGAAACTGGGGGAGGCAAAACAACAATCTGCCAACTACTAAGCGAGTATAAGAAGCTAAGGTTGCACATCCTTAACTGTCATCAATACACAGAAACATCTGATTTCCTTGGGGGGTTCTTTCCTGTGAGAGACAGATCCAAATTAGTCAAGGAATACGAGAATCAAGTCAAGCAGTTGAAGCTATCTGAGGCATTGGTACCTTTTAGTCAAGATATTGATCTTTCTGCAGATATTGGTAGAGCTGAATTGTTGATCAAATCAATAGATGCAATTCTGGAAAAGTTCAAAAATGACTCAGTACTAGGGATGACGGTCACACCACTGAATATTGATGTTCTTCAGAACATAAGGAACAATATGGTGATGCTGTATCAAAAGTGGCGTGCAATTTTTGTGTGGCAAGATGGTCCCCTTGTGGAAGCAATGAGAGCTGGAAATATCTTTCTTGTGGATGAGATATCTTTGGCTGATGATAGTGTTTTAGAAAGACTGAACAGTGTGTTGGAGCCAGGCAGGAAATTGTCGTTAGCTGAGAAAGGTGGTCCCGTCTTGGAGGAAGTTGTAGCTGATGAGAAGTTTTTCGTTCTTGCTACCATGAATCCGGGTGGTGATTATGGAAAGAAGGAATTGTCACCTGCACTTCGTAACCGTTTTACTGAGATATGGGTCCCTCCTATTACAGAGACTGGGGAGCTCAGAAGTATTGCTTCTTCTGTCCTTTGCAACTCAAAGGAATCTAATATCGTAGATCCCATTATCAACTTCTGGGAATGGTTTAACCGGTTGCAGACTGGAAGAACGCTTACTGTCAGAGATCTCCTCTCTTGGGTTGCGTTTGTCAATGTGATACATGAGAGTGTAGGACCAGCATATGCTATTATTCATGGAGCATTTCTCGTGTTACTTGATGGTGTAAGTCTTGGAACTGGTCTCTCTGGGAGGGATGGTAAAGATCTGAGGGAAAAATGCTTCGCCTTCCTCTTACAACAACTTAATGTTCTCACTAGCGATACACTCCCTTTGGATATTTCAAGAATGGAGCAATATGGCTGGGGGGATGCCAAAGACATTTGTCAAGAAAGTAAGAGTGTTCTGCATGGAGACATGTTTGGCATCGATCCTTTTTACATAAGTAAAGGTGATGAAACTCCTGAAATTGGTGGATTCGAGTTCTTAGCACCAACCACCTGCAGGAATGTGTTGAGAGTATTGCGTGCAATGCAGCTTTCAAAACCAATATTGTTGGAAGGTAGCCCTGGTGTTGGAAAAACAAGTCTAATAATGGCGTTGGGTAAATATTCTGGCCACAAGGTTGTGCGCATAAATCTTTCAGAGCAGACTGACATGATGGATTTGCTGGGATCGGATTTACCTGTGGAAAGCGATGAGGACATGAAGTTTGCGTGGTCTGATGGAATTCTCTTGCAGGCTTTAAAGGAAGGCTCCTGGGTTTTGTTAGATGAACTAAATCTTGCCCCACAATCCGTTCTAGAGGGTTTGAATGCCATTTTGGATCATCGTGCTCAAGTCTTCATCCCAGAACTAGGCTGCACCTTTGAATGCCCCCCTACGTTTAGAGTTTTTGCATGTCAGAATCCTTCTTCTCAAGGTGGTGGCAGGAAGGGTCTTCCCAAGTCTTTCCTTAACCGATTCACAAAAGTGTATGTGGACGAGTTAGTTGAAGATGATTACCTCTTCATATGTCGCTCGCTTTACCCTTCTATTCCCAGTCCATTGCTTTCAAAGCTTATTACTCTCAATAGACAGCTACATGATGGTACTATGGTAGATAGAAAATTCGGTCACGATGGCTCACCATGGGAGTTTAATCTACGTGATGTGATCAGATCATGTCAATTTATGCAAGGTAGTTCCCAAAATCATTTTGTTTTTTCATATTAGCATTTCCAGCAACAGTACTTGCTAAGACTAATTTGAGTTATCTTGTCGTTTCAGGGGGAAAATATGACTTAGAAGTTGAAAGCTTTCTCAGTGTTCTGTATGTTCAAAGAATGCGTACCGCGACTGACCGGAAAGTAGTTCTGAGTATCTATAAGGCTATTTTTGATAAAACCCCTTCTATAAATCCGTATCCTCGAGTTCAGCTAAATCCTGGATACTTAGTTGTGGGAACTGCTGCTGTTAGACGAAATCTCACCCAGTCTAATATTTCCGGTGAGCAGTTGAAGATTTTGCCTGAAATCCGTCAGAATCTGGAAGCCGTTGCACATTGCGTGCAGAATAAATGGCTGTGCATCCTAGTTGGACCATCGTCATCTGGAAAGACTTCAGTGATCAGAATATTAGCTCAGTTAACAGGATTCCCGCTTAATGAATTAAATCTTTCATCTGCGACTGACAGCTCTGATCTTCTTGGTTGTTTTGAGCAGTACAATGCATTCCGTAATTTCAGATTGGTGGTCGCTCGAGTTCAGCATCTTGTTGATGAGTATAGCAGTTTGTTATCTAAGTCTTCGCAGGAGACCCTTTTGAGCAAAAGCAAAAGCCTAGTGTCCAGCTGGCTTTCCTTTTTATATAAGATTGATTCATGCCTCTTGGAAAACCCTTCATCCTTCTTGAACGACTCTGACTCGCTCTCCAAATTGACTGAGATTGTAGAATATATGACTAAGGTCTTGGGGGAAGGGATTTTGCCCGTTAGTTGGTCAAAAAAGAGTCTGGACCAAATCATGAAGACAATAGTGAAGCTGCAATCTGATGAGAAAAAACAATCAACGAAATTTGAATGGGTGACTGGAATGCTGATAAAGGCAATAGAAAATGGAGAGTGGGTTGTTCTTGAAAATGCAAATCTCTGTAATCCCACGGTAATATAATCTCCCTATATAATATCTTGTTAATAATTTCCCTTGTATCTAATTGCCATCATTAACTTAAATTTCAGGTACTTGATAGGATCAACTCTTTGGTGGAACCTTGTGGATCAATCACTATAAATGAATGTGGGGTTATTGATGGCGAACCTGTCACTGTTATTCCACACCCTAACTTTCGTTTGTTTCTGTCCGTTAATCCCAAGTTTGGGGAGGTGTCAAGAGCGATGCGGAATAGAGGTGTTGAGGTATTTATGATGGGGCCACATTGGCAGCTCAATGAGGAAGCCTCTAACTGTGATGAGCTTGTACTGAGAGGTGTGAAAAGGTTTCTTGCTCTATCAGGTATTCCAGGTGATAAGCTGGTTGCTTCCATGGCCAAAGCACATGTTCATGCATGGCGCAATGGTCAAACCATTGGTGTACGGATAACGTATCTTGAGCTTGAACAGTGGGTCAACCTCTTCCAACTTCTGCTCATGAATGGTAACCAACTTCTGTGGAGCTTACAGCTAAGTTGGGAGCACATCTATCTCTCTTCCCTTGGAGTAACTGACGGAAAAGATGTTGTTGATCTTGGGCGTGATACGTATTTGTCAGATACTGAATCATTTATGGGTGGGAATATGTGCCTGTCTGGGGGATGGCCAAAGCCTTTCAGTTTGAGAGACTTGATGTGGTACTCAAGAGAAACAACTGTCAGGCAGAATTGCATGTATCTGGAGTTTCTAGGAGCTCAATACGCATCACATCAGTCTGAAATAAGCTACAATGTCAAGTTGAGAGATAGGGATTTGGCTGCTGGGGAACGGAGAATAATTTATACTGCCGATTCTTGGATGATAAATAAAATCTTGTTTCCTAAAGCCTTAATTGGGTCAACTCGTGCGGCAGAGACAGCAAAAATTGACCAGGATTTGGCTTCAAAGAAGCTATTGTATGCTGCCAACTGGACAATGGAACAGGCAACCGAAGAGGATATTCAACTCTATCTGGTGTGGATTAGTTGGTTTGGTTCCACGCTGCAACAATACTGTCCCTTTTTCCTGTGTTTTCTCAATATGTTGAAAGATGAGTTGCAGCATCCAATCTGGAGTCACATATCCAGATGTCGAAAAAACCTGAAATCCCTCTGCAAAGTGGATCCAGATGCTGTTCCAATCCCGATGATGTCCTCGAAGTTGATTGATATAGCAGCATCGGATGAACAGTCAAAACCCCTTAGTAAAACCCTCTTTGAGTCTCTTAGCTCTGTTGGCGTTCTTCGGCTTTCCTATCAGCAGTGGCTTGCAGAAAATAACTACAACCACACCGATGTATCCTCTTTTATTCGCTTTCTGGATTCCCTTCGCGCGTTGGAGAAGAAAATTCTTTGCGAACTTGTTGGATCACCTTTTTTCACAGTGTTGATTCAGTTGTACACTGAACTTATTGAAAAGCATTCATTCTTCTGGTCTGATTTGATCTCGTCGTCAGATGAGTGTAAATTGTTTTCCTTTTGGTCACTAATAAAGGCTGTCAAAAAGTTGGACAGTTCTTTTCCTGAAGAAGTTCAGGTGGTTTTGGTAAGCCAACCTTTAATAAGTTATCCATTAGCTTTGTCTTCAAAGTATTATACTGGCTACTCAATAATTTCGGATGTCTTCTGTAGGAGGAAAGCAAAAATATTAACAATATAGCTTTGCATGGTGAGCCAGAAAAGTCTTTATTATGGGCGTACGGGGGCCATCCTTCCTTGCCGGTTTCTGCAGAGTTGTACCTTACGCAGCAGAAGTTTCTACAGCTCTGCAGTACAATTTGGCCATTAAAATCAGAATCAGATGGACAAGGTTGGATATCTGATAAACTGAAATGTTTAATACTACACCTTTGATTGTTCTGTTAAAGAAATTAAACTCTCTTCTGACATTTGTTTGGTGTTGGCAGGAAATGATCATCTTACCAAAGCCATTTCATTTTCTGGCCCTGAGTTATGTTTGCTTGCCTTGGAAGGTAATTTTTCTTAAGTAATATCTGGTCATCCATGTTTCGATTTACTTGCTCAGATACAAGGAGAATGTAGTGTTCAAGAAACATTGCTAAGCATTATCTATAATTTTGTCTTCAAGCATGGATAATTGATTGTTGTGGTTTAACGTAGAAATAGATGAAAATAAACTACGCCAAGAGAATGTTATGAGTACCTATCAGGGACTTTCGATGAAATATGCTAAATGTTTCTTAATGATATCAATGCGTGAAGTATATACAGTGCCTTCTATATTTGATTGTTTGACCACTTCTCTGATCAAACTAGCTTAATTTTTTAAAGGGAAGCATAGGCTGAAAAATAACTTACTCCGTCAGTTGAGAGTATTCCTGGTGATTAATGTTGTTCTATTTTCCTGTTTTTCCTTCCATTTTATACAGGTCTTTGCATTTCATCTTACATTGCTGACAAGGATGATGCAGCTGCTATTCAGCTGGATGAGATAAACCAGGTTTGTTTTCTTTATTCTACCGTATGTATTCAAATGTCTCTATCTCCTCTCACAGTTGACATCATCACCAGATGTTTTTGGAGAGGATGGAACAAGAGAAGAAGAGACTGCAGGATATAATGGTTTTCAGTGAGAAAGATAATATTGAAAATAGATCTGCTGCATGTTGTATTTTCCGCCCAGAGATTGTGGCTACAGGGTTTGGCTTTAGCAGTTGGATGGAGATATGTTCTATTGCTAGAAGTGAAAGTAGTTCGTTAGATGTAGAGTTACTTGCTGTACTTCAGCACCTCTTGGTTGCACGATCTACTGAACATAAGGTTAGTGAATATTTGAATCAAAATGTCCATGTGGTACACTACTCTTTGTAAATCCCTGGTTAACCTGTTTACTTCTCCAAAACTTACTTTCCTGAGTTGCAGGATCTTTTGGATGTTCGTAATCTGCTTAAACCTGCTCTAGAGTATTCCTTATCCTCAACAAGACCTCCACAGACTCTTGTAGCTCATCAAAAACTACTGTGGGCAATTGATGCCCGTGCCTCTGTCCTCCGAGGTAAATAAAGTCGGATATTCAATACTTCTGTCTACTAAAGTAATCTGGTTGCTTATATTTGGTTTTGTTGCAGTGGACACCAAAATTGCTGGTTTTGTTCTCGAAATGTGGTACTGGTGGCATTCTGTTTTGTGGAAAAATTGTCAAATCGGTCTCATGGTAAACGAAATTAAATGACTTTTGTTCAGTCGTTATCTAGATTCCGCAGTATGTAACATATTTCTTCATCTATTTTCATGTTCACGGGGCCTACAGAGTATCTCAGAGATCGGTAACTGTCGGGTTATGTCGCCTTCTATGCTGATTCAGCCTGTGAAAGCAGCTACCATTGATCATATTCTGTAAGTGATGTAACTCCATTATGACGATCTTAACATTTGGTATACCTATCATTCATTTGCGACAATTACTGATGCATTGTACTGTTATTGCAATGCTTACCCCCCAGGATAATACCCTTTCAATGTTGTATGATGAAAAACTATGGTTCCATTAGCAAAAAGTAAAAGCTTTTTTATTAATGTTTATGCAGGGATAATGCTTTTGCTGTTAAGGACTATCCTGTTCAATCGATGAAATTTCTTTCGGCTTCACGAATTCTATGGAATAGCTCACAATCCTATCAAGAGATGCCTGGTTCTTTACTGTCAATAGCGCGTTCCCTTTTCCAACAGGTTTGGAATCGTGATACGCTTTAATAGTATCATCTGTTTCTTTTCACGCTGATTTTGATCATGATTTTAACCTCTGTAGATGGTGTATACGCACCAGAAGTCATATGAGCCTGAAGTGTTCGCCGATATTAAGTCTGCATTTCATGCAGTTGAGAAGAAACAGAACGAGGTATAATTCCAAAAATTGTTTTTTTTTTGTTCAATCTTCCTTTTCTCTTTCCTGTAAAACATATTGGAATCTTCGTAAAAGTTTTAGAATTGCCACACCTCCAAGTTTATGCGTCTCGTTTCGTTTATGCAGATGGATGGCATTATGTCTCTCATTTCACTGATCAGCTTATCAAGCCATCAGAAATTGAAATCTGTTACTCGCTCATTTGTCGAACCATTGGCGAAACATCTTTATTCGGAGTGCTCATCAAATGGTAGGGTATATAGTTTATATATAAGCTGTAACAATTTTAGTCTCTGCAAGGTAAACCGTCTTAGACGTGTGTAATTGTTCTTAAATTTTTTTCCCTAACTTTTGTAGAGTTCTACTCCAATCTTGGTCTGGCATGGATTTATCTTGGAGGACTGCGCTTCAATCTTTTGAATAGCTTGGATGTTATAGATCCAGCCATGAAGATCACTTGTAAGCTGGCAGAACTACAAGAAAAAATTTCATCGCTGAAGCTAAACATAGAGGTGGTTTTTCTTTGCATTGTTTAGGTGACAACAGCATTTACATATTGTCTTTGATTGTTTTTATCGACCTATAAACGCGTTAACAGGTCCGGGAAGAATGTGAGTATCTGTCTGGATTGCTTTACACTGGAGACAATGACGAAAGAGCTGAATGTAGGTTATCAAAGCTCAAAATTGAGCGTAAAAAGTTGCGAAGAAAGGTATGTAACATCCGCTGTAGCATTCCCCCCTATTTGCTTCGTGATTTTTATATGACCTATCCCACTTTCGGACTGTTCACTTGTTGTTTCTTTTGTTTTCCTTCTCAAACAGGTTATTTTTCGCTCTGATCCTAATAAGTACCAGAATTTAAGAAGAGCGCTGGAAGAGTTTGCGGGATTCCTCACACGTCCAATAAGTCTGGTTAAGGATATTGACAAGCTTGACTGGAACCAGGTTGTTGAGCAAGTTTTCAACTGGCAGGAGACCGCAACATCGTTTATTGATCGGCTGTCCAGTGATTATTCCGAATATGTTGATATAACTCAGCCAATACAAGTTTCAGTATACGAGATGAAATTGGGTTTATCACTCTTTGTCTCTGGTGCTCTCTTGGGAAAAATTCTCAACAGATTTGACATAGACACGGTTGACTCAGTCATGGTACTTAAATTTTTGTTTATCAAAAATGTTTGTACATGTCATTTGGTGTACAAAATAATGATGAGTTCTGATCCTTGCAGGAAACAATCTATGCCTTAATGAGATTTCCAAGGGGCTCCTCCTTCGCTTCGGCTACCTACATTGAGAGCTTGCCACCGCTGCACCTTTCTCATGATGCAGATTCTCGTGCTAAGTCCTTAGGTTTGGATGTTGGCTTGCTGCACAAACTGATCTCTGTTTCAAGTGCAGACGATACGAGAAAAGTAATATTTTTTTATGATTTCTTGAATTTACATTATGATTTTCCTTCACATAATGAAAAGGATTATCAGACTTTTTGAAAGTTGCCTATGTATATACTATGTTCTACTTGATTACTGTAGGTCTCTGAGTTGCAACTCAAAACTGCTCTATATAAAAATATGCATGCTCGTGTTTCCCACTTTGTTGCAAACACTGGGCTAATGGATAAAGCTTCTTTTGAGGTAAAATATTTGCCAGTTATATGCATGTGAATATGGAAATTTGTTATCTAACGTTCTAAGAGCTCCATCTGCAGATATTGAATAGCATATATTTTGAATTGGCGAGAAATTGGATGGAGATGAAGTTTCAAGTAAGAACCAAGGCTGACGCTCTTTCTGGGCTGTACAAATTTCGTTCCCGTGACTTCAAAATTGAGAGTGTCATGAAAGTAGATATATCTGCTCTTGGCAAGTACTTCCCAGAAGATAGTTTTTGGCAAGAGTATCTGGCTGATGATGATATGAAACTTATGGTAAACTTTTCATTCTAATGCATTACTGGAACTTGAAAATTCTATTGTTTGTCACTTCTGATTTTTCTTTTGTTCTGATTTTTCTTTTGTTCTCCACAGACGCAAACTGACCAGGGTGACGAGAATTTGGAGGATGATTGGGACTTGATACAGGAGCATGTGGATAATATATATAGCACACATAATGAGTTATTTGGTTTCTGTGACCTCTCGGAACAGGTATTGCCTACAAGATTTTCTATTTAAATCTTCAATTGTTACATAATACTAGTCGCAATTCCTTTGTATCTAACAAGACAATATATTATATTCAGACTGGAAGATGTTTTACTGATAGTAGAAGGCTGGATTCATTCACTGATTCCTATGAACTTGGAGTCAATATGATCAAAGGTGGCCATAAGACACCATTTCTCGCTGTTGTTTGTTTAATGTGGCTGATTAATTATACTAAATATTTTACTGGATTATCTCTTGATTCCGACAGGGCTGAAGGGTCTATTTACATCAAACTTGGATGCAAAACTTGTTCCAGAACACCTGTTTCGTCTTTGCGTGGAATACAAAAAAACCTTCACTTCATACGATCAGTCTGCCAGCAAATACAACTTCTACAAGGTCTGCTAGTTTTTTGCTTGCTAAAGAAGTTTTCTTATTTATGTTAATTCCGCCTGGGTTCTGACAGTATCTTATATAGGACTTTGATGGTCCTGAGCTTGGGAAAATGGTTAAGTTTCTCACTCCTCTTCAATTGAGAATTTATTCTCTATTGCAAGAACAAGAGGACCATCCTGGTCTTCAGAAACTTTCTGATATCCTTCGAATGCTCATGGATATTCCTTCAAGGACTCCGTTGGCAAAGGTATACATATACTCAAATTGGTTGTGGTAGCTTATACCCATGGAATCGCCTTCCCTTCACTCTGATGTTTTAATGATTCATCATAACCATTACTTTCCTGTTTGCCATTGTTTGCGAAGGCTCTTCCAGGATTGCAATTTCTGATTTGCAAGGTCCAGAAGTTACAGGAAGAGGGATGTAAATTGCCCATCTCTGGTATGGATTTTAATCGTTTCTCTCTTTAGGTATACCATTTGTTCCTACCATTATTTACTCTATTTATCGAGTGTCATATTGTGTTTATGTGTCCCATAGATCTTTTGGAGCCAATTATTTCCCTCGCAAGCTCTTGGCAGAAGTTAGAATTTGAGTGCTGGCCTACATTGCTTGATGAGGTTCAGGATCAGTATGAACTAAGCGCAAGGAAGGTAGGACTAGTTAGAAAATTTTGTAGTCATGAAAAATAACACTGTTAACGGTAAAACTTTTTTTTCTGTCGTTGCAGTTGTGGCTTCCTTTGTTTTCAGTTCTCTTCCAGAAGGATTGTGTTGAATTTTTAGAACATGAAAATGAGTCTATTTCACAAAGGTGTGTACCAAACGAATATTGCGGTGCTTACATATGTATTCTTGCAAATTCGGTCATCTAATAGATCTTTTATCGCAGTTTGGTGGAGTTCATTGAAACGTCAAATATTGGTGAATTTAGGAGACGTCTTGAGCTTCTCCTTTGCTTCCTTCTTCATTTAAGTATGGGTAGCTCGTTGGGAATATATTCAAGGTTAGCTGCGTATGATATATCACCTAGTTTTTATTTTTTTCGTCCGTTTCATTCTTGAAGGATTTAAATTGGTTTCAGCGTTATTTCCTTCAATCATCACTGTTGGTTGCACACCCACTCTCTACAGTTGACTTCTAAGTTCTAACATGACTGTATTTTCCGTACTGGCTGTATTTTTGCCTTAACTCATACTTTTTCTTTAACAGTGATTCACACAAGAGCAAGGTTGAAATTTGCTACAATATTTTTGGATTCTATATTCAGTTTCTTCCAGTGTAAGCTCCTTTATAATTCTGTCTTGAGTTTCATCAGTTCAAAATCGTTTGGCCAGGGTAATGTTCTTAATTCAAATTTGTTTATCAGTGTTATGGAGCAGTTAGATTTGAATAGAAAAAATGTTGAAGCTGCGTTGAAGGACCATCTAAAACTTTGTCGGTGGGAGAGGCCAGATAATCATCTGCTCAGTGAGCCCATTAAAAGAACCAGGCAAAAGGTCAAGAAGCTGATACAGGATTTTTCTGTAAGTAACTGGTGACTCTTCTTTTTCATTTTCTAGGGGTTATTATATAGAGATTTTTTGCTTTCTATGGGTTAAAATTTCGGAGCCTTATCATAGAGATTCTTAAATGGCTTCTTGTTTTTGAGCAGAACATACTGCAGCGCCCTGTAATGCTTGATAGGCCAAGCCTAGCAAAGGAAAGAGTGCAATTTCTCCCTCTACTAGGTCCAGATGTAATGAATGGAGCCTCCAACATGAGGATCGAGGTTCTAGTCAGTAATTTAGATGCAGAACAATTGAATGACAGGTATACATGTGTACCTTGTGATATTCTACATTACTCTAAGTTTACGGAAGCTGAACTCTCCATTATATAAACTCTTCGTGGTAGGTTTTCCTGGTATGTTGTTTGGAGGAATAAATTAAAGGAGTCGGTAGGACGCTTCCACCAAGAAATGCATTTTAAAGATTTGCTGACGGGTGAAGGTTTGTTTGCACACTTGCTCCACTCACTCTGGGTTCTATATGATCTATTTTTGAGGAGTTCTTTTGCGGAGTCCGCATATTCTTAAAATTGCATTATATCTTTGCAGATCATCAGTACCCTTCCGCTGTCTATCAGGGTGATTGGAAAATTTTGTGGAGTACAGTTTCTAGGATTGGTGAGAAGATAGCTAGCTGTTCAGATCTATGGAGAAACAGCGATAGAGATGTTGCAAAAAAGAGGGCCTTGCCTGACCTCCTCAAGTCATTGGAGAAATGTGGTTTGCAGAAACACAAGTTTGAAAATGTAGAGGTAAGAAACTTTTGTTTGTTGCATCTGTTTATGTACTTCCTTGACATGATCTTCTTACTGATTAACTAATTCTATGATGGTCTTTTTCTTAGATGTCAAATCACTTTAAAGGGTTGCTTTACCAGCCAGCATACGATCCAAATCATCTGTTGCTGCTAACACATACCAAAAGTAGCATACATACTTCCAGGGTTGTTGAATATCAAAACAAGGAAAGTTCACTGGCTGAGTGGAGAGCTGCGAATGAATTTTACTTTAAGAGCTTGGCTTCAGTGCAACTCATGTTAAATCTTGAACGAAAACACTCAGATATTACATCCGAGCAGGTAGGCTTTTCAAAAGCTTGTAATTCATACCCGAGCTTCTCTGAATCCCATTTTAACCCGTTGTTTCAAATTTTTATTGTCCTCGCACTAAATTTCCTATGTTAACAGGTCAAGCGCTCAATCTCATTTCTCAACCATCTTGTGGAAATACAACGGCAGCAAAGGAAAACTGCTTACGGTTTTGCTGAACTTCTAAACTGCTTTCGCCATCGGGTTTTACCCTTGGCAAAATTACTGGGAGATTCAGTGGAGGAGGACAGAAAGGATGATTCTTTGTTGAGTTTTCCCCAAAATCAACATGCTATATTCAATTGCATGTGGCTACAAAAGGTATTTAACCTTCTGACTTGAATGGTGTGCACTGAACCTGTTGCAACAACACTTGGTTAATTTGTTACTTTTCGTGATATGGCAGCAACTATTTGATAACATTAGTGCAATGCTTCTGGAGGAATTGGCGTTGCTGAGAACAATTGGAAGTACACACTTGGACTCCTGTCAAACTGTTAAAACTTCATCACATAGTTTGCTTAGCTTGATAGAAAAGCTAGTTCCCATCGCTCAAAATTCTAAGGTGCAGAATCCTCGTGCTTCATTTCGATCTCTCTTGTCTGTTATTTCTTGCAATAGTCTGAAGATGTGTTTTTCATCAGGCTTCACTGGATAGGCTTCTACTTGATTCCAACGGTTTTATCATTACGCCAAACAGCCGTCTTAATCAGTTTGTCACACAGCATATGGTTAAGCTGCTATGCCACAACTTTGATCAGCTAACGGACCTTGAAAATCAAATTTCGGCTTTCTGTGAAGACAATGAGAAAACCTATGCTACAAACGTTCTTCTTAGTCATTTTTCCCCCGTCTTTAAAGAGGTATCCTTTCTATGTTCAACCATTGTGGATTCTAGCCTAGCATATAGATTGTGTTTAGGGTTCTAGAGTCGGGTTTAAGAAACGAATTTAACGCAGGGGAAAATGCTGGCTGAAAATCTGAACTGTTTACTTAAAACGGGAGACCAAACTACTGGAATGGAACCCAAGGAAGAATTTGCTTTAGAAGCAAATTTGGCCAATACATTTGCAAATGTTAAGGATGTGATTGGAAAGCTTTGCTCTTATAAAGACGGAAGTGTTTCTCAAGAAGAGGAAGGGACCATTCTTATGTGGGATGGTTTGTTTAAGAAGGCAGAAAATGACATGAACCTTGATAACCTATGCAAACTGCTGTCAGAAACATTTGGTTCCATTGTAAGATTATTTTTTGAACTACGGGATGTTATTTGTTCTTTCTTTATTTTTCTTCAAACCTGAATTGAACTGGGGCTGTTATTTTCGCAGGAACAACTATTGAACTCATCGGGCGTCCTTTCAGCTTGTGTTGGAGACCAGCTGAAGCAACTTCAATCATTTTTGGATCTGTTATTGAACTTTGGCGATTCTTACCTCCAAGAGTTTTTGGCGATAAGTAAAAGGGTATGTTTTTCTTAAAAATCTTTTGCTGTTCTTTCGTAGGCATTCAGGACAATAGTTGTACTCGTTTGGGCTATAACGTTATCCTGTTAATTCAATATTTTGTTACCTTTTGAACTTTTGATTTGTAGGTGTCATTGATAACCCATGTCCTTGCAACTGTTCTGGCTGATCTATTTACAAAAGGGTTTGGCATCTCCAAAAACGATGAAGATGATGACTCCAAAACTGAAAAATCAGAAACTGCAGAAGGTACTGGAATGGGAGATGGTGTGGGAGCAAAAGATGTAAGTGACCAAATAGAAGATGAAGATCAGCTGCGTGGCACAGATAAGAAGGTATATATCGTCTTTTCCTTATTTCCACCCATTCCGGAATTTTGCGTGGGAAAATTTCACCAATATAGATTTTCTTACGTTGTCTCTGCAGGAAGAAGAAGAGAAAGAGCAAGATACCCCGGACGATGTGCTGGATAAGAATAAAGGCATTGAGATGACCGACGAATTTGAGGGCAACGAATATAGTCTTAGTGAAGATTCGGAAGAAGACAAGGAGGACGAGGAAAGCGAGGATGAGCAGTTGGACTCTAAACTGGGAGATGCGGGTTCTGATGCTGAAAAAGCTGATGAAAAGCCGTGGGACAAAGATGAAGATGAGGAGGCAGAAAATAAGAATGAGAAGAATGAATCTGGACCATCTGTTGCTGACAAGGACACAAGTTCAAGGGAGCTACGAGCCAAGGATGATGATGGTGGTGTTGACTCTGCCGATGAGCTTGAGGAGTCTAATACTTCAGACAGACCGGAAGAAGAAAACGACGAGAATGTGGATCAGGATGGTGACCCAGAAAATTTAGAAGACGAAATCAAGAACCAAGAAGAAGCACTTACAGATACATCTGGACCAACTCCTGAGTTGGGCAATGAACAGACTGATGATGCCATGGAGATTGACAAAACAGATGAGGTCGAAAAGGAAGATGAGCAGGAAGATCCTTGTCCAGAAGATCAAAAGCATCCTGAAGAAGGTGAAAATGATCAAGAGACGCAAGAGCCTGCTGAGGAAACAATGGAGGCTGGGACTGAAGATGTGTCTGAATCACCCCAAAAAGAAGATCCGGGAAATGATCTTGAACAGAAATCTGAAACGGAACCAATAGAAGGAAAAGAAGTCATGTCAGAAGACATGAAGCCGAACGTCTGTAATGATAATATTTCTGGTGTGGACGCTGGTTCACACAATCCTCATGGCTCTAACGGATTGGGGGCAGGAAGTACAGCACCACAAGAAAATTTGGCAGCTACTACTGTTTCGGATGAACTCACAGATTCAATGGATCCGCCTTCGGGTAGTAATACTGAGATGAACCTCACGATGACTAGCATGGCCAGTGGTGAGACTTTGACAGACAATATACCAAAGATGGAATTTCCTCAGAGCCAGTCATCTACATCTCAACAAACGAAGGTAAATCCTTATAGGAGTGTTGGTGATGCATTGAAGGAGTGGAAAGAAAGAATTAAGGTCTCCTCAGACCTTGGAGAAAAGCAAGAAGCTGAAAATGAGATGGAAGACCCTGATGCCGGTGAATATGGATATGCTTCTCAGTTTGATGAAGGAACTTCCCAAGCTCTAGGACCTGCGTTGCCTGAGCAAGTGAACACAAATATGAGAGAGGGGGAATCCGAGGACGAAAAACTCGCGGGTAATCAAGATGAAGCCTCCCCGATGGATATTGATGATGTGAACCCGGAAAATAAACCTGCTGTTCAGTCCAAACCGTCTATCAATAATAGCACCGCTGAACCAGTCCAAGAACCAGATACAGACAGGACCCTCCAAGAGAACTCGCCTATCCAGAATGTTGGTGATGGTAACAGCAGGATGGACTCTATGGTCTCTGTTGACAATACGTTCTTGAAGGAAGATGCATGTAATCCTGACTGGATGCAGGTGGTCGATAAGGACACGGAAAGCAATCAGGATAATGAAGAAGATCCTGATGCCAGAAGCAATGCAGTTATTCTTTGGAGGAGATGTGAGTTGCTTACTACGAAACCGTCTCAGGAGCTGGCTGAGCAGCTGCGTCTTATCTTGGAACCCACACTTGCTAGTAAACTCAGTGGTGACTACAGAACGGGTAAAAGGATCAACATGAAAAAGGTTATTCCATACATAGCAAGTCACTATAGGAAAGATAAAATCTGGTTGAGGAGGACAAAGCCAAACAAGCGTGACTACCAGGTTGTTATTGCTGTAGATGATTCACGCAGTATGTCGGAAAGTGGATGTGGTGATTTTGCTATTAGAGCTTTGGCAACTGTGTGCCGAGCAATGTCACAGCTTGAGATGGGAAGTTTGGCGGTTGCAAGTTTCGGAAAGAGAGGAAGCATAAAGATGTTACATGACTTTGGAGAGTCATTCACCACAGAATCTGGTATCAAGATGATCTCAGGGTTAACATTTAAACAAGAGAATCTCATAGAAGACGAACCAATCTTCAATCTGCTGAGAAACATGAATGAAATGCTTGAGACTCTGGCCAGCACAAGGCGGCAGTCTTCAGGCAGCAACCCGCTTCAACAACTTGTTCTAATCATTGGTGATGGCAAGTTCCATGAACGAGAGAAGTTGAAACGATCTGTGAGAAAGTTTCTCCAGCAGAAGCGTATGGTGGTCTATCTACTTCTCGATAATGCTGAACAGTCTGTCCTGGATCTGAAGGTATGTCCAGTTCTTCCTATGTATGGCTTAAATATGGAATGAAACTAGTTGGCATGAAGCTAAAAACTTTGATATTTTTGTAAACAGGAGTTTGTGCAAACGGAGAAAACTCTACAGCAAATGACATATATGGATTCATTCCCCTTCCCATACTACATTGTGCTGAGAGATATTGAAGCCTTACCCAGAACACTTGGTGATGTCCTGAGACAGGTAACCTTTTCATTATCCATTTTCTGTCATTTGTGTGGGAAGAAAAACGAGAAATACTGTCAATTACTTGTTATGTAACAAAACGTACACTTTTTAATTTGTTTTTGCAGTGGTTTGAGCTGATGCAAAGCTCGCGGGACTGAACATTTGTTGGATGAGCGAGGTTGAGGGCTGAAATTTTGTTCGACTAGTGTGTGATTGACTTTGCTTCTAGACTGTTACAGTATACATTATCATATAGAACGACCGTAGTTATTCACATGAGAACCACGATGCTGTTTTTATCTTTATTATTATTATATATGGGAAAAGCCCTCTTCTCTTCTCCTCTTTCGAATGCCTACCAACTTCAATTGCTACTTCTCCTAAAGTGTACTCTTCCAAATGTATATTGATTTTTTTCTGAAACGATATGTGGAAGCGAGATGCTAAGTATCAATACAAACTGATGAAGCTCAAGAAAATGGTTGAGAACATGGTTAAGAAAATTAAATATTCATCAAGTTTGTTGTATTCATTTTCGGTCAGTGATGTTTGTATTTATAAAATGATGTAAAGGGTGGAGATTTTCGTATTAATGATCAAGAATAAACAAGCTCGGTCAATTACGAGAACTAAAGATGCTCGTCTAAACAGTTCGTCTAAAACAAGTATCTTTCTATTTTGGTCTGAGGTTGTTTGGGTCGAGCTCGTCTAGTGGTCGATGTCGTCCTCAACTGTGTTGGTGATGAAGAGACGATGCTCTCCTCTTATGTACGTTTTTATACATTTTTCACTCTCCCATCAGTGACTCTGACGCTCTCCATTTATAGCAAAGTTCGTTTTGTCATCTAGCGAATCCATCATCATTTCGTAATGGGCCGGACCTGATTTTGGGCTTAGCTCTTAATTGATCTGTGCTAAGCCCATCTCCAACAATTGTCCCCCCACAGTTCGCCAAGTGTCGAATCTTGGTGAATTCTTCAGGTTCTTTTGAGTAAAAATCAGGTCGGCAAAAGAGCATAGGTTATCATGTTTGGAAATGGCGAGCTTGGGTTCTGGTGAGGTGAGGTATTCCTTTCCGTATGTAGATCTAGATTTCTTGTTGGTCGTTGACGAGTTGAGGCGAAACTCGTCGCTGTTGTTGGTAAGTGAGGGTGGAGCTTGTCGTGAGCTTAGGTAGAGCTTGTCAATGATGTTGGTGAGCGGGGGAAGAACTTGTTGCGGGCTGAGGTGAAGCTTGTCGATGTGCAAGGTCGGCGAGCATGGTGGAGTTGTGGTCACCATCAGTATGGATGTTGTCGTCATTACTTGGAAGGCGAAACTCGAGCTTGCCTCTATTTACGGAGAGGAAGTGGAAGTCATTGCCATGGACAAGGTCGTCGACAGCCAGAAGGTGATGCTTTGCAAGAGGTCGCAGGAGATGATCTGAGATAATCGAAGGTGGTTCGAGATCGTCGGAAGTGGTCTGAGGTTGACATAGGTGGTCTGAGGTGGTCCGAGGTCGTCGGAAGTGGTCTGAGGTGGTCCGAGGTCGTCGGAAGTGGTCTGAGGTGAGATGCTCGTTGAGGTGAATGATGTGAAATGGTCATCTAGGTGGACGAGGTGAGATGGTTGAGGCTAGGTCATCGAGATAAAATCATCGTTGAAGTGGATGAGGTGAGATGGTTGAGGTGAGGCCCATGATATGATATCGTTTGTCGAGGTAGACGAGGTGAAATGGTCGAAACAAGGTTTCGTCGACCATGTCTTTAATTAGCCCCATGTCGTCTATGCTGGTTGCGAGGTCTTTCGGCTCCAAGTTCGTTCGAGTTGGTCACGGTTTTAGACGGAGTTGGAAAGAGTTTGGTGTTGGTGGGCCATTTTGTTGACAATGGTGGATGTCAGAGACCGTGCTCGTCAATGGAGGAGGTCGTCGAGTCTTCAATCATGATGGCATTAATGATGTTATTTATGAATGGATTTGAAGAAGAGCAAGGTGTGAGGTTGGTTAAGGAAAGAACCGAGCTCGTTTATAGAGGTCCAAGGTCGTCTTTGGTGGGTTAGTGCTCGTTTATGTTGGTGTCGAGGTTGTCTCTCGCGAGGCCGACCTAATTGTGCAGTGTTGGAGTGGATTCTTCTGAGAGTTTGAGGTCATCTTTAGTGGCTTCATGCTCGTCTATGATGACATGTAAGTCATCTATGTTGGCTTGTGAGCTTGAAGCGTAGCTTGCCGATGAGATGATGCCATGTCTTGACGGGATGAGGTTTGTCGGTAATGTTGGTGTTGCAACAAATGGAATTATCGATCAAAGAGCGCTTTTTGTTGGGACGTGGACAAAGTTTGCTGACAGTTCTGTTGGAGAGAGGTTGGAATTTGTTGACGAAGGATCGAGGTTGTCTATAATGTGTTCACGTCCGTTTAAGATATACCCATATTGTCTATAACGGGTCTGAGCTTGTCGAGACCATGGTGTGGGGAGACATGGCCATTGTTTGGTGGAATGAGTATTGGAGATAGGCTTGCTGCTACTTCTTGTGTTGATGTTGAGAAGGAGTCTGATATTGAAAATTCGTCTTCTGATTCATCATTCGCTGAAACAGGCTCAGATTCATCATTGTCTTCGGTTGGAGAGGAATCTGTTGATGATGGTGAAGTTATTGACTCTTATGTTGATTTAAAAAGTATTCTTTTGATTTTTGTTTGTTTGTGCAGGTCGTCCCTCGGTTGGTATCCCTTTTGCACTTGGTGATAACGGGTGTGTGGAACATTTCAAGGCGACAAAGGCTCGAGACTGATCTTTGGTGAAGCGATCAGAGGTTTTGCGTTGCATCCCATTCATAAACTTGGGTTGATTTTTTTTTTTTTTAAGTGATTTGGGTCTTTTTTTTTTTTTGTAGCTTCTTGGAAATTTTGAGAGAAGGATGGATTTTAGTGAATTTCCGAACTTGGTGGACTGTTTTGCCAGAGGTAGTTTCATTACTTTTATTATTGAGACTAGTCAGTGTTCCAACGGTGTGGGGCCTTTGGCTCCTGCTCCTGGTGTTGTCATGGGTATCTCTAGTGCGACAGCTCCTGCACCGTATGTGTTGTTTTGTTGGTAGGCTGCACATGAGTTGGATGGCTCGAGGTCGTCAACATGGTTGGATGGCTCGAGGTTGTCGCTTCGGCTGGGTGGTCTGAGCACGTTACCATGGTCGGATGGCTCGAGGTTGTCGTGTTTGTTGGGTGGCCCAAAATCGTCACCATAGTTGGATGGCTTGAGGTCGTCACCGCTGCTAGAGGGGCCGAGATCTTCACCGCTGCTAGATGTCCCAAGGTCGTCGCCACTGCTGGATGGCCCGAGGTCATCATTGCAGCTGGTTGCACGCTCGTCTTTCCAGGGTTGTCGGGGATTGCGGAAATCAGGGCTTTTGGTTGCGTTGTGGATTCTGTGATCGCCGAGCTGTCTTGAAGTATAGAAGAATCTCCGGCCCCACCGTGGGCGTCAATTGTTGTATCCATTTTCGGTCGGTGATGTTTGTATTTATAAAATGATGTAAAGGGTGGAGATTTTTGTATTAATGATCAAGAATAAACAAGCTTGGTCAATTACAAGAACTAAAGATGCTCGTCTAAACAGTTCGTCTAAAACAAGTATCTTTCTATTTTGGTCTGAGGTCGTTTGGGTCGAGCTCGTCTAGTGGTCGAGGTCGTCCTCAACTGTGTTGGTGATGAAGAGACGATGCCTCCTCTTATGTACGTTTTTATACATTTTTCACTCTTCCATCACTGAGTCTGACGCTCTCCATTTATAGCAAAGTTCGTTTTGTCATCTAGCGAATCCATCATCATTTCGTAATGGGCCGAACCTGATTTTGAGCTTAGCTCTTAATGGATCTGTGCTAAGCCCATCTCCAACAAAGTTGACCGGCCGGTTTGTTGTCTTGGTTTATCATCAGCAAACCCGACTTTTCGGTTCATCAATCAATTTAGCATCTGATGCACATGCCATGTTCGTATAAAGTCGTCATAACTTTTACATAAAGAGTGAACCATAATGAAAATGCATTGAATGGAAACACACAAATAATCCAATAATTATTTACATATGTTTTCAACAATCTTTTTCCTTCCTGCCGTTTTTATCAACTCTTTTTATTTATTTTTTGACCACAGCAACTACTTTGCCACATGCATTCGTTATGGGCCCTTAATAACTTCCTTTTGGGTCATCGGCCCTTAATCATTAATATGACTCTGCGTAATACTTTCCGTCATTCTTGAGTTGAAAAGTTGATCTTCTTTGAATTTAGTTACAAACTTAAAGAACGCAAAACTAGCCCTTCAAGATTATGAACAAGCCAAGGCTATTTGCACTACATCAAAAATGTTTTTTTTTTTTTAAGTTTACAGATAAAGAAAAGAGAATGATCATTAATCTGTTGATTTGACCAAACAAGATTGGTATAGGTTGATAGCAAAGAAAATTATGAGGCTTGTTTCGAAACTTACAGATACTATGGGGACTGATTAGTCTACAAGTTTCCACTTTTTTTAGTAAGAAGCATGGGATGGGAATGGATTGTGTTGCACGTTGTTGAAAAGGAAATGTTCAGCTGCGCGTGTTCACATCCACTCCTAGCTCGCTTTGATTTATGAATTAAGGTACGTGATCAACTTTTCTAATTCTTGATTCTGCAATCTTTGACTAAATTATACTAATTATTTATATTACTAATTAGATTTTGAGTTATCAGATTTTAAATGGAATCTCGATGTATCTAATGATACCGATTGACAAGAATGATCCGCTAGATTTTTTTCTTTTTAATTATCGTTAGATTTGCCCATTTAATAAAGAGAAATTCTCTTAGATAGTCCATTTTAGTTTGTTTGTCACAAAAATAGTTTGAAAAAAATGACCAAAACGTTTTTTTAAGCTAAAAAATACATTTATATGTATTTATACCCCTAGGGTTAAATAATTTGGACTTTAGGGTTTATAGTTAAGGGGTGAGTTTGGGGTTAGGGTTTCAAATTTCAAAAAAAAAAAAAAAAATCAAATTTTTTTTAAAAAAGTCTATTTTGGTCAATTTATTTTTTGAGGGCTATTTTTGTGACAAAAACTTTAAAAAAATACTATTTAAGAGAATTGTCCTTTAATAAATTATAAGATATATTGATGTTCTACTCTAGTAACATAATTCGGATAGTAGTATCTTCTTCAAATGTCTTTAGGTTGTACATAGAAGTAGCGAGTTAGATGCGAAAGTTTGGGGGCAAATGGTTACATTTTAAAACATTATTATCTTTTTTTATTTGAAGAAGGGCACTCAACATTATTAAGTAATTTGTTCGATTGGTTCAACACTTAGAAATTGATATATTTATGTGATATTTATAACTAATTAACTATCAGATACATCAACAATTTAATATTAAATTAACAATATTAACGTATTATAAAATTATAAAATATTAAAATTATATTAAAATATAAAATGTATATTTTAAGAAAAAATTGTTTCTTTTAAGAAGATTAATATTAGATTTTAAAATTTATCTTCTTTGATTTATACATATGTAAAAAAAAAAAAATATATATATATATATATATATGTTAATGCTCCTCAAAAGGCATAGAGAATAATTTTTGTTTAAAATTCTTATAATAAAAGGTTACTGTATATAAAGAAAAATATAATATGTCTAAGAATGCGCTTTCGGGCGAACTAAGGTTGAGGTGTCTCGAGATTTCTAGGCGAAATTTTCAGTTATAATATCTCAATTATTTTAAAACATAATTTTATTTTTTATTTAAATAAAATAATTTTATTTTTTATTTAAATAAAATAATTTTATTTTTATTTATCATTTTACAACCGTAAACACTACCTAGAATTAACTTTTGATTTAAGAGATATTTGCAGTAAAAATAATTTATGGTGCTTTTGTAAGATGCCAACAATTGGTATTATCTGCAAATGCAAAGTTTACGAGTAGTGGCGACTAAATAATCAAAATTTTAGTAAATTATTAAATATTTTTTAAAATGGGAGGAGAAAGAAAAAAAAAATTAAGAAATTGAAGGAATCATTTATATATATATGCTTAACAATATGAGCAATAAAATAGGGAAATTAAGAAAATATATAATGCATTTGGGGAATGACGAATTTATAGAACAATTTTGTTGTTACTCTATCCCGTATTGTTGTTATCAACAAGCATATTTGTTGAGTATAGATATTGACATTGTGACCATATGTTGAAACTGAATACCGAATGCTTCGTGTATGCAATTGAAGTAAAAGAATAGCTCTCTTATATTCAATCCTTAAGGCAAAACTTTCTCAAAACCTTAATATTCTTCAACTTGCACACTGCATCTCATCATAACTCGATGGACACATATATATAGCTAAACATATATCCTAATCCTATAAAGAATATCATGCTTATAGATAACTCCTAAAACATCTTTATCTTTATCTCAAACCCAAATAGACTAGGATTATCTTTATCTCAAACCCAAATAGACTAGGATTATCCTTAGCTTGCTTTACACGTCATCATCCTTGCCTCATTAACTTCAAGCTTACTCCAACAATGTCCCCCTTAAGCTTGAAGTTGATTTGCGTTGTGTCTATGATTCCAATAAGCTCCCTCATCGCTTGGAACTTGAGCCTCCCGAGTCCTTTCGTCAGGATATCTGCCTTCTGCATGCTCCCGGCTACATGTTCAACCTCGACCTGTCCATTCTCCACACTCTCTCTTATGAAATGATACTTTCTGTGTATATGTTTTGATCGTCCATGGAAAACAGGGTTTTTAGTAAGTGAGATAGCAGATTTATTATCCACCCGTATGGTTACCCTTTCACATTCATCACCAGTGATCTCTCCTAAGAGCTCTTGAAGCCATATTGCTTGTTTAGCAGCTTCAGTAGCTGCCATGAACTCAGCTTCGCAAGAAGATAACGCCACACTTTCTTGCTTCTGAGAACACCAGGTGATAGGACTATCATTTAGATAGAAGATGTGTCCTGTTATGCTTTTCCCATTGTCAATATCGACATTAAGAGAACTATCACTGTATCCTAATAGTTTAGTCTCGTTTCCACGCTTGTAACTGAGACCGTAGGAAGTAGTCCCACGCAAATATCTTAGAACCTGCTTCAATGCCACATCATGTGATTCCTTAGGATCAAGCATGTACCTACTAAGAACTCCAATGCTATATGAAAGATCAGGTCGAGTGTGTATCAAATAGCGTAAACACCCAATACTCCTCCGGTACTTCTTCTCATCAACGCTTCTCTCTTCTTCAGCTCTTGACAGCTTCACATTCATATCCATCGGCACATGAGTGGGATTACAACCGTCCATGCATGTATCATCCAATATTCTTGAAGCATACCTCTCCTGCTTCAATATGATACCGTCATCATGTTGTAATACCTCAATAACCAAATAGTATGTAAGCTTTCCCAAGTCACTCATCTCGAATTTCGTAGCCATCTCATCTTTAAACTCACTGATCATCGAGAGATTAGAACCTGTGACAAGTAGATCGTCTACATAAACAGCAACAAAAAGAATGCCTTTGTTTCTCTTCCTCTGATATAATGAAGGTTCTTTTGAGCATCGTGTGAATCTTAGCTCCTGCAGTATCTTGTTCAACTTGTAGTTCCAAGCTCTTGGTGCTTGTTTAAGACCATACAGAGCCTTAGACAGCTTATACACCTTTTCTTCACTTCCTTTTACCTCGAATCCCTCAGGTTGCTTAACATAAACCTCCTCCTTAAGATCTCCATGGAGGAATGCGGTCTTTACGTCGAGGTGGTGCACTTCCCATCCATGTGATGCCGCCAATGCAATGATGAGACAAACGGTTTCAATTCTTGCTACTGGTGCAAACACCTCATCATAATCTACACCATGCCTCTGCACATAACCCTTTGCCACTAGTCTTGCCTTGTATTTGTTTACACTACCATCAGGATTCCGTTTTAGTTTAAATACCCATTTCAAACCAATAGCCTTTGCTCCTATAGGTAGATCAACCAAAGTCCAGGTGTGATTCTTCTCAATAGAAGCTATCTCGTCCTCACAAGTCTTCACCCATACTGTCCTGTTTTTAGCCTCCGAGAAGTCCCATGGTTCCTCATCGAGTGACATCAGAAGCCATTCACACTCTGTCTCAGCCATCAGAATATAGTCTGATAGGTACTCTGGTGTTACCTTAACTCTCGTTGATCTCCTTAGTTGTGCTTGTTCCCTTGGCTCGTCTTCCTCACTTGAGACTTCCACGACATCATTATCAACATTGCTGCTTGCTTCTCCGCCTTTTTGTTCCATTCTCATAGCACCATTATCATTTTCTTCTTCGTTGGCCTCAACATCTCTGAGTCCTCTGTTCCCATATTCACCGAGATTGATACTGAATGATCCTGCATCATTCTTCTCTAAGAGATCACTCCAGTTCCACCTTTCTTCCTCTGTGAATACTACATCTCGGCTCACAATGATCCTTTTGCTCGATGGGTCATATAGTCGGTATGCTTTGGTGCCTGCTTCTGTTCCCAAGTGCACTAGAGCTCGAGACCTGTCGTCTAGTTTCTTCCTGTGAGCAGCCTCTGTTCTGGCTTACGCAATGCATCCAAATACCCTGAGGTGAGACACATTTGGTTTAACTCGTTTAAACATCTCATACGGAGTTTATACGAAAGAGTTCGTGTTGCAGAGCGGTTGATAAGATAAGTGACATGTCTTACTGCCTCTCCCCACATGTAGTTCGGAACACTCATGTGTTTCAAAGTACTTCTTGTCATCTCAAGTATCGTTCTATTGCGCCTTTCAACTACGCCGTTCTGTTGGGGTGAGTACGGTGCAGTCAAGTGTCTTTGAATCCCATTCTCTTCGCAGAAGTTATTAAACTCAATAGATGTGAACTCTCCTCCTCTATCTGTCCTGAGAGTCTTGATCTTTACGCCTGCTTCTGCTTCTATTGTTTTCTTGAACTTCTTAAACTTCCCGAAAGTATCACTCTTCTCCTTTAACAATAGTGTCCACATGTATCTCGAGTGATCGTCGATTATCACAAATACATATCTGCTTCGACCGATTGTTGATGGATTGATTGGGCCACAGAGGTCTCCATGCAGTAGCTCAAGTCTCTGAGATGCTCTGTAGTTAGTTGCTTGAGGGAAAGGTTGCCTTGCCTGTTTACCAAGTAAGCACGAGACGCATGTGTTCTTGGTGACGTCAATCTTTGGTATTCCTGTGACAAGCTCCTTATCCACCATCAGCTTTATATTTCGGAAGTTGATATGACCTAGTCTCGCGTGCCACTTGTTTGACTCACTCAAAGTCACCACTTGTAGACACTTTTCACTCTCAGCCTCTAGAACCACTTTGTACAAGCGATTTTTCCCCCTGCTGCTCTTAATTAAGAGCTTTCCATCACGATCAAACAGAAACAAGTTATCTTTCTTCATCCTCACTTCACATCCTGCTTCTGTGGCTTGGCCCAGACTTATGATATTGCTCTTGAGTGCTGGTATAAAGTATACACTTGACATGTTCTTCTTTGCTCCATTCTTGAAATAAAACGTAATCGATCCCTTACCTTTTATATCGACGCGTGAGTCGTCACCGAACTTAACTTTTCCTGTGATGGTTTCATCAAGTGTGTTGAAATAAGAGCGCTCTCCCGTCATGTGGTTGCTTGCACCGTTATCTAGGTACCACACATTGCTCTTGTCTTGACTCGTCTCGAAGGTGTTGGGTTTTACTTTCTCTTCATTAAGAAACACAACCTCATGAAGCATCAATTCATCTGCCTCATGCGTGTCCTCTTCCTTCTTGGCTTCAAGTGTCTCTTGTAACTTTAATAAACGGTCAGGACAATCTGAAGCGTAATGTCCTAGCTTGTCGCATCGATAACAAGTGATTCTGGATGTATCTCTTTCTTCTCTTCCATAGCGGCCGCGACCTCTGCCTCTATTATAGAACCTTCCTCCACGACCACGGCCCCTGTTCTCACCATTATATCCTCGATTCCAGTTTTGTTCTGAGTTAGCATACATTAGCCTGTTCTGATCTTCAGACACCTCTTCTTCTTCCTCACTAAGACGTTCTTCATAGGCCTTTAAACGTCCAATAATATCCTCAAAGCTAGTTGTCTTGAGATCCAACACCTGCTCTAGTGCAGCTACAATAACTATGTATTTTTTCCGAGGAAGACTCTTTAGAAACTTCTTGACGAGCTTTGTTTCTTCAATTTCTTCTCCGAGAGCAGACGACTTTGAGGCGATTTCTGAAATCCTTCCTGAAAAATCATATATTGTCTCGTTGTCTCTCATCTTCAGTCGATCGAAATCCGACATTAGTGTTTGTAATCGAGCTTCCTTGACCCTGTCAGCTCCCATATGTCTGGTTTTAATCGCATCCCAAATCTTCTTGGCTGTTTCAAGTCCTCCAATCTGTAGAACCAAGGCTTCTGGAATAGATTGAATCAGGAGCGCTATGGCCATGTTATTCTTCTTAGCATCTCCTTCTTCTTTCTCAACGAGTTCCCACACGTCATGTACCTTTAACGAAATTTTCATCTTGATTGCCCACACCGTGTAGTTTGTATTGTTCAACAACGGACACTTGATCGATGATGATCCCGTGTCTTTCTCCTTCACCGTAGTAATCGAAAGATCTCCCATAGTTTCAACTTTGTTGCTCTGATACCACGTGTTGAAACTGAATACCGAATGCTTTGTGTATGCAATTGAAGTAAAAGAATAACTCTCTTATATTCAATCCTTAAGGCAAAACTTTCTCAAAACCTTAATATTCTTTAACTTGCACACCGCATCTCATCATAACTCGATGGACACATATATATAGCTAAACATATATCCTAATCCTATAAAGAATATCATGCTTATAGATAACTCCTAAAACATCTTTATCTTTATCTCAAACCCAAATAGACTAGGATTATCCTTAGCTTGCTTCACACGTCATCATCCTTGCCTCATTAACTTCAAGCTTACTCCTAACACCATACTAAAGTACTGACCTGTGTGCTTACATTGTTTTATTTGAAGTACGATGTTGTTTTCGCTCGTCGACAATTTGTGTGTCTACTCTATATATATCGCTTATTCAGGGATTTTGTCACACCGGTTGTTACGGGATGACTTTGTAACCAAACATGTTTTTCAGAGAAGAAAGTGACATGAAAAGTAAATGTAACAGTGAAGATTTATATTGGAAAGAATATTCAGATACGTTTTTTACTGTTCAGATTATAGAAAATATTGGCAGCTATATTTTGAGATTATTATGATGTATAGCAGTTCCATTTGCTTTTCATATTCATTTCCCAAGATACGCAATCTTTACCCATCACTGCTTTTCCTTTTTTCTAATTGACGGCAAATCTTCTTTCTAATCATAAAAGTATATTTTTTGACAAATCAATATACTGGCTGACAAAAAAAAAGACAAATCAATATACTGATCCCTCATTTTCAAATTAATATATGTAAAACCTGTGATTAATATGTAGAAGATGTATGTAATATAATATTTGTTAGTATGAAGTGATTTAATATATAATAATTTTTTATTGTCAAGTTTTTTAAGATTTCCAATTAAAACTAATTGGCAATAATTAAATTAATCCAAATCTTATATATATAAATGCCGGTCTTTGAATTTTTATTGTGGAATCTTTACTCCAACAGTTTTCTTCAAGATAATGATTTAGGTCATTTAGCCATTAATTTTGATAAAATAGATCATATTTTCTCTATAATAATACTCTTTCTGAAAACATCAATGCTATTAAATTTTATCTGAATCATCAATTAAGGTATCTTCCATGGTTAGCATCATTTTCCTTCAAAATAAATTTGTGTTTTACTCAAATAGTTTCTTCTTTCTCTCTAAAAATACTAGGTAAGGAACCCGTGCGATATCGCATGAGAATTCATTCTGTAAAAAACATATACCACATTTTATATAATTATTTTTGAAAAAATAAATGTGTTACAATAAAATCACACGTTTAGTTATATTTTTTATTGATTAGTTGTAATAAAATTCCAAATATGTTAATACCATTAGTAAAAGGTACACACATTAAAATATCTATGCATTTTTAAGTTATTAAGGTGAACTAATTTTATTTTAAAAAATTATGAACATGGACTATTTATAGTTTTACAAAACTATATATGAATAATCATAACTTTTCAAATTTTATGTAGTTATTTTAGAATGGTATCTTTGCAATATTTTTTTGAAGAGACACATCATTACAAAAAATACCTTAATTAAAAAAAATCATATGATTAAAAACATATTTTAATAAATTATAAAGTATTTAAAATAAAAAAAATCATGAACGTGGACTATTTATAGTTATATATGAATAGTCACAACTTTTCATATTATTTTAAACTGAGATTTCTACAATATTTTTTTTGAAGAGACACATCATTATTATTTTAACTTGAGATTTCTATAATATTTTTTTGAAGAGACACATCACTAGAGAAAAAATCCTAATTAAAAAAATTTATATGATCAAAAATACATATTAATACATTGTGAAAGATTTACAATAAAAAACTCATGAATATGGACTATTTATAGTTTTTCAAAGCTATATATGAATAGTCACAACTTTTCAGATCATAGGTAGTTATTTTAAAATGATATATTTAAAATATATTTTTTAAAAGACATATTATTACAAAATACCCTAATTAATAAAAACATTCATATAATCAAAAACATATATTAATACATTGTGAAAGATTTACAATAAGAAACTCATGAACATGGACTATTTATAGCTTTTCAAAAACTATATATGAATAGTCATAACTTTTTTCAGATTATAGGTAGTTATTTTAAAATGATATCTCTATAATATTTTTTGAAGAAACACATCATTACAAAAAATACCCTAATTTAAAAATATTCATATGATCAAAAACACATATTAATACATTGTGAAAGATTTACAATAAAAAAACTTATGAACATGGACTATTTATAGTTTTCAAAGTTATATATGAATAGTCACAACTTTTCAAATTATAAGTAGTTATTTTAAAATTGTATCTCTACAATATGTTTTTGAAAAGATACATCATTACAAAAAATACACTAATTAAAAAACATTCATATGATCAATCCCAATTAATTCAAAAGATTGTGGATTCTACTTATGTTGAAAGGTTGTTGTATTTTCTAAATATCTTTGAAACTATTCATATAAATATATTTTTTTTTAAATAAGTTGTGTTTTTCATTTAGATAACTATTAAAAATAAATAATGGTGAAAGTTATGTTTTTCCAACCATGTAATTATTATTTAAAATGGTATCTCTATAATATTATTTTTTTAAAAGAAAATTTTAATTCTTCATTCTGATCTAGTTGTTCAAACAATTGAATATCATTACAAAAAATACTCTAATTAAAAAACAATCATATAATTAAAAAAAACATCTAATTTTTTCACAACTATTTGAAATAGTTGCATATTGAAAACCACAAATTTTCACTTTAATTGAGATTTCAAGTATATTTTTAAGATAAAAGACCTATCTAAACATTTTTTCAAACACTTTTAATAATTACATGACTGAGAAGACATAACTTTTCACCATTATTTATTTTCAGTAGCCATCTAAATGAAAAACACAACCTTTTTAATTATTTATAGATTTTAAAAATCTATTTGAATAGTTACATCTTTTCAATTTAAATAGCCACATTCTTTTAATTTTAAAGTAGTTATTTAGAAAATATACTTATATGAATAGTCACAACTTTTCAATTTTAAAAAGATATTTATATAAATAGTTTCAAAGATATTTTGAAAAGGCACAACCTTTCAACATAACTAGAATTCACTACCTTTTGAATTAATTGGGATTGCTATTATTAGTAGATATTTAAGTATATTATATTATTAATACTTATTATTAATTCTAATAATGCTTGTTATTTAAAAAAACTTGCAAATTTTACCTAAAATAATTTTAGTTCAGCTATATCTTTATTATATACATAAGTTTAGTTTCTAAAAATATAAAATATTTATAATAGTATTACTAATTTTGTTAAAACATAAAACACAAATATTAAGTTTATTTAGATACATAACAAAACTATATAAAATTAAAGGCTCAATAAATAAAATAGTCTAGCATCAAAATAAGTTTGTGAATACTGAATAATATTCCCTTAAATTTGAGGAAATACTATTCATAAACTTATTTTCTCCTCAAAATAATGTACTATCGAAAAATAATTTCTCTTATTTTTGATATTTTCCTTGAAAATGAGAAACCACTAGAGATTGTCTTAGTGCATGATTGAACCATTTTACTGGTAGGATTAATGGGTAGAGTATGGATTGTATTTGATATCATATTAAGTTTTTTAGACATAACTCAAAATCAATTGACTATAAATTATTCCAAGTCTCTTATATATTATTTATGTTTCATCAAAATTTTAATGTGTGAGTTTATATTCTTACAAATACTCTTTAGAGATGAAAGCTCATTACCCATTAATCTATACTAATCCTAATACTTCCTCTCCATATAATGGCTCTTACTACCATTAATCTCGCAGACCATCATTGTGGAGACTTATATTTTTACACATATTCTTTATAAAATAAATGTAAATACTTTTCTTTGCATTATGTTATATAGTAGAAGTTTATCTCTGTTAATTTAAATAAATAATAAAGCTCTTCCATGTTACAACCCGGTCTCAAATTTCCTAATATAAAAACACTAATAAACATTTAGTTAACTACTGAGCTATGAGAACTTCCACAACTGAACTTATATTTTATTGAAGGTATATATAAATATATAAATATTGTTTAGTGCTTGGTAGGTAGATATAAAATATTGAACCGCGAGTTTAGTGGTAATTTATCAAAAATCTAATAATCTCTTAGCCATACTATCTTTATCACTGTATAAATGACTTCAATTCATAAATTTTGAGATTAATTTTTTTATTTGATTTCTACAAACAAACAAAAATAAATATCTATAATATATAGTCTGTAAAATAATAATAATAATATTGTCTGTAATCTGTATATTGCGTCCAGGATCTGCCATTTATGAAAAAAATATTGCTAGCGTCAAATGATTCTTGTTCTCTGTGCATGTTTTTACCTAAATAATGAAGTCCACCAAAAAGATCGAATAGATTATTGTTTAAAACAATCTCAATTAAAAAGGAAAAGAAAAATGGGAGGAAAAAAGTAATTTGAAATTATGCAGCACTATAAATACATGTTGTGGTCTTCAGCAATGTTGTTCACTATATCTCGCCGGCAAAAAAAGGTTCACTAAATCTCACCAAACTCTCTTTCAATATCTTCAACTTTTTAATAAAAGAAAAATAAAGAGAGGAAAATGATGGTCGTTTTAGTAAAGTATGTCCTCGTGATAGTGATGACATTGATATTAAGAGTTGTATACGACTCCATTTGGTGTTACTACCTCACACCAAGACGCATTAAGAAGTTAATGGAACGTCAAGGCATCACCGGCCCAAAACCACGGCTCCTCACCGGAAACATCATCGACATCTCCAAAATGGTTTCTTACTCTATCTCCGATCATTGCTCCTCCATCCACCACAATATTGTTCCTCGCCTTCTCCCTCACTACGTCGCTTGGTCCAAACAATATGGTACGTACCCCCGGTCCTACGTTTCTGGACGTCATCTGTAAGATTTTTTTTTCTTTTACATATGTTTTTTGTTATTACAAATTAAACATTTAATTAGTTTTTCCTCAATATTGGCGTTAGACAAAAGTCTTACATTATGGTTTCATGCAAAGTTCTAAAAATGGGTCTAGTCGGCAATTCGGTCCCATTCGAAACGCTTTTTTTAAAAATCTGATTTATACCGATTTATACAATTTAAATAGGTTTAAAATGTTTTAAATCGATTAAAATCAGTTTAAATCGATATAAATTAGTCTAAATATTTTAAAATAAGTAATAATATTAGTATATATCCACAATTTCGTTTAATTTCTTTAGTTTTGTATATATAATTTTGATAATTCATCATAATAATTTTGTAATTAAACTCAAAAACTAAAATATTTCATATAAATATAAAAAATATATAAAAAATAATTCAATAATTCGTTAACACCTAGACCTCGCCTAGACCCCGAATAATTTGCCTAGTCGTTAGTTCCCTATAAAGAGCCTAGTTACCGCCTAGTTACCGTCTAGCGATTTCTTGAACATTGGCTTCATGTGCCAATATATGCCTAGACTGGACATGCCTATTTGGGAGACATACAGTAAAGCCATGTCATTGTGAAATGACGAATATTGTTTTTGCAGGGAAGAGATTTATAGTATGGAACGGGACGGAACCGAGGCTGTGCTTGACCGAGACAGAGATGATTAAAGAACTGCTGACTAAGCACAATCCCGTCACCGGAAAATCATGGCTCCAGCAGCAAGGGACTAAAGGGTTTATCGGACGTGGTCTTCTCATGGCCAACGGCGAGGCTTGGCACCACCAGCGCCACTTGGCAGCTCCTGCGTTCACACGTGATAGGCTCAAAGGATACGCGAACCATATGGTGGAATGCACGAGGATGATCGCGGAGAAGCTAAGAAAGGAAGTTAAGGAAAGAGAAGGAGGAGGAGAGGTGGAGATCGGAGAGGAGATGCGGCGGCTCACGGCGGATATAATATCGAGGACGGAGTTTGGAAGCAGTTACGACAAAGGAAAGGAGCTTTTCGGTTTACTCACTTCCCTTCAGCGACTCTGTGCTCAGGCCACTCGCCACCTCTGTTTTCCCGGCAGCCGGTGAGTTCTTCATCTATTTCTCGATTAGTCTATTTTAAGGCTCTGATTCATATAATTCGCCTAATACTTTTGCGATTTAATAAAAACAAATTAAAAACACATTTATGCTGAACTACAAGAAAAATACTTTAGAATAACATTTAAAAAGTTTTTGTCACAAAAATAACACACAAGAAGAAAAAAAATGACTAAAATGTTTCATTAAAGAAGAAATATATACTTATACCTTTAGGGATAACTAATCTAGACTTAGGGTTTAGAGTTAAGGGGTGTAATTTTTGGGTTAGGGTTTCAAATTTTTAAAAATAAAAATAAAATATTAAAATTTTCAAAATTAAAAAAAAACTATTTTAGTCATTTTTTTCTTTGAAGACTATTTTGTGACAAAAACTTAAAATAATGTTATTTAAGACAATTGCCCGAACTACAATTTATATTTTCATTTCATATTATATATTGCTTAAAGATTTTTCACATATATAAAAATTTCTACTATAATTTTTACTGATACATAATTTATCTCTTTTATTTAAATTAATATAACTAATTAAAGTTAAAGCTTTGTATAAGTGTGTGCATAAAAAATACAGTATAAACAAGAATTAATATAAAAACACTATAATATAAAGAACTCAATCCGAAACGGCATTCTGCAAATATAGTTACACAAGTTGTAATTGAATACTAAAATCAGTTCTATAGTATTGATAAAATTGATGAAACTTTAATTCAACAATTTCAACATTAGTAAACTAAAATTGAAATAACACACATTACATGAGTATAAAAAAGCAATCACACACATTACATGAGTATAAAAAAGCATTAATTTTGTACATGGTTGCTAATTCTTAATTCACTAGCGCGCCAAAATAAAAACGTTGCATGCAACTATTTGACCTTTATCGTAATCCCGACGTATAATTTACTATGTGTGTTTCTATAGGTTTCTACCGAGCAAATACAATCGAGAGATAAAGAGTTTGAAAACGGACGTAGAACGTCTTTTGATGGAGATGATAGAGAGCCGGAAAGACAACGTAGAGATCGGTCGGAGTAGCTCTTACGGGGACGACCTCTTAGGGCTTCTCCTGAACCAGATGGATCGCAACAAAAACAACCTCAATGTTCAAATAATAATGGATGAGTGCAAAACTTTCTTCTTCACTGGTCATGAGACAACCTCTCTTCTTCTCACGTGGACCCTCATGCTCCTTGCTCATAATCCCACGTGGCAGGACAAAGTACGCCGTGAGGTCCGACAAGTTTGTGGCCAAGACGGTATCCCTTCCGTTGACAAACTCTCAAGTCTTACCTCGGTACGATATTCTTACTCCCACTGCTACATTTGACTTTTTTTTTATTTTTCATTTACCATGCATGGAACAATGGTTTCTATCGCCATCAAAATCACATGGACTTTACAATTTTGCTGAAATCTATGGAAAGATCAATTAACAAAATCACAACGATTTAAAAGTTCTTTTTTATGAAAAATATTTTAAAATATATAATTGAAGGAGACATTTCGTTTGTGTTTCACGTTTTCCATTAAAATTCCCAAAAAGTAACTTATAAGAAAAAAAATGGATATTAAACTGGAGTATGCTATAACACGTAATTAACTTCAAGTCAAAAAGGAAAAAAAGAAAGAATAAATATATTGTTTATAACAATTGAAATATACATGTTAATGTCTTATGCGTTATGCATCAGAATACACATGTCGACTAAGTTTTGACTTTGGGCGAGATTTGGGATAGAATCACAATCATTTCTTTTATTTTCTTAAAATGTCTTGGTGTGTAATGCCATTTTTTATGGTGGGGGTGGGGTACTACCTTCTTTCAACACACTACAGGCAATGCCACTAAGTTGTAGTGCTTCTTCCGTAACTAAATCTCAATTAGTACATATCTGGTCAACTTTAATATGATATATATATAGTTATATATCTACCCATAAATTTGTATTTATGTTTTTCCCCATAAATTATAATATAGTGTTTCTGTCAACTAAATAAACAAAAATGTAAAGATGGTTAATTGTTGATTAGATATAGTTCAGAGTCTGATAATGCATGTCATGCATGACACAACAAGCTTTAGATATTCACTTTTGCAACTGGTATTATATTAGATCAAATATAATATTTACATTAGCATTGGTGCAACATCAGATTAGATAGAGACTCATGATGAATTGGTTTTCCACCCTTAAAATCAAACTAAGGAATATTTGAGTGACGGATAAACAAAATATGCCACTTGTTTAAAAAAAAATTAGCACTACAACATGCGTTGCATAAAATACTGCAAAAAAAATCATGAACTAATGATTCGATTTGACAGCTTGAAAGAAAGACAATTCTTAAAACTAACTAAAAGATCTTTGAGAAAGAGTCATATGGCACTTCACAAGTTTGCTAGATATGATTCTTAATAAAGAAATTTCCTTATATAGACTATTTAATTTATTTTTCACAAAAATATTTTTTAAGGAAGAAAATGAACAAAATAAATTTTATTAAAAATTAAAAAATGCATTTATATGCATATATAGTTCTAAAGTTAACTAATGTAGATTTAGGGTTTAGAGTTAAATGGTGTGTTTGAGGATGGAATCTCAAATTTCAAAATATATATTCAAAATTAAAAAATTAAAAAAAAAATATTTTTGTCATTTTATTTTTGAGAATTATTTTTATGATAAAAACTCAAAAAAAAACTATTTGAGAGAATTGTTGTTCTTAATAAGATTAGGTAATATAATATTCAACTAACATCTTTATTTTTAATTATTATTTTTTGAACAGTTAAACAAAGTGATAAACGAATCACTAAGACTTTACCCTCCTGCCACTCTTCTACCAAGAATGGCATTTGAAGACATAAAACTCGGCGACCTAATCATCCCTAAAGGCTTATCTATATGGATCCCTGTCCTGGCGATTCATCATAGTAAGGAGTTATGGGGTGAAGATGCGACTGAGTTCAACCCTGAACGCTTTAGTACTAGAAATTTCGCGTCAAGTCGTCATTTCATGCCTTTTGCAGCAGGTCCTAGGAACTGCATTGGACAAAATTTTGCGATGATGGAGGCAAAGATAATATTAGCAATGCTTGTTTCCAAATTCAGTTTCACTATATCGGAGAATTATAGACATGCTCCTATAGTTGTGCTTACTATAAAACCTAAGTATGGAGTTCAACTAATTTTGAAGCCACTGGATTCGTAAAAGGGAGACCTGTCTTATTTAGCTTCTTGAGAGACTACTGTATTTTGAGTAACATGAGGGAGTTGTAACTGAACGATTTTGAAATGAGTATAAATGAAAAGTTATCTAATCTTTCTTTTTTATATAATCAAGATAGACACAGGACCTGAAAAACGGAATTAATATATCTCCAAGATCTTTTAATAACTAGGTTGTCTTTGGAGAAAATTCCACACTATAGCAGTGTGTTCCTACTTGAGTTCACTGGATAATCTGATAAAATATGGCAAAGAAAAAAAAATACATCGATTATTATTATAGTAAAATACAAAATATTGCTTTTGGTCATCTATTTTCCTTTTTCAAAACTTAAAATAGTAAAATACAATATATTGACTCCAAAAAATGTTTTTGTGATATATATTATATATTGGCTAATATTGTAGTAACAGAAAATATTCGGGCCTCATGACACGATCGTTCTCCTCTAGCCAATCGCCATGAATCATTCAGAATGGTTCTCTTTCTTTATATCTTCAGATATCCCTTCTAGTTCATATGTCGATTCCAATATATTTCCACTTGATTTTACAGTAAATAAAGTAAAATATATATATATATATATATATATATATAGTATTAGTTATGAAAGAATTGAGAAAATATGGAAACGATGGATCCTACGTTGGCAATCATATAAAGTCTGACCAGACGTCGAATCGTCATACTATTGGATCACAGTTCAACCAAGCTTAACTGGTTAAACCAAGTTTTTATTTTTGTAATTAATATTTTGAATGAATATATAATTAATTCAGCTCAAAAATGTTTTTTTATAATGATAACTATAACTTTATGTGAATGCTATTTGAAAACATTATTGAAAAGACTATAAAAATACTTATGGCTAAATTTCATCTAGAAGCAAACCAATTTTCATTCCATATTTGTAGCTAATATACCTTATTGTCCGAATCAAAGAGATTTAAATTTCTTTGTCTATTTACTGACTAAGGCTAGAGGAAGGAACAGGAAGTTCATCATGTATTTTCCCAAACCAAACAGGCCATGGATTTGGGCAAGGTTTCAATATGAAGCTTCTATAGCATGAGCACTAAGGACATGCCAAGTGATTGGCGAAATTAATAAGACATATTGTAGGTGAAAAGTATTCTAGTGCTTCGTATCGGATCAACGCATACGATCCAAACCTGATCCAAATAACACACTTGATCCGACATTTGATCATGGGAGAGGTATAGTCGTGACATAAGACCCTCTCCTTTTTGAGAAGATCTTATTTCTTTTACTCTTGCCATAAAATATTTTTCATTTCCAAAATTTTAGCCATAAATTGTCATTTTATTTGAAATCTAATAATTTCCTAGATATTATTTGTGTAGTGATTTTCATATGTATCATCACCACATTCAATGTCAACAAAAAATGATAACATGACTGTTTAAAAATGATAACATGGCATTAGCCTAATTATGATATGTACAATTTTCTTTATAATGATTTATATTTTTCGCAATGTTTTTTAATATGGTAATAACTATTAACTCATATATCACCATTTATGTAATTTTTTATACAAATATTATTTTGGCAAAACTATTTAAATATATTTATAATTAATAACTAATATTTTGAAAAATTGAAGTAAAAATGGAAATAAGCAAATTAAGCAAAAATGAAACTTCATATAACATTCATAATTTATCAAGCCGGTGAAGATAGAATATAAAATTAATAATGTCCAATGTAAACTTTTTAAAAATAGTAAAAGAAGATTATATTTAAATTTTAAATTTATGTGTATGGCACATGAATATTCTATCAATAAAATTTACATATATATAAATATATATATAGACATATTTAAAATTAGATGATGAGAAACATGTTTAAAATTAATAATAACAAATATAATATAAATTAACTTTTTTATAAAATGTAATTTTAATTTTACTGAAATTTAAATAAATCAAAGTGAAATGGTTAAACCAAATCAATAGGAATAAAATTACAGAAAATATATTTTTTGATTTTTTTTTCAAACCGATAAAACTAAAATAGAAAATTAATAATTTTCTAAGAGCAATTCTACTGGGGGTTCTTACAAAATATTTCTTAATATACATATATATATATATATATATATATACTATTATTTAATTGCGAGTTTCTAAAGACTAACGAAAATCTAACAAAAATGTTTAAAGTTAATATTTAATTGTGGGAAATCTAACCAAAAGTAAACTAATTTTAAAAAACTAAAATAATATTATATTTAAAATTATTATTTATGCGTATGACGCATCAAAATTTCTAGTAGAAACTTAAAAAAATGTCATTCAACTAAGTATTTGTATTATTCTTGTTATTTATCAAGTCAGTTTAGAAAATATTGTCTTTGTGTAAGGACACATTCTGATCTCTGGCATGAGCCAAAAAAAATAGTTGGTATTACCCTCGTTTATTAGACTTTATAGGGGAAAAAGTGAATTTGACTATAATACTATGGAAACTCATAATTATATAGTAAAATGGGCTCAATCTAGATAAGCTTTTAAATTATAAAGAAACGAGTTGATATCTTTTAGTTTTGGTTTTATAGGTCAGCGCGATTATAATGATTAACAGGTTGATTTTTGGATCTTATCTTGTATTATTTTAAGTGACTGAATCGATAAAGCATCTTTGTTTCGCAGAGGAGAAACATGCCAACTTGTAGTTTTGTACGATATATATTTGTCAACCAACTTGCAAGTCTATATAAATCCATTACTGACCAAAGTCCATTACTCATTTATTGATTTTTCATGTTGATTCTTTATATTCTTTTTAAAACAGGATTCGTTCATATTCCTTAATAATGTAGTCAAACAAATTTAGGATGAACAATTTGAATATCACAAAATGAAGTTCTTGAAGAGTAACATAAAACGAATTGTAAGAAAACAGGCAATTAACAAAAAAATAAATAAATTCAACACTACACTGCCATACCAAGTTATCAACACTACAAAATACAATACTATTTACAGGATAGTTGTTGGAACTAACGGCGTGGCGGTGGTGGAGCTGTGCTGCAATTTGTATGCAATGCACACAAGTGTCATTTTCTTTTAACAATCATTGTCAACATGGTAAATGACTAAATATAACTTTTGCAATTGTGTAGATGGGTCATATTTTTGGCGTCTGCGTATGATACATCCTTTCAATAATGATTAGATGCAAAAAAAAAAAAACTTTATATTTTAAATATAACTTTACTATTCAAAAAAAAAGTTTACTAGGAACCCAAATAATTTAAACAGTCTTCCTAACGAAAATAACACCCGAGTGAAGAAGTGCCTATTGAACATTTATTTACCACTAGACCAATATCTCATTGATAAAAACGATTATTATATTTTAGAGATCAAACCCATAACCTTTATATTAAACACAAACTCTTATCACTAAACTAAGGATTTGATTGGCAAAGCATTTGCAAAAACATTTTGTTTATTATTATTCAATCAATTTATTATTAGAATAATATTTAGAAAATCATTTAGAATATGCAAATGTTTTCCAAATACTATTTGATCAATGCTTTTAGATAAAGCTTTCATTAGAATATTTACAAATAAAATATATAAATTTTTAAAAATTATTTTATTATATTTTAAAACATCAAACAATTATGTTTATATTCAAAATAAAATTATATTTTCAAAACTAAGTTTCTACTACATCAGTTGGTATTAGAGCCAAGTTATTCGTCTAGTTTTAGAATCTTCAAATAAACCAATTTTTAAAAAAAAAAATTGTTGAGATATCAACTAATCTACCAAACATAAAGAACAAATGAGAATTTTTAATTTTATTAATTAAATCATAAACTGATTACAACTCTAGTCATAAAAAATCTATTTATATGAAAACTAAATAATTTTAAAACGATTAAAAATCTATAAGATAATTCTAACTAATTAAGATAAATATCAAAATAAATAATATTACAAATAATTAAGATACTTGGAATATATCCAAATATATTTATGCATCATAAAACATACTATTTCTCCAGCATATTTCTACTACTTTATCATCTAAAGTAACATCATTTTTCATAATGGAATAACTATAATTCTATGAAATATCACAATTTACGTGTTTGATAGAAGATAAACAACAGTAACAAAGTTTTCAAATATGAAAAATATATACATTGTCTTGTTTTTAATATTGTCTGTTCGTGTTAATTACCAAAACAAAAACATAGTAAAGAGATATGATTTGAATTATTTTGGGAGTTTTGTTCGAGTTTTGTTTTATAAATGAAAAGGTACAACTGTTTTTTTTTTGTTTCCGAAATGAAGTTTGTTTAAATCACATTTTCATGACGCTTAATCATTTAACTTTTGGTGAAACTGCAACCTATGTGTTAATTACTATTATGGCCATTTTAACTCGTAACTCGCATGATTTGAGTGAAAATCAATCCAAATGTGAAAACACTATTTGTGAGTGGCTGACGAAAAATTAGTGTTTTTATGACTTTTCAAAAAGAAAAAATCTTTGCTATAACAGTTCAAAATTAAATCTAGCACAATACATGTTGACATAAAAAGGTAGATTTTACCTAGTGGTATTCAATCCGGTAAAATCGATCCAATTAAAACTGAACCGAAATAGAAAAAATGATATGAATTTAATAATATCAAATATACTGAATGGATATTATTCTTTAAAAACTGTGGTATATGGATATGATTGGTATATAAACCGATCAAATCAAATAAACTGAATAAATCGATCAACTACAATATAATATAGTAGTATAATTATATGTAAATTATATAATATAATTAATAATATATATATAATTTATTTTGGTGATATGATCTTCATATTTAAAATATTAATTTTAGTAATTTAAAATTTTATTTTAAGTTAAAAGTAATTTTATTTTTATCAAAATTAAACATAACATAGTTTTTTAATTTTTTGTTAGAAAATAGGTATGCTAATTTTTAATAGTATTATGGATTACTAATTTTTGTATTTTTATTTCATAAAAACTGTTACTATTATTAAGTTAATATATTTATTAATTATTTAAATAATAAAATAAAAAATAAAAATAGTTTATTTAAAATCTAAAATATTTTGTGTTACATTAAAATTGATATTTAATCATATATTTATGTTTTTTGGTACAAAACCAAATAAATCAAAATTGATAATATATAAACTGAATCAAACTAAAATATATATAGTTTTAATATAGTAATTATTTTTAAAAAATTAAAATACGAAAAACAAAAAATTTAAACTGAAACCGACCTTATATTCGGATTGGACATCCCTATACCATAAGTGAAATTTTGTTGACAAAAGATGATATTTTGTTTGAACGTACGAATGAATGACAAATGAATGATAATAAAACTTTATTCCCCTAGAGTTTGGGCCAAGTTTTTGGTTGAATAAAATTTGGACCCAATTAACTAACAAATTAATCCATCACTTCACGGTCCACACCTATTGTATTTAATATAAAATATCCTTTGAGAGCAAATTTCTAAGACACAGGCAGCTGGTGACTTTTGATTCATATATAAAAAATGTTCAATAAATCGGTTACTAGATGCATTGTTGAAGACTAACGATTATGCAAATTATTTAAAACTAGGTGTTTTGCCCGCATGTGCGGGCTTAAATTGTTTTATAAATATCTATTAGTTTATAATGTATATATAAGAATTATTTTATTTAATAAAATTCTAATATTATTAATTAAAATTCGTTTTTAATTATATATAAAATTCATTAAAGATAACATTAACTTTAACCACTTAATTATTATAAATTGTCTTTTAAAATTTAAAATTAAAAGATATGTTTTAAGATAACAACAAAATATATAAGAGTTATCTTATAAAAAATTAATATTATTAATAAAAATTCGTTTTTGATTATATAATTAATTATATATAAAATTTATTAAGGGTAATATCGACTTTGACCACTCTAACTTTTAACGTGAGAGCTCCGTTGCGAAAAATCACTTCGCAAATAATAGTATAGATAGATCTGAATAAGATCTAGAATTAACGAATTGTTAATTATTATATATATATATATATATATATTACATTTATATAAAAATTAGTTTTTGAATTTAATTATAACATTATTTTGATAAATATCAAAATTATATACGAAACAAAAGAAATTATACAAATTAGTGAATTTATACACTTTATTGATTAATTAACAAATTTAGACTTAACTTAGATAAATTTAAATTTATTTATTACCATTTAAACCAATTTGATTTAAACCGATTTGAATAACACAAATCAGATTTTAAGAAAGAAAATTATTCAATTAGGACCGAATTATCATCCTAGACGTTACCGACTTTTAGAACCATGCATATAAATGTGCTTTTAAGCGTTTAAGATCATAAGATTTTGTGATTTGGTTGCCTTATGAAGCCTTTCTAATGATCAAATGGAGTTTTCTGAAGACAGAAAATTTGTTAAAAGTTAAGATCTCTTTATCATACACACTTGTGAAGAACACCGAACAAGCAAAACGGTAAACAAAGAAACTTCAAAACCCATAGAAAAGAGAGATTCGTTTATCTCTATTTGCACAGCTAAAACTCAACACACAACCAAAAAAAAGACCATTTCATTTCACTCGCTGCACACGAGTCCAAGCTCAATCTTACACGTATCCTCATCATCATCGCACGTGCCAGACTTCTCCAACTTCCGTTTCTTAATCGGCACCACCAAGCGACTCCCACGTGCACCGGACGGCTCCAACCCCAAAGTCAGCTCAAGCCCGATCCAACTCGGTTCCTCCGTCGTCGTCTCCTCCGAAGAAACCATGCTCCCTTCATCCTTCACCACCGCAGACTCATGACTCAGTGACGACTCGTGACTAAGCGACGACCTCATCACGTTTCTCCCTTCTTTGCATGCACCACCACGGCTCGACCTACACCGGCTCTTCACCACGTTCTCGTCTTTCGACACGTGTCTTACGTCAAAGAGCTTATTGTTGTTGAAAGGGGGAGCTTGACCAGTAATCGCCGCTTCGCATGCGATTGGAGTTACCGGAGAGCCTCTCATCACCGCCTCCACGGCTGCTTGACAAAGATGCCAGTTCCCAGACCATAATAAGCCGACGGATCCGTAAATTGGATTCACAATCCGACCGCATGCTTCGTACAACAATGATCTAAATATCGCTGTAATAAAAAAAAAAACAGAGGATGATCACTTCACTTATTAGCAACGATCCTCCTCGCGTATGCGAGTGAAATATTGGTTTATATTATTCAAAAATTTAAAATTTAATATATGAATTCAGATCCTATAAAAATAATTATTAAAACTTTTTACTAAATTATTTATATCCTAGGATCAGTCATGCATGTTAAAGCATGATAAACCAAAGATTCTTAAATTAAGAACTGATTGTTAAATTATGCTGAGAATTTCATCTTAAGAACCTCGGTTAATCATGCTTTTAGATACATAATAGAGAGAAAAGTAGAGTGAGATCTTTCAAATGATTCATTAACAGATGCATGCAGGAAAGCAAGCAAGCCCACCAGTGTTGCAAAAAACATGGGATGATCTATTTATCAGGTGCATGATAGAGTAAAACAGAGTCAAATTGACTGACTCACCAGGACGGAGGTGGTCGGGACCAGTGCTGAGGAGGTTCATTAAGCCGGCACGGCCGTAGAATTTTGCGAGGAAAACGGTGGCGTTGGCTTGAGATTCGGCGGATTTGATCCATTGGAGACACGGTCTTATGCTACAGTTTTCACTGCAGCCTTTCCGAAGAACTCGACATCCGTTACAGCTCATACGCATTTTTTTTAGGAAGATGGGAGGAGAAATTTTTTTGTTTTTGTTTTTGGGGGGTTAGAGGAAAGTACAGTACGGTCCTGATCTTCGACGAAAGGAAAGGTATTAATAGAGAAACGAAGCAGCTAGGTTTGGTCGGAGAGATCATTAAACAAAGGACGGACATTGTTTGTTGTTATTATTTTTTTTTTTAACTTTTGACGTAAGTGTAGGTGAATTTCGAATGCGACAAGAAAATAATACTTTATATAAATTCCGTAATTGGCTTTGGATATAGTATAATATTATTTAGGTTAAAATGACAATTTGTTAATTAGAAACATAGCAGTAAAACGTGAATATAAATTTGTAATGTTTCATATTTTATTTTGACTATGTTTATATAATTTTGAAAGATATAATTAATAACAATCAAAGCGATATAGATTGTAGAACCGTAAGAGAATAGTGGAAGCTAGAAAAGTTATACAACACAAATCAAAGTTCATTAAGATTGTATATCAACACTAAAAAAACTATGTTGAAATCACGGAGAAGTTGTTCGACGCACCTTTCTCCAGTATTTATTATTTTGTTAACATGAACATAATAAAAATTGTCCTTTTCTTTATTTTCATCGTTTTATTGCTACTATAGAATGCAGATTCCTTTTTTTCTTTTCTTTTTAACTATATCCTTCTCGCCGACTCTCATGCGTTGCGCGTGATTTGCATCGGCCAAAAGCCAGTAAAAACGTTTTTGAAATTTTCTTACATTTGACCGCAGTTTTATGATCGATCATATTAAATAATGGAACTACCAAAATAATTGGAGAAGGTGAATTTGAAAAGGAAATTACTACGACAAGACAAGAAGAGGGTAAAATGGGAAATATAGAGAGGAGAAGTTCAAGCTTCAAAGCCGCATGCAATCGAAAAAGTGCAGTCACGTGGCGGAGACATTGTGGTAACAGAGTAAGGTCGTATTGCCGCGTTCCCTGAGCGAGATACATTATGTAGCTCCATCTTCATTTCTGATAATTAACTTTGATATGATATCAATGATATCCAACCTTATTTTAAATTTAGAGAAATTTTATAAAATAACTTATTTTAATTTATTTTCACAAAATAACATAAAAAAATAATCAAAATATTTCATTAAAAATAAATAAATAAATTTATCTATAGGATTAATTAATTTAAATTTAATATTTAAAGTTAGAAGTGGTGTTTTGATGGTGAAGTTTCAAATTTTAAACAATAAAAAACAAATATTAAAAATTTCAAATAAAATAGATTATTTTATTTATTTTTTAGAGTTATTTTGGTGATAAAAATTTAAAATAACTATTTGAAAAAATTACCCTTAAATTTATTTGAATCAAATCATTTTTATACTCTCATTTTTACCTTTAACTAATAATGTCAAAGTATCTTCGTTAAATTCAGTAGTTTTATTTACATTTAAACAACCGGCATTGATTGAATACATGTCTAACTTAATCTTTAGATACTTCAAAATCTTTTTAAATAACAATGTAAAAAGATGGTCAAAATCTAAGGGTACAAGCATTATAAACACCATTTATATTATTAAAATTAAAATACTTTTTAAGATTGTTTTGAAATATGTATAATAATATAAATAAAAATTATTTGGAAACATAGATATTAATAGAGAATTTTTTAGGATAGTTTTTAATGTTTATTTTCACAAAATAGCACTAAAAAAATTAAAATACTTTATTAAAGAAATAAATATGCACTTATACCTCTAAGGTTAACTAATCTACACTTAGGATTTAGGGTTAAGAGGTATGGTTTTAGGGGTAGTATTTTAAATTTTAAAATATTAAAATAAATATTAAAATTTTCAAAACAAAAATGAACTATTTTAATCATTTTTAAAGTCTATTTTTATGACAAAAACTTAAAAATGACTATTTAAGAGAATTACCCACATTAATATCTTTTAATACTTCTTTTTATTTACACATTTAAGTATTGTATTTACAATAATTTAGTATTTTCTTTTTATTTTTCTTTTTATTTACAAATTATGCTACTACATTTAAAATCAATTTAAATTTATTAATTATAATTCTAGTTATAGTTAATATTCTTTTTCATAATAAGTGTTGTTTAAATTTTTTACACATAAATTAATAAAATTATTAAAAAAATTTATCTTTATTTAATATAATTTTTATTTGATTTTATTAGTTAATAAATTAAAGTAAGGGTAAAAAATGGAAAATTTCTTTAAAATATATATTAGAATTGTAAAACAACACTTATAATGAAAAAAAAGTTAAAACGACACTAAATATGAAACGGAAAAAATAGTAAATATATTTTTATATATGTATTTATATGTTTTTGTTATTATTAAAACTACATCGCAGTTATTTTGCAATTGTCACGTCTATTACTATTCGATCTTTATAAAATATTTAAGAGATACATGTAACTGACATAATTACAATGCATAATTAATCTTCATAACTCATAATGTTATAACCAAATCATCTTGGTCTATTAGTAAAAAAGTTTCAGCTGAAACTTCTTTTTAGGTTCAAAATGTCTTGATTACCTAGTTGTGCCATACTAATGGATTAGTTGCATATTATATAATTTATATTTTTTTATTCTGGATATAAGATTTCGTAAATTTATTTTTTTGAGTCTAGAAAATCTTTAAAATCATCAAAATCATATAATTTTTTTTTTAATCAAAGTTACGCAAGAAACTCTCCCATGGTTATATATATTTTTAATTGCATCATTCATTGTATGTTTAGCTAAGTTTTTTTAAAGTAAATTCTTTTTTTTTGAACTATGACAGGTAAATAAATTGTGAAAAACGGACACAAGGCCATAAGAAATGTAGGATAAGCTTCAATAATGACTTTAGAATAAACCCTCCCATAGAACCACTATCAAACTTAAAGTTCCTTCATGAGGTATGGACACAGGACACTCTTTCTTTTCAGAAACTGGCTGTTAATAACAAATATAGTCACGTCTCAGATCTAAACGATATAGGTAGCTAATATTTGCTTACGTTTTAATTGTACAACTGAGCACAAGTACAACATTTCCCGGTTTTCCGGAGAAGGGAAAAGTAAAGTGATGATTAAGGAACTAATCCGCTTTGTTTGTTCTCTATGGGCTTCATAGATGGTTTTACACTTCCGAATTCCGATCTTACTTGGCTCATCTTTCAGCATATGGTTTCTGATGTTTTGGGTCAACGTGGTTTGGAGTTTCCCTTTCACTCAAATATTTTTTTCCATTTAAATATTAATGATAACTGAAATAATCTAATCCAACAGTGAACTATTTAAGGTTGGGTCAACAATGTTGATTTATAAATATCAGGCAGTGGCTAATTAAATCGTACTTAACGTTGGCCTTAACCCTTGTTAATTGGCCGTCCTTCCCATGATTGACCACTATTATATTAAATAACTAATTAACTTGTTGATAAATCATGTGACAAAAAATATAATCTAAGCAACGCCGTCGTCTTCGTCAACGTCTCTAAAGAAACCTCAAAAATCAGAACAAATATGTATCAAAAACTAATGAATATTCTTTTTTGATAATATTGTCATGTAACAATGATTTTAAAAGTTGAAATAGCTGAACTTTACTATGAAAACTTAATCAAGTTTATATTATTGGTTGGTGTATTTTAATAGATTTAATCATTCAAACTAAATGTAATGTTATTGGTTATACGATTTTAAAATTCATATTGAAATAATGTGTTATTGGTTTAGTGATTTATAAAATTTTAATTCAAATCAAGTGATATTCAATCTTACAAATTTACTAATAGATTTGATTCCTAGGAAAAAAATTAGATTTGTAAATACTAATTAAAATTCATATGTAAGATATGAAAATCTATATATTTTATTTGAATTTATAAATACTATATGGTTTTCAAATCAATCAAAATGTATAAATCAATAACAACTCCTCATCATGTAAATATTATTGTAAATATCAAATAATTAACTTAAAAATTTGTCGATAATCATACGATTTTTAAAATTTAAATGAAAAGTATCAAAACAGTTAGATATAGACACCAAATAAATTACTATATCAAAATATGTGTGTAAATAAATAACATTTTTTTATTAATTTGTTAGATGACTATTACTTGGTAATATAATATTTATATATTATATATATCTTTGGAGAAAACAACCATTAAAACCTTGAAATTTCAAACTAAAGCAAAAAAACCTTCAACTCGTGTTTGTGCCAAAAAAATCTCCAACTTTTAAATATTGGTCATTTTAACTCTCATATTTTGTTGACTCGGCCATTTAAGAAACATGAATAGTCAACTAATAAAATATATTAAAAATAAACGTTTGTTAACTCTCTAAACGATATCATTTTAAAAATTAGTTAAACCATTGATCAAACGACATCATTTTGCTTCTGTAAACACTTAAAACATCTCTTTCGTGAAACCATAGCCCCAAATCAACTTCATCTTCTTCATTGTGGTTTCACGAAATAGATGCTTTAAATGTTTACAAAAGCAAAATGACTTCTTTTGATCAATGTTTTAACCAATTTTTAAAATGATGTCGTTCAAAGAGTTAATAGACATTTATTTTTAATCGGTATGATTAGTTGACTATTTATGTTTCTTAAATGGCTGAGTCAACAAAATATGAGAGTTAAAATGACCAATATTTAAAAGTTGAAGATTTTTTTGGCTCAAACATGAGTTGAAGGTTTTTTTGGCTTTAATTTGAAAGTTCAAGGTTTTAATGGTTGTTTTCTCTATATCTTTGTTATGTAAAGTATGCTTATACAATACCGTGTAGTTTTGAAAATTAATCTTTATAGGAATTGTAGATAAGCATTTTTGTAACCCAATCTAGAAATTTAATATAAAGATATTTTGGTTATAAAATTACTAGATGAATTTGGTTTGATATCAAATCAAAGTTATATAAATTAAAGTTAAAATAATATCATATTAAGATTATAGTGATATTTAACGATAATTTTTTTAAATAAGAAATATTTAAATAGTAGTAAATAATCAATAACAAAAAGATAGAAAAAGGCGAACTCGTTTTTGTTTGATAAATAAAAATTGTTAAAATTAATAAAATAAAAAATCCTATATATTAGTTATAGTATGATTTTAAAAGACCTTTCTATACGGACTAAAAAGTCATATATAAACGCACAATCTTCACATAGTGTTCTAGTTCTATAACATCAGGTTGCGGGTTAATATACTGTATATGGTTAAAAATCGGTCCAACTGGACGAGTTGAGTCGGGCATAAAAACGTCGAGGATAAGTTCTGGGGTTAATGTGTTAGAGCATCCAAAATGGTGGATTCCATTGTGGGATCCTTAAAAAAAAGTTTTTTTTTTTTTGATTTTGTTTTCAGATTAAAAAAAAAAAATTAACCAATCGCATGTCGTCACGTGTCGTAAACAGTGTAAGGATCGATTTTATTTAAAAATTTTTAAAAAATCCTTAAGTTTTAGTAGAATCCACTGAATATTTAATTATTTTTTCGCTAAGGACTCTCCTTAAAAATTCCTTGTTGCGGGGCTCTTACAACCAGTGAGTTTAAAACGTATTACTGTTTGCAAGTTCTATAGGTTCAAAATTTTAATATTTTGAATGTGTTGTTAATTATGCTTTAAGTGCATACCACTAACGCCTAACAACAACAGTTCTTTGATTTTTTACTTAAGTTGAAATCTGGATAAAAATTAACATAAAGCCATTTTAGGGTTTTTACATTAGTACCTTTATGTAAATTTGTTATGAAAAAACATTTGATGCATGATATTTGATCTAAAGTTTTACTTTGCAGATTTATGGTCGTCTTATATTATCTAGAAGTACTGTATAAACCTTACGATAAATTTTTAATTCAAAATGACTAAATGTTGTAAGTTTAACAAGATCCTGATTCCTATTATCCTACACATGTTGAAAAGAGTAAGTGATATATGCGCTTACATGCTTAAACAGACTGTATGGATAACCTTAATCAATGAACCAAATTATCATGTTGCTATGAAAAGTATGATTGACAGACGGCAGAGATGATGTGATTCTTTCAATAAAAGGAAGATGCATTATGCATAGGTAATAAGTTGAAAAACAGATGCATACAAAAAATATGAACATACAATTTTATTTTGTCGTGGCATGCTAATGAAAATAATCATATATACACTAATAAATATATATGGAGCATGGAGGTTTATCTGATACAGAATCCAACGTTAACTCTAACTTTTGTGTATCAATTTTTTTCTCCCGAACTCTATCAAAACTGGAGCTAGAAAAATCCAAATATAGATGAAAACAAATCGAGCTAAAAAAACAAGTTTATGAATGTATAAAATAAAAAGGTAGTGAACTCTTGTTGATAATACATTGAACTGAAATAAGAACGACAAATGGAGGAGAGATAGGTGAAGTGCCATGCAAAAATGTCCAAAAGAATAATACACTGGAAAAATATATAAATAAACGAAAGAGACAAAAAGAGTTAATGTAAGAGTAGGGTTGGGCATCCATATGACCGCGCGTGTATAGATACGTCATGGTTTGATTATAAAATGCGGACAAAACCACTTCTATATTCAAATCACTTCCATGATATTAGGAGGAAACAATAATAAAAATCAACAATAATAAGGTATTCAAAGTTTCAAACCCAGGGGCTACCGCGTTTTCCCACCGTTTTCGGGACTGTGGCTTAAACCAATTAATGGATTTTTCTCTTTCTTTTTCATTTTACAGAAATTTGGACAATTTTTTTTTTTTTCAACTGGAATTTTATTACTAAGGCTGAGATTACAAAAAGGCCCAAAGAAAGGCAAAATGAACATAGAACACGAAGGCCCAACAACCAGACCCAATTTACAAAACACTTGCAGCCATAGTCCACAAGCATAAACCGTTGAAGAAGAAGGGACACATCATCACCACGCGTATAGATGCCCAGCAACCAATATACACGTGTCATGATACAGCACCGCCTACAACTTCCGATGACACAGAGAAGAAGTGCCGGAACTCCGCCGTCAGCGGAGATGAATCGTCGAAGAAAAGGCTCATCCAGAGCAGTCTTCATAGAAACCCAGAACTCAATCTTAATCTACGCTTCAAAAACCATTTATCAATCATCATCAATCGATCTAACAACCTTCAACTTCCTTAAAGAGCAACTGTCATCTTTATAGATGAGAAATAGCATGAAGATGAAACAACCCAAACCAGGGAAAGGAAAAAATTGTCAAAGGTGAAGAAGGAGAAACGATTGAACAAAGTAACCACTAGAAGCGTAAAAACTTTAATCCGGGAAAATCCCAGAGAAAAGCCGCCAAAACACCATATAAAGGTGTGATGCGGAGACAAAAGCCAGCCGTCCATCACCGGAGAAGATGGTTAGGACGCCGGAAACAAAAGCCGGACGACCACCAGAAGTAAGGTGCGACGCTGGAGTCGAGCCGGTCGGATAACACCGAAACCGGAAAAACGTCGGAGCAAAGCCGACGAGAAATTAGGACAATTTGTGATCAATTGTTTGTATTTAAAAAAAAAAAGTTGAAAGTTTACAACTGTTATCGAGAGCTCCCATAGTATATCTTTTTTTCTTCTTATAACCGGATAAAGAGATAACAAAGATTTACCTTCATGACAATAAATTACAAAGATTTACCTTCGTGACAATAAATTACTGTTGTATTATTAATAGGGCGATTTTCTTAAATAGTTATTTTAAAGTTTTTGTCACAAAAATAGTCATAGAAAAATAAAATAACCAAAATAATTTTTTTTTTTTTGAAATTTGAAATTTGAAACTCTATCCCCAAACCCACCCATTAACTCTAAACCCTAAAGTCTAAATTAGTTAACCCTAAGGATATAAATGCATATAAATAAAAATTTTAGCTTCTAAAAAACTATTTTAATCATTTTCTTCCGTAAAAACTATTTTTGTGAAAAACAAATTAAAAATGATTATCTAAGAAAATTTCTCATTATTATTCTCCATGCCATCAAAACAAAGTTCCAGATTCAGACAAGTTTCCAATAAAATTTTATAAACGTGGTCAGCAATAGGAAGAGACTTTATTACAACTATCTACCGTTTTTCCTCTATGGATTATTATCAAGGAGCATCAATCTCTTATCCCTGGTCCAACAAACGACTACCGCGGATCGCATGACTGAGCTAGATCATGCTCATAGTGTATTATAATATAATTTACAAGATCAATTTGATGATCATTGGTAGGAGACTCAAGGTGATTCTATTAGAGGCTATTAAGCTTCAACAATGTACATTTGTCCAAAATATAATTTCTTTTTTGAGAATATTTTACTTGCTAAAAAATTGGACATTTCCAAAATTTTTGATACTGCTCATTGATTATTCACTGAATCAACTCTCTGCCATAAACTATTCATATCTCTCTGTGACATAGATTATGAAGTGTATTGATAGAACTCCTTTCTCGGTCTCACTTAATGGTAATCTGAAAGTTTTTTTTTTCCTTGAGATCTAAAGGTATCCGATAAGGATGTTCCCTATCATCTATTTATATGTGATTGTAAGTAACGTCTTATTCAAATTATAAATAGGCCAGTGAGTTTTGGCAGTATTGGTTACCATCAATAGTACCGCAAAGTTAATCTATCCTACATTAGTTTCACTAATGATACTAGTCTGTTTACTGATGGCATCCCTAACTTCTATATGTACTTTGGAGTCTTTGCTGACATTGTTTGCATGTCAGATATGTACATTAACATCATGAAATTTACGGTCTTTGCGGCATGTCAGAAAAAATCATTTTTTGAGAATGAGGCATAAAGAGTTGGCTTGTTCGTTTCTATGTTGCCAATCAAATACCTAGATATCTCCCTCACGACCAAACTAATTGAGAGAAGTGACTATGGACTTCTACTAACAAAAATTTGAGGCTATTTTTTTGTTACACAAATATATCCCTTTGTTTTTTTAGACATCTCCAACTGATAAGGTGAGTAATAGATAGTATCACCAACTTTTGAAGTTCATTTTTCCTGCCCTTATATTGTTCTGCTTTTTGGTTGAGTGGGGTCTCTAGTATTAAAAGTAAGGTAACAGTCTCATGGGAAAATGTATGTTGTCCGAAGGCAGCAAGAGGAGCTGGCTCAGGTGTGGTGCGGGGAGTGTGACCACCCTAAGGTCTAATGGTATTAACAGTTCGCCCCTCCCCCAACCACAAAATATTGGTTTGTTGCCAAGTTCGTAAAAATGAGTTCTTTTTTCTAGAACTACAAAAACAAAATTTCCCCCAAAACAGTAAAATTATAAAAATTATAAAGATTATTTTTTCAGACAAAATCACAAAAATGATTTTTTTTCACCAAAATAACAAAAACATGTTTTTCTACTAAAACTATGTAACCAATTTTATGCCCAAACCGCAAAAAACAATTTGTCCGCTAAAATCATTTTTTTTGTTATCCATTAAAACCGCAAAATCTTGTTATCCATTAAAACTACAAAAACTTGTTTTTTTTGTCAAAACTGCAAATCACGTTTTCAACCAAAACAATATATTCTTTTAAGGTAAAACTACAATTAAAAAAAAAAGGTGAGATTCTAAGTATTACATAAATTTTTTAAAACATTTAAAATGGTAATTTAGGTACCAATAGGTAAAGCCAATACCCTATAGAATTTTTTTCTGGTTATGAATGATAAGTTTAATTTTTTTTTTTTGGTAGACTGAGTTTAAAATGAGTTGGGTTTTGTGTGGGTTGGGGTGGGCTGAATTTTTTAATACCCTATACTAACATGTCTAATTACAAGTGAAATTAAAATTTTTACATAGGAAAGAAGTCGATTATTACTTACCGACTTAAGAAAAAATGACAAAACTAAGGGAAAAACATTCACTACAGAAAACATACAATTTACGTCGACCGATATTGATGTTAATTCATCATAACACTCCATTTACGATGAATTAACATCAATATCAAATTCATTGTAAAACGGCTGCTACAACGAATAACTCATTGTAAAATACTCTTAATATTTAAGACGAAATGGATTCTTCGTAATTCTAGGTTAGGCATAGTAATTTATCATAAAATCGGTGTTAACCTACGAGGTAAAAATACATTATAAAAGCATCATAATATTTTATTGTAAAATTCTCATGAAATTTTGAAATTAACTCGTTGTTCATGTTATTTAAAATTTACGATGAATTTACAAGGACGTCAAAGTTAATTCCTCTTAACATATTTCAAGGAATATACATGGACTTACATGTAAATATCTTACAAGGAATTAATATCAACATACACGTAAATTCATCATAATCTTTACGAGGAGTTAAGATCTACTTCCTTGTAAAGACCTCTTAAAGACCGTGAGAACCAAAATTTGCACAGTTAATTCTTTTAGCGGAAGAAAGCGTTGATTTCTTTGAGGTCCGGATTCTCTACGAGGACCAACGACAAATGATCAAATAAATGCAGAAAAATACATAAAGACAACAAAGTGAATTTAGAAAAAAGGAGATCTTTATTTCGAATTCGTTTATGAGCCTTCAAGAGACATGAACATAAAATAAGTTCATCTGGATGCGACACTTCAATGGAAATCAAGCAACACAAATAGCAAAACCTAACTAAGTTCGCTAGAATAACCGTCTATGTCGGAAAAACCTATGTGAACCACATCTTGTTTAGAAAAAGACGAAAAAGATGTGAAAAATGTTTTATTAATTTCAGACTGGACTTTATGAAAGGCTGTCTACGTATCCTCTTCGAGGATCAAGCCGAACATAATTCAATTTAAAAAGAGTTGAACAAGAGATCAAACTGCCTTTGCGAGTTTGTCTAGTAATCGAGTGCAAGTCGTATAAACTAAGAATGTAGAGAATAATGCATAAGGTTTCTAAGTGCAAGGAGTTCCAATAGTCTAAAAATCGTACTTCTTCTTCTCTCCCTCAGATGTTCTTATATATGCTCCAGAGTCGGCCATCTTTTCTTATCTTTTTGAGATTTGAGTTTATCTTTTTGCGGAGATCTTGCTTTATCTTCTCGAAGTCCATGTTTATTTTCGAAACTTCACATGCAATCGAGTTAAACCATCATTGCATTCCGGCCTGTTCACATTTTAAACCCTAAGTGTGATTTTATCGTGTTTTAGGCTGTTTCGGACTATTTAACGACTTATACGTTTTTATGATTATTTTCAGAGGAATCGTCGATTTGTCCAATGTTCATTTTTATGTCGTTGGTCCTACGAAATGGTGAAAATCAGTCCATTTAGTTGAGTATACAATGGTTTTAAATTAACACTATCATCTTGACGTTTGACTTGAACTAGGCCTGGGCAAAATATCCGGACTCAAAGAAACGAACCAAAACCAACCCAAAATCAGGATGAAAACCCAATTGGACCCTGGGTAAATATCCGAATAGATCTTAAATTACTACATATGAAGAACCGGTCTAAACCCAACCCGAACAGAGAATCAAATGAGTATCCGAAGATATCGGAAATGTAAATGTATATCTTAACATATTAGTTATAATTATACGTATAATTATTTTAATATTTTAAATTAGAATTTTAAGTTAAATATAGTAGTTATTTTGGTACTTTTGAGTATTTTTGAGTATTTTCAGATAAAGTATGACAGTTTGGATAAGAACATACCCAAATAAATCTGTGTTTAATGGGTATTTTTAGATAAATTTGAGTAATTTGGATAAAAAGTTATAATTGAACCTGGTACTATGGTTATTTTGGGTACTTTGGTTATTTTGGTTATTTTTCAGGTTCTTACATATCAGAGCCGAACCCACCCGGACCTGGGAGGACCCGACTCGAACCCAACCGAAAAATTTGTAATACCCGAACGGGACCTATTTTCAAAACCCAAAAAACTCAATACCCGAAAGAACCTACCCATACCCGAATGGGTACCCAAAATTTTGTGTGTTGTGTTGCCTTCTTTCCGTTCTCATTCTCTCTGTTGATTGCGTCGTAGACTTTTAGAACTATTTTGTTTGTTTTACGCAAGTTTTTCTGTAAACATTTTCTGAAAGTTGTTTTGCGGAAGATTATCTCATAGATTTTTTATGAGTTTTTTCAGCAGAATCTTTCCAAAAACTTTTTTATGGAAGATTGTTTCGTAAAACTCGTCATTTCTCGCAAAACCTTTTTGTAAGAACGTTTTTCTGATCACTTGATGTTTGGATAATTTTTTTGTTCATTCTTTGTCTGGGATGAAATATAAGAAGTTGTGTTCTCATATCGTTATTTAAATATACTTGGTTTACGCGGTGTATTTTCTTCATCATTTCCGGCTCATATTTGTGTAAGGTACTTTTTTCGGAAGATTTAGCCGTCGATTTTGTCTTCACTGATTTTGACCTCAACAGTTAGGCCCCTAGCATGTAAATTTTTACATGTAATTCTTGGGAGTTAGTGATAGGCGTGTTAGGTGGAATCAATGGCTAAAAAGGTTCATTGACGAAACCAGTTTTTTTCTGAAAGTTGAAGTAGTTGTTGGTTCATTCTCTTTTCCTCATAAGAATGGAATGTGATTTGATTGGGGCTGCATCTAATGAAGGCTTCCTACGTACCCTTTTGAAGGGATCAAGCCTTTCATAGTTCGTACAGAGTTGAGATTCTTACGATCTATTTTCCAGTGGGATCTTTACGGCCTAGTTATGTATCGTGTGGAGATTTTTGATGCATGTTGTTGCCTATGACATTTTATATTGGACCTTTGTTGGTCTCGAGATTAGCCTTATAGGCTGTTTGTTTTAGATTTTTAAAATCATGGGTTATCTTCTTTTGAAAATGTATAGAGCAGCCATACGCGGAGATGAGAGAAATATTGTCGTTTTGTAAGATGAGAATATTCAAAAACTTTTGTTCGAGAAGTCTCATAAACGCACATCGCACAAATATCAGCGAAGAGACATGTTTAGAATCTCGTATTGGGTTCGTTGATACTATGCCTTGAGATGTTTGAGACCAGTGTGTTGGGTTTAGGGACATGTGGTCCCTTATAAAATAGGTCTCTTTTATGTTCTGATGACTGTGTAAGTTGAGAATTGTAAGGGAGAACTTGGGCTAGACTTAAAAAGTATCTGACATGAATATGCATGATAGAAACCGAACTCACTAAGTTATTGATAGATCGCTTATGTTATTGTTGGTTTCAGGACCTGATGGTGATTGTGGGAAGGATATGGCTTAGCCGTGAAGATTCGAAGCCAGGAAATATGGGTGGTGTGATAGACTGGTTTATGATCGAACATTGTAATAGCTTATTATGCAAACCCAACAATAGTTCTGAATCCTTGTTATATAAATAAAGAAATCAGTTTATCCTATCTATCTAACTTGATCATATCAACTATAATCAATGAATTACAGAATTTAACGAATTGATTGTTTAAATAATAAGACCTTAAAAACAGATTGGACGTCTTTCTTAAGTCATGGTCGATCCATAAGAACCTCACCGAACTTAGTGTCTGTAACGAGGTGCTTTAGGGGCGGTCTCAGGACTTGATAATTTTCTACCTCATGGAAATACATAAAACATATTTTTTGAGGTGATTTTTATAATGGAGACTATGCATAATAGAAATATGTTGGTAGATAATCAAGTTTGGTTGGGTTATGATCATGTGTGTATTTTGACCTGTAGAAAAAAATGGAGAGCTTGGTGTTTATGGAAACAATGGATATTAATATTCTAGTTTCAGATAAAAATCTTATTCATATGGAGATGCAAATTGGTGACTGGACATGTTTTTCATGTGTATATAGTGATCACATGGAAAGTATAAGACACATGGTGTGTGAAAAGTAGGTTCGGATTGGTATTTCTTGTAGTAGGGTGTGGTGCATGTTTGAAGATTGTAATTATATATGTAATAATAGTGAAAAGCTTAGGGGTCTAAGAAGATTTGACTCATCGTTTGATGATTTTAATGAGATTGTTAAGGATTGTAAAAATGAGTAAACTCTCAAATTTTGTAAATCATTTCACTAGGGAAGGTATGAGGGAGAATTGCTAGAACTAGAGCAAATTGGATAGAGGTTTAAGCAATAAAGAGTGGATGAGAAGATCTCTAGTTTTTAATAAAAAAAAAATCTAGATAAGATAGGCTTGGAACATTGATTGATCCTTATCTATTTGGTTAACCTCAATCACTCATACATAGGATGCTTCAGATTTGATAAACATTTACTTAATTTGTCTAATGTTAAAAAATCGGTTGTAAAATCTTGGAATATGCAAGGAAGAGGTATGGCTTAGAGAATCAGAAGATGCTGAAGAGATTTAAGTAGATGGAAAAGATCTTTAATGTCAATGCAAGGGATAAAAAAATTAAGTTTCAAGAAGCTTTGGAGGAGAAACAATTGTTATATTCCATGAAGGTGTAAAATTCTTTGTCTACAACAAGAATTGATGAAAGCTTACATAGAAGATAATTCTTTTGGAGCTAGAGAAGCAATAAAAATGGTTAAATCTAGGAGTCAGAACCTTGAAGTTTTTTCATGCTTCAGTCCAAAATAAAAAAAGTTCTAATTATTTGGATGTTATTCATGATTCAAATGGAGTTGAAATTAAGGAAGATATATCGAAGGGAGAGACTGCCTCAGCTTATTTTAATGATAAGTTTACGTTTGAGGATCAAAGAGATTTTCAAGACTTGTTTGAAAGTTTGTGTTCTAAAATAACATTTGAGATGAATGAAGAGTTGATTGAACTTGTTAATGATGATGAAATAGAACAAACAATTATTTTTCATCAGAGAGTCAAGTTTTTCTCTGGACCAGTTGGAATGGCTAGTTTGTTTATTCATAAATTTTGGAAAAATATTGGTCCTCAAGTTTTTGATAACGTGAAACAATTCTTTATTTATGGTATTTTTCAAATGAATGGAATAATACTCATTTTTTTCCTTGTGCCAAAAGTGATGAAAGCTTTCAGAAGGAAGGATCTTAGACCAATTTATTTATGTTCAATGTTTCATAAGATTATATCTAAGCTACTGATCAAGAGGCGGCAATCTTTACTTTCAGTCATTGTATCTCCTTGTCAATCAACCTTCCTTCCAGAAAGACAAATATTTGATAACATTCTGATTATCCATGGAGTTGTTCATAGTTTGGGAATCTTAAATCATGTTGTTTCTCAATTTTATGGCTGTAAAAACAGATATGTCCAAAGCATATGATAGAGTTGAATGTAAGTATTTAAAGAGTTCTCACTGCTTTAGAGTTCCATTAAGACAAGAAGATCCATTGTCCCCTGATTTTTTTTTTATGAACTAAAGGTCTTTCTCATCTTAAAAAATAAGCTGAGGATGCATGAGCTTTGAATGAGGTTAGTTTTGTGGACTCTGGTCCTTCAATTAGCCATTTGCTTTATGTAGATGTAATTTGTTTACCAATTTAACCTGATCGATCAACTAACTGCAAGTGCACATCAAAATACACAGTAGTAATGTGGGATCGAATTCACAAGAACCAGAGATCACACATAGATAATTCAAACAAGTTACTATCTAAGTCTATAAAGAAAATTGTTTGTTTGATTTCTATTTCTAAACATTTTAAATAAAAGTAAGCAAGAGACCAATACACAAAATATGTAAAACTATAGGATAAAGCATCAAGCGCATGGAATTCTCAAAGAAAATACTTCAATGTTGACAAACAGAGAAATTAACATGGGTTATAATAAGTAATGTCTCAAACATAAATCACGAAGATAGAACTAACCTACTTATGTAGTGCTAACACCATATGTTATAGAATCCTAAGAACTAACTTCTGTTGAATTTCAAATTCTAAACCACATTAAATTTAGGTTTGACAGGTTTACAAAGCACAATAATCTCAACTTCCCCTTGTTAAGGACACATTGCTCAATTATGGTTCTTTCATACCTTTTATCAAAATTACATGATCAATCAAGTTACATCATCAAAAACAACAGTAACCAAAGAATCAAATGATAAACCCATATTCTAACAATCTTAGGTCAACAAATCATGAAATCCCCTATGAGAAACTCTAAACCCAACAAATGAACTACTCATACTTATTCAGATGACAAATACAAGATAAATCAATAGAATAAATCATGTGATTGAATAGAATAAGCAAGAGGGTTCAAAACTTCTTCGAAAAGAAGAAGAAGAGATCTATTCCCTAGGTTTAAAAAGCGTTTATGGCTGCTCAAGAACTCCAATAACATAGAGAAAATAAAACATAATGAAAGTTAAAACCTAAAACTGAGTTTATTTGGTTTATTATGTATCAAAGTAAAAATGGTCTTTTTGAGGGTTCGGGTATGTCCGGGAAGTTAAGTTGTGACACACTCTAACTCTGTCGATCTGCAAAACATGGATCGGTCGATCTCCGCCATGGTTTACTTATATTTCTTGCATGAAATCGACTGAACCGTTGACTGTCGATCAGTCGACTGTGTATTAAATGAATGTCAATCAAATTTCCAAATCAACCGATTTAGTGCCTTCAGAAAAATCTTGATATTGAGCATGTGATCGATCGATCTATTTCATGGATTGACCGATACTTGCCGCATTCCAACTTCTTTTGATCCAATACTCTTAGGCTTGATTTTTTTTGTCTAATTGTGTCATTTTCTCAATATCAAACATGTACATGTAAAATCACTAAAGAACATCAAAAGACCCCAAAAGACCAAAATACATAGTGATACTAATTAATCTTAATCAAAACCCCAAGTAAAAACCGATAAAAACATAACTAATCAAAAATGTAAGGCAAATGAGGGGTAAGTTGAGGCGTTAAACAAATTATGCACTCTTATGGTAAAGAAATAGGCCAAGTTGATAATTCGGAAAAATCTGCAATAAATTTTGGAATGTCAATTGATCATGAGGTGAAGGTAAACATTCAGAACTTGTTGGGTATACATAATGAAGGTGGAACCAAAAATTATACATGATATCTTAATGCTTTAGTGGATTAAAGATTGAGCTTCTGAGGTACATTCAAGAAAATCTGAGATCAAGGTTGTCAAGTTGGTTCTTCTAAACTTTTTCTTAAAAAAGATTGTTGTTAAAAATTGGTGCTCACTATTCTACTACATGAAATATGTTTTTTTAACCTTCCAAAAACTTCATTTGTTATTCTAACAAGAGAAATGACAATTTTTTGGTTGAATTCCCTTGAGCATAAATGAAAAATTCATTGGTTAAGTTGAGAAAAATTATGTTTGCTAAAGAAATTGGAGTGGGGAAGGGTGGGTGGTTAGGATTTGAAGATATTGAACGCTTTAACCGAGCTTAGTTGGCCAAACAAGCATGGAAGCTTTGTCAGTATTATAATAGTCTTTTGGTGAAATATTTAAAATGTAGATATTTTGAGTATATAATTTTTCTAGAAGCTAATTTGAGAGCTAGAAATTGTTTTGGTTGGAGAAGTTTTATGTTTGTAAAAGAGCTTATAGTGAGAAGTTTAAGGAAATAGGTTGAGAGTGGATAATCTCTCAGAGTTTGGACCGACTTTTGGTGGTGGTAGAAGAAATCCTTGGATGGAGCACCCAATCATTAATTTTATTTATGGTTAATGATATTTTAGACCACGAGTGAGGTGATTAGAATGATGCTTTACTTTTGGATAATGTCTTTCCTCGACATCTGGAAGCCATTAAAGAATAATCATATCATAAAACATGATGTTTTTGGTGTTAGATCCATAACAAAAGTAGGGATTGTTACTCTATTAGATTGGGTTATTGGTAAGCAAGTCATAAGAATCTCAAGGAAGTCTTTCAAGATGGATAATGCAACCTTCAATTAAAATTCTTAAAGAAAAAACTTAGTAATTGATCAACTCCTAAGATCAAAGCTTTCATGTGGAGAATTTTTCTGATGATTTCTGGAAAACAGATGAATGAAAGTGGATCAGAGATGAGGGTGCTGTGGTTGGAAAAGGGAATCATCAAACTTGTAAAGTGGTGACTAGACAAGTTTGGGTTCTTTTTAAATTTTTTGTCTCCAGAATATAGTTTTCATCAAGACTGAATATTTGTTAATATGTTCTTTCTACTTCAAATGAGAAAAACCTTAAATTTTCCAGTTAAATCAGAATAATATATGTTCCAAAAAAAAAATCAGAATAATATACTCTTGATCATGTTGTTTCTAGAGAAAAGAAAAACAAACCTATATTTAAAGGGCTAGAATTTGTGGGCTTTGAGGTGGTTACTAAAATTCAAGATGAAGTAAAGATTTGGTTCCTCTCCCAAGCTAAGGATAGGAGATAATACAATGAAAATATCTCATTCCCCAGTGATCCTAGCCTAATCATGGATGTTTAAAATGCATGAACTGAAATAGGAAGAATCATATATTGCGAGGTGTTTGGGTTATTTGGGATCACCATAGAGAGGTTATTCTTCATAACATGAGATTTGTTGCCTTTGTTTCCAAGTTGAACGAAGCTATTAGATCAGGTTATTGGTAAGCAAGTCACGAGAATCTCAAGGAAGTCTTTCAAGATGCAGAATGCAACCTTCAATTAATATTCTCAAAGAGAAAGCTTGACAATTGACCACAACTCCTAAGATCATAGCTTTCATGTGGAGAATTTTATCTGATGCTTTCTGGAAAACAAAGGAATTAAAGTGGATTAGAGATGAGGATGTTGTGGTTGGAAAAGAGAATCATCAAACTTGTAAAATAGTGACTAAACAAGTTTGAGTTTTTTTTTTTAATTTTCTGTCTCCAGAATATGGTTTTCATCTAAACTGAATATTTGTTAATATAATTAAGGAACCACATGCTTGCCCAAGCTTTGCAACGAAACTGGAGAGGATTAAGACTTTTGCATATATGCTTTCCGGATTTCAAGATTACTCATATTCCACAAACGCAAAATGAGATATTTGATTCATTAGCAATGACGGTTAGATCTTTCCACAGAGAACTTTATTTATTGGTTGTTGTATTCTGGTCTGGAAACCCAGACCATCCCATGTTTGAGTAATAGAAGATCATTTCGATGTAAAAAAAAATGAAAAAAAACTTAAAATCCTCAATTAAATCATAATAATATATATTCCAAAAAATCAGAATAATATACTCTTATATCTTATTCCTCAGTGTGATCCAAGCCTAATCATAAATGTTTAAAAGGCATGAACTGGAATAGGAAGAATCATATATTGCGAGGTGTTTGGGTTATTTGAAATCACCATAGAAAGATTATTCTTCATAACATGAATTTTTTCCTTTGTTTCCAAGTTGAACGAAGCTAGTATCATCTGTTTCAAGTGGGTGATTGAGAGTGTTGTTTCTAATCAATTGGATAAAGTGATTTTCAGTATGGAAGACTCGCTTATGTGTGGCTTTTTGGAAAGACCAAAGGTCTGGCCTTCTCTATCTTTTGCCAGCTCTAAACTCTCGTAACAAATGGAAAGTTCTTTGAAAATCTAAAGAGATTAATAAAGGTGTCTTTCTTATTGCTTCAAGTGCAATTAAGACATCTTTTGGTTAATTCTCTGTCACTAGGGGAAATACGAAGTGGTAGGCTGATTTATTTGAGGCTGGGAAATGTTAATCTTATGTTTATGTTTTTTTTATTTGGCTTAGTATAGTAGAATCTCTATAAATTAGTAATGTTGAGACATTAATTTTTTTATTAATTAATAAAATAAAAAATATTTGATTTTATTTATAAAATAAAAAATATTTGATTTTATTTATAAAATAAAAAATATTTGATTTTACCGTATTATTTAAATTTTAGAAATTTAATTTTCATATTGTTTTATTATTTTATTTGGTGTATAGTTTTATGTTTCATAAATATTATCAAAATATATTGAAAATGTTAAAAAAAATAGAGGTATTTTCATTGTGAATATAAAACCAACAATATACTTTTTAGTTTGTACTTATTTAAAAAAAATATATAGATAGATTATTAATTTGTGATTTTAATGGGACTATATATATATTTACATGGAAATTTTTAAAATATTATTATCTTATTATTTTATCGATTTGTGTTATATTTTACACCGGTCCAAATTAGAACCGACAGAATTTATTAATTTAAAAAGATTATTAATTCATCAAGTATTAATTTATAGATATTCTACTGTATCTAGTAATTGAATATATTTTTCTATGCATTTGTGTTTAGTGGTTGTGACATATAAAGGTATTATTTCCTTTATATGTAATATGTTTAGAAGTTTACCATCAATATATTTTATGAAAAAGTATAAAAATGAAAAAATCTACACTTTCACTAAAATTATATTTTCTTTCTTGATTTACATCAATATATTTTCCCTTTTTTATATTAAAAGACTCAAAATATCGGTAAAATTATTATTTTTTCTTTTCTAATTTTTTCTTTTTCTTTTCTCTCTGTTACTAACTACATGTTACTCTACTAATATTACAATAAACATTTTATCAATCAGACCCAATAAGAACTAGCCACATGTCTATGTATTCTCTTATTGTTTTTGACATATATTAAATTTATCTTTTAGAGAAGATTTTCTCCCTTAAATAACTCCATTGGTTGACTACAAAGAGATTTAATCCCCTTAATGAAATTCTTAAAGTCAGAAGAAAATAATTATATAATTAAAAGTACAACCTCAATAATGGTGGAAACACCAAGTTTTGTATTTAGAGGGTGAGTAACAACCAACGCTGAGTAGAAGTAGCATTGTCACTCTTGTCTTGTTCTATCCTGAAACTGGGCTTGTATCTTGTCCACCTACATTCATTTTGAGTAAGCCATTCCTTCTTTTTTTTTAAAAAAAAAATATCCTTTGAAATGATGATATTTTATTTAGCCATATTACCAATTCTTCTATTGTTGAATTATCTTTGAATCTAGTTACCATAAATTAGACTTTTGATTGAGTAATTTATTTGTAGAATTTGCAGACGCTTTTTTTTTTTGCTAAAACCATTTGTAAACCACAAATCTTCTAATGTTACAAGATTTTAATGCGTTTGTAATCAGTTTATGATGATCTGTGAGTCATTTTTAACTACGTCTAATGGTTTCTACTGGATGAACATCATTATATTGGTCTAAGTCAGATATCGATTCTTATATAATATAAAACTATTAGTTTCATATGTGGTTATGCGAATATATTCATTGCTTATGATTTATTGAACATTCATTTATGGATTGTACCTTTATTTGAAAGAATATTTGGATGTTTCTATAGGTCCATATTTTCTTCAAGTCAATAAAAGTTTTTTAATAATAGTTGGTAAATTTTAAATGACAGAAAAATTCGAATATAATCTTAGGAGAATTAGTTTAAATTTCGGATTGACATCTCTTATAACCCAACCAAAAAGAAAAAAAAAAGGATATCAATAGGAAACTAAAAGTACAACTTTTTTATGTTGAAGTGAGTGGATGAGCCATAAAAGTGACGAGTATAATTGCGACACTGAGAAAAGAAGAAAGAGTGACGTAAAGGCTTTCCTCTTCTCCCCCACTTCCTTCCCCTTTTTTTAGTCAGTGGAAAACTCTTTCAAGATTTGTTTTAATTACATAATAAAATGCATAATAAGAGTTCGGTGTAGAAGCTAAATGAAAGGCCACTTTCTGTCGAAGAGTTCGTAAAGTTTGAATCGGAGATGGCTTTTTCTCAGCCTTTGTCTTCTTCGTCTCTCTCGGTATTTCGCTTTTAAAAAAAAAAAAATTAATCTCCAATATGTACATCTGTAACTAATATATGTTTATGTACAGTTGTTTGATATTGTCGGATTAGATTCTGTGTCGAGCTTACGTACTAGTACTCACATAGTTCAGATTCCTTATCCTTAAGAATCAAAGGGTTCGCTTAAGTTCACTTCGCCCTGTCTCTGTCTGAAAATTTCAGATTCTGAGATTTAATGTCGTTATCAAGTTCTATTTTATTTTATTGTTTCTTTTTATTCAGATTAGATTCATTTTTTTGGTGGTACAGATGATGAATCGGAGCTTTGTAACTAAGAGCTCGGTGACGGCAAGTCTTTCTCTCAACAAGTCTAGAGTGTGCGTTGATTCTTTAAAGATTCGATTCCATAATCGTTGGAGCTTCATCGGAGGATCACGACTCGCTCTTTTCCCCAGTGTTTCATCGAATTCATCCTCTCTTGTTCACAAGAAACCCTCCTGCGTACGAGCTTCATGTAATGTCTTCTTAACTGAAAACATTGAAAGCCTTAAACTTTTGTCGAGAGATTCTAATTAGCTTCTTGTGGATTTCAAACTAAAAACATGTTGATGTTCTTCAGGGTTAGCTACTTCTCAGATCGCAAGCAGTGTTTTTGCTGTCGGAACAACCGCGGTTCTTCCTTTTTACACTCTGATGGTTGTAGCTCCTAAGGCTGACATTGTGAGTCTTTTCTTTGTTGCAGTGTTCTCTAAAGAAGTTCATCTGAAGTCACATTGTGTGTTTCTCTTTTGTGCAGACCAAGAAGTGTATGGAGAGTAGCATACCGTATGTCGTCTTAGGCTTATTATACGCGTATTTGTTATACCTTTCTTGGACACCTGATACGCTCAAATACATGTTTTCCAGTAAATACTTGTTGCCAGAGGTTTCATTTTCCTACCCTAAATCTTCCAAAAACATATATAACAATGTTTCATTGTAGTTACTAAAATGTTTTCCTCTCTCTTTTTTTGTGTCTGTCATCTGCAGTTGTCTGGAATTGCGAAAATGTTCTCAAGTGAAATGACTCTTGCTTCTGCTTGGATTCATCTTCTTGTTATTGATCTTTTTGCTGCTAGGTATGTTGCAGTTTTCAGGTTAATTTTGGTTTAATCAGAAGTCTAAAACATGTTTCTTGTAACACATGCTTTGTTTGTTTCTATGCAGACAAGTTTTTAATGATGGCTTGGAGAATAAGATCGAGACGAGGCACTCGGTTTCACTTTGCCTTCTCTTCTGTCCGGTTGGAATTGTTTCTCATGTGGTAACCAAAGCTTTAACCAACAGTTCTACATCCAATCCCAATAACCAGTGCAAGTAAACTGATCATTTTGGTTGGTCTCTCATCATTGTCTTTTTAACTGCTTATAAAGATTTTTGATTGAGAGTTCATTTTGCTTTAGTTTCGGTTAAGTTACAGCAGAACGAGTTTGTTGTGGATTTTTTGTTCTTGACAAAACCAAATAAGACCAAACAACTTGAGACAATGTTTTTACTATTTGGTAGACACAATTTTGGTTTCCCAGATCAGTCACAGAGATTCCCTATCTGAAGATTCTGAACACTAAACAAAAGTCAATTGTACTGGCCTTGATAGAAAAGAAGCGATTAAAAGAAGTTTTCTTACTGAAACAACAATGTTCATGATATTGCTGTAAACAACGATGTTTTAAATTTACACTAGCTTTGCTGGAATCTAAGAGGGAGGTCATGGATTCATTTTCTGTTGGAAGTGTCTATTTTGTTAAAGAGAGTTAATTTAAAATAGTTTGGGTTTCGCCTTAGAGGATGTACGGTTTTCGGATCCAAAACCTCTTGAAATTAAATGAAAAGATAGAACATAAGTTCCCTTTTTCTTACTGATACAACAATGTTCAAAATATTGCTGTATAGAGTTCTTGAAGAGCATAATGATATGCAATACAATGAATGAAACTCATATATATTATTCAATGGTGCATCTATGGATTTGCACGGCCTAAATGTTGTTAGTTCTACCAAGTGGTTGCACTGGTCCACAAAAAAAGACACAAATTGTCTTCAAGAATCGGGTCAATCCGCGACCCGCGATCCGTAATCCGCGGGTTGATGAGTGTTTTCTAAAAAAAAAATTGACCCGCTTAACCCGCAAAACAAATTTATCCAACCCGCACCGCCTCACTAAAACCCGCGGGTAATCCGTTTGACCCGCGGGTAAATTAAATAATAATAAAAATTATTATTTTAAATATTTTTAATAAAAAATATATTTTTTATTTTTTATATATTTTTAATAAAAAAATATTTTTTTAATAATATTAACGATTTTTTTACAATTTTTTAATTTATTTTTTTCGGGTTTGCGGGTACCCGCGTTTAAATTTGGGTTGACCCGCACCCGTCCTGCGAAAAAAATTCTTAACTCGCACCCGCCCCGCGACCCGCGAAAATCTAAATTATTCGACCCGCTCCCGCCCCGCGACAGGTCAAACGAGGCGGATCCCGCGGATTGACTCAAAAATTCCCAGCTTGTGCACTTCAACATGTAATATGTGTACCATAAAGTTTTAGATAGAGACATTTTGAAAGACGTGGAGAAAGATAGGCATTGAAAGACATGTTTTATTAACATAGGTGATGGACAACCAACAACATTATACATCAAATAATAAGCACACAACTCAAGTTGAATCCTCTGTCTTTCTTCTCCATATTGTGCTCTTGGTGTGTTACAGAAATATTAACATAACAGAGACGCCTACGTTTCTTCATACTCTCTTAATTCATCTCTACTGCTACTATTCATGTCTCTTATCAATACCAACCTAATAGAGCTTGTCCTCAAATTCAGTTATAAGCAACCTGAAACACCCATGCCCAAGTTCAGCTATAAGCAACCTAAAATACCCCATCCGATTTTTTTTGGTAAATCATTAGAAAATTCCAAATAAAACTGAACAAACTTGCATCAAGCAAACAAAATAGACACTGCAATATTATTAAAAAAATGAGTTAAATAATTATAGACAATATGCTTAATGTTTGTAAAACTCTCGTAAAATCCTCCAAATTCATAAAATCAAGTATTGATGGTCCCAAATTCTGGTCCACAAAATTACTTCTCACATGCATCACAAAAAGAGGTAAAACCATAAAAAAAATACTCAGTGATTAGGATGTTTAAAGCAACCCATATGTAACATGTAATAACAGGTACCACCAAGCAATGAATTTCCATACTAGCAATCTTTTTTTGTTCAACTAGTTGCTTTCATTAATCATTAAATGATTATATAGCAAATAAGCTCTTCTCGACATAGCTGAATAGCCAAATCTCAAACTCAACAGAGTTTGATAATACGCCTTGCACTGGTAAAGGAGAACAAGCTCACTTTAATATTTAAACAAGTTTTAATGAGCCAACCTATCATATGGCTCTGAATAAACGTCCATAACCTTGAATTTCATCGAAATGAACCTCGTTGCATCTACCAGTCCCAAATAAACTTTCACACAAGAATGCACGACGGTTAGGAGAAAGAACATCTTCTATAACATTGTATACAAGTAACCTATCATTCCATTTGTATTCCTATACTTAACCGTTTTTACATATCTAGGTATTTTCTTTTACTTAATCACTCATGCACATTTCAGTTTACTTAACCATTCTACTTATTTCGATCCAAAGGTCATTTACAGCCAAAAACCAATTCTTGGCCCAAAGCCACTTGACTTGTTGGTTCGTCACATGACGCAAAGACTCACGACGCAAAGACTCACGACTCCAATAGGCCCTCGTATGGCCCAAAGTGGCATGATTCAAAGGTCCTCACAGCTGAAGCCAACATACCGCTCAAAGACAAAAAATGATCATAACATCTTTTACAACTCAAAGCCAAAACATATTTTCTTTATTTAAGTTCATTGCTTATTCTCGTACTTTCTTTAATTAGTCTCTTCTTAATCTGTTTTCTTAAAATTTTCTATTTAAATACCAATTTATTTCTAGATTCAATTTTACGTTGTTCACATAAACATTCTCCGATCTAAACTATTCCATTATCATACACAATCTAACATGCCACATCCTAAAACGCGAAGAACATTCTTCGAACCTTGAAAATCACTTCAAAGAACAAAAGTCAAAACTTTTCATAGAATGCAACACTCATTCACAGACTCTAAAATATCATGATCAAACTTGATTAACACCTATATAATCATGTTGTCACAAATCACATCACCACCTCTATTAACCTTAAAGGATTGAAGACTTTAACCTTAGCTGTGTTTTCCGGCATAGCTTTTCTTAAATCGTAGGAGGAGATCGACATTCCAGTTTAACTTTATCCAAACAAATCCAATGGCCAGTGTTGCTTCCAGATTGAAATACACTTCCAGTAATTTTCCATGGTTTGTCACCTATGTGATAGATGACGTTAGAGGTTATGATTTGGAGTGGTATTGATCTAATTTTCACCCATAATGGTATTGTGTTGAGTTATAGTTTATCCACATCAAGAACCCACCTATAAATCAACATGCAATCATTAAACGCCAAGGCTCCATCACATATCACATCCTCTCTTTAGAGGAAAAATGAATTAGAATTTTATTTTTTTCAATTATCCACCCAGTAGTGTTATGCATTAAGCCCCACATCCGTAAAAAAACATGTTATTATCACTAGGCATGAGAACATTTATCCAGAACCGAAGAACCAACGGGTCTTATATCTCTAGAACCCAAGAATTGAAACCAAACCAAACTGAAAGTAAACTGGAACCGAATGGGTACCCAAATTTCTATAATATAATTTATATACTAATAAATATTAAATATATTTAGTTTCAAAATAATCAAGTAATTTATTATTTATAAACTGAAATACCCAAAAAATGATAACATAATAGTTTTTATCCAAAATATTTAAAATTATCCAAATTTTTATCCTAACCCCCAAATAATCTGATATTTTATTTTATTTTTAAACTGAATTTTCTGACTTGTTAACCCGAATTAAAAGAAAAACGGAACCGGACATGATACAAAATTATCTTGGATATTAGACGGATCTTAATTTTGTTACCATAACGAAATCAAAAACTGAAAGAACCGAACCGAATCAATTTTTTAAATATCTAAACGGATCATAAACCTCTAAAAGCGAAGAACCGAAAATCCTAACCAGAAACGGAACCAAGAACCGAACGACCAAGGCTAATTATCACCATTAGATTTTATTTTCTCTGAATCAAGGATTTTCCTATAAGTGAATATTGATTCACCCATACTGTTTCATTACATATTTCCACAGGAAGAGCTACTAGTTCATCTTCCACTCCTATATTCACATCTGGATTAAATGACATTCGGAACAAAGTAATATTGAATTATAAAAGAAAAGAATATTGAAACAGAGAGAGACAATTTGTGATGAAAGGTAATTTGAAATCTTCTAATTTTATAAATTAATATTTTTTAATAAGTTAACTTTTGCATCAGTTATTCTAATTACATATTTTAAATTATCATGTTAGGCATGAAAATTTATTCACATTTTTAAAAGGCCCAATCTAAATTTTAATTTGGGTCTCACTATATCATTTTAAACTAAATTTAATATAATAAAAAAAAGAATATATATAGAGTCTTAAGTAGTATTATTTGTTTCTCCTTAAAGAAGATATCAAACCCCATCAGAAAATAAAATGAGTAGTACCACCATCACACATTTCATTTCAAGATAAAGATAAGGTTCATAAAAATATCTTCCACATGGCATTATTTTGGTGGTTCAAACCGATAGGGGTATCACCATCTTTTCTAACCTTTGTGACAGTTACAATGCAATTCTATCCACTCAAAATTTCAATGGTCTAAATTCTATTATACTCTAATCTCTTGGATTCTCAGCCCTCTGATCACTCCATGGCGTCTTTCCACTGCTTATAACATTATATATAGATGACTTAAGCACTATACCTAAACCTAACTCATACAGTGAAAAAAGAAGAAGAGAAGGCGATATGGCTTCCTCTATGCTCTCTTTTGTTACAATTGTCTCTTCTCCGGCTCAGGCCACAATGGCCGCACCATTCACGGGACTTAAGTCCTCCACTGCTTTCCCAGTGATCCGCAAGGCCAACACCAACATTACTTCCATCGCAAGCAATGGAGGAAGAGTCAACTGCATGCAGGTCATATATATTTCTTTTACCAAAAATAAAATGATGGTTTTAATTCCGAATTTTACAATGCTAATACTGTTTTGTTATTGGTAAAGAACAGGTGTGGCCTCCTGTTGGCAAGAAGAAGTTTGAGACTCTCTCTTACCTTCCTGACCTTACCGATGTTAAAGTGGCTAAAGAAGTTGACTACCTTCTCCGCAACAAGTGGACTCCATGTATTGAATTTGAGTTGGAGGTAAGAAAATCTGAAAATGAACATTTACAATTATTTAGAATAAATAGATCTTGTAAATGATATTAAATTGTAGATAATCACCATACAAATGTTGTAATCATCTCAAACTATGATTAGAGATCTTGTATAATTTTTTTTTGTAGCACGGTTTTGTATACCGTGAGCATGGAAACATCCCCGGATACTACGATGGACGATATTGGACAATGTGGAAGCTCCCTTTGTTCGGATGCACTGACTCAGCTCAAGTGTTAAAGGAAGTTCAAGAATGCAAGAAGGAGTATCCCAACGCCTTCATTAGGATCATCGGATTCGACAACAACCGTCAAGCGCAGTGCATCAGTTTCATCGCCTACAAGCCACCAAGCTTCACTAGTGCTTAAATTACACAGCTTCATTGATTTGTGTAAACAACAAAACTTCATCCTTCTCTGCCTTTGATTTATCATTTGTTTTTATTTTTATATTTTGTTTTAGTTTCCAGATTTAAGGTTTGTTTTCCGGGTTGCAAGACATTTTCTATTGGATCCTCAAATGTCCAATGAAATAAATATGTATTGTTACATAAATATTTTATTTTGAATTTTTCATTAAGAAAATCAAATGACAATGGCTCAAAACATGAACTTAACAAAGTTTAACAACATTAAAACTAAAAAAATAAATCTTTGAATTGTCTTTATTGAAGTTGGAAAAAAAATAAAAGAAGTATGTGATTACAATGAATCTACTATTATACTATTAGAAAATATAGATTCACATTAACACTTTCATCGCATGATTGAGGTGTACAAGCATTTTTGAAATAATATCTTAAAGTGAAAGACGGCCGCACTGAAAATCTTTGATAGAACCATAAGAAGATGAGTATTATTTATTAGGATAAGATTTGCAGATGAGAGTTTCGACATCCATTTTTATTTCCATGTAACCGTAGTATATTCAATAACTTTGTGCAATGTGGATCTTATACATATTTTAGTCATTCATATTTAAATATTTTCCAATTAAATATCTTATGAAAAAACTATTATATTGAAATTATTTCAAGTGAATTTGTAACTTTTTAGGTCATTTTGCTAGTTCTTATGTGCAGTAAAAATTCAAATTTTCTTTATTTAAATAAAATTTACTTTAAGTAAAGTATCATATAAGAAAGCAATATATTATGAAAATATCCATAAAGAAAAAAAAGTATTTATTTTGTTATCTAATCTAAATAAATTTATATTTTATTTCTAAAAAAAATAATTGCAAAAAATAAGTAGAATACATTTTGTTTTTATGTATTTCTTTTTTTTTATTAGACAAAACGGAAATTGACCAAACAAAACCAAAATTTATCGGTCAAAAAGATCTGAATGGTATCATGAAAAATAGTCCACCCAAGCTATCTTCTTATTCTATAAATTGACATTAAATTAATAGCATGCAAGATATGACTTGTTCCCAACTTGTGCAAGCAAGAGAGGGAGACATCTTGTCGCCGAATGCAGTTTATTATAAACTTAAGAAATCCATTTATGGACTTAAACAAGCATGTCGACAGTGCCTTAAGAAAATTTATACATTATTCATTTATTTTGGCTTTGATAAGTACTACAAGAAAAGATACGCTTTACTACAAACTTTTACGAGGAAAAAAGGTCGTTCTAAAGTAACTACGAGTTAACAAGTTATTTACGTCAAACAATAGATCCATCGTAAATTAAAAGTAGATTAACGAGTAAAAGGTTTTGTCGTATATTCAAAGTAAATTCACGACAAATTTAAGAGGACTGATAACATTTGTTGTAATGCAGTTGAAAAAGAGTAATTTACAACAATTTCTTTACATATGTTTAACGACTAACATACGAGCAAAAGTGAAGTCGTTGGTGAAAATGTGTATTTAGTGGGCTATACCGAACTTGTTTCCTCGTAAAATCTTTGTAAGATGTTGTAAATTGTTTTGTTGTAAATCAGTTGTTAAATTTTCACCTACCAAAGCCAAAAATTTCCTATAAATATGACACTCTTCATATTGAAAATCACACCAAAAATGAGAAAAAACATGAAAGACAAAAAGAAAGCCAAGCGGCAATATATACGAGTTAAGGAGTTGGATGTATAAATATTCTAATGGAAGAGTGACATATGCATTTCTCAACGGGTGGAGATATTCATGTTTCAAGCTGGTTTTACACCGCTCACGCAGGAAAGCGACAAGATGTTATGTCTTTGTCGGAAGTGCAAGAATACAAAATTTGTGTGTAGTGAAACTGTATTGAACCATTTTGTAAATAGAGGTTTTACACCAAATTACTATATATGGTTTTAACGTTGAGAGGATTATGGTGGAAATGAAGCTAGTAGTAGTAGTAGTAGTAGTAGTAGTAGTAGTAGTAATTTTAAGGATTCTAGTAATAACGAGGAACCAATTCAATTGCATAATGAAAATGAGGACCCAAGGATAAATTATGATAGTGTTCACAACATGGTTGCATATGCATTTTTAGAAACTACTATAACAATAGCTGATGAAACAACTCTTAATGTTTAATGTTGAAGAACCTAACTTGGAAACAAAAAAAGTTTTATAAAATGTGAGATGTTGTAAAACAACTAATCTTCTCTGGTTGTAGAGAATGTCTCTCTAAATTGTTTCTAGCAGCTATAAAGAATATTAAAAGATATCATAATTCACCTGAGAATTGCATGGATGCATGAACTGAGTTGTTTAAAGAGTATTTGTTAGAAGATAACTTGTCAGCTGAATCTTATTATGAGATTCAGAAATTGGTTTATGGTTTTGGGTTATTTTCGAAGATGATAGATTTTTGTATAGACAATTGCATGATCTATTGTAGAGACCATGAGAAGTTAGAAGAGTGTCATTTCTGCAAAAAGCCAAGATTCAAACTGTAGGGACCTGAAAGGAATAGGATACTACCAAAGGATATGATACTTACCAATTACAAACATGTTGAAAAGATTATATCAATTTGAAAGGACTACTGGAGCAATGAGATGACATGCAAAACATGTCCAGAAGGATGGAGAGGTCATTCATCCATCAAATGCAAGAGCATGTACACATTTCAATAAGGTACACCCATATTTCACAAGAAATAGTCGAAATATTTATCTTTGATTATTCATAAATGAATTTAGTCCATTTGAAATGTCTGGGAGGAAATATTTATTGTGACTTGTCATTGTTAAGTTGTAAAACCTGCCACTGGATTTTTGCATGCAACATGAATTTCTATTTATGAGCATATTAATCTCTGGTCCCAAATATCTCAAGCGGTCTTTGGATGTATTTCCCATTGATACATGAATTGAAGGACTTGTGGTCAGTTGGAGGTGAACACATATGCTTGTTCAAGGAAAACCAACTTTACTATGCGAGTAATGCTTCTATGGACCATAAGTAGCTTCCATATTTTTGGGATGTTGTATGGATGGACAATACATGGAAGATAATCTTGTTCATATTGTTTTGGTACAACCTATGCATTTCAGCTGAAGCATGGTAGGAAGAGAAGTTGGTTTGATTGTCATCGCCGACTTCTCCCTCTAAACCATTCGTATCAAAGAAAAAAACCATTTTTTAGGCACAAAAGCCACTCCTCCTCCATATTTAAGTGGAGAACAAATCAAAGAGCATATTGATTACTATGGTGCTGAAAAAAACTGCTTGTTGTGGGGATAACGACCATGTACGTGGAAATAGGCCTGATTTTTATGGTGATCAGCATAATTAGCACAAGAGGCATATCTTTTGGGAGATGACATACTAGAAAGGCCTGCTTTTTTTGCCACAACCTTGATATAATGCATATAGAGAAGAACTTTTTGCATCATGAACACAATATCGAACGTCTTAGGAAAACAAAAGACAACAGAAAGTCAAGGTTGAACTTACACAATATTTTCTCAATAAGTAAGTTGCATATCAAAAAAATTGAAAAGTTCAAGTTCATATATTTAGATTGTCATCATAAGCGAAGACGTCGTTGTTCAACTGGGTGACATCAGAAGTGAAGTTCTCAGATGATTACGTTTTGAATCTCTCTAGATGTGTTGAACAAGGTCAAAAGTTCACAGACATGAAGAGTCATGATTGTCATGTGTTTATACAACGACTACTTCTATTTGCATTGGCTGAACTGCTTCCAAAGAATATACATGAAGCGCTTGCATATAAAAAATTATTTTAATTAATACCAATTAATTAATAACATCTTTTTAATTATATACTAACTTTTATAATATGTTTACTTTTTCATAAAACAAGTCATTTGAACATTTTCAAGAATCTGAGCACACGTACGTTAAATAAAGATGTCATCCAAAAACTTCATAAGAACATTATGATCTTATTGTGCAACTTGGAGAAGATATTTCCTCCAGCTTTTTTTATGTCATGAAACATCTTGTTATCCACCTTCCATACAAGGCATTGCTTGTCGGACTTGTTCACCATCGGTTGATGTACCCATACGAGCGGTCTATGAAAAGAAAAGCAAAAAAAAATTGGGAAGGTGAAAGTTTCCATTGTTGCTGGAAGTTTGACGGAAGAAACATAATACTTAACATCTTACTACTTTATAAACAAAATATATAACCGAAAACGAGTTCCACAAAGATATGATGATGGTGGTGTTGCAACAACATATGCAGTAGATGATGTTCCAAACATCTTTTCCTATATCGGGCGTATTGGTGGAAAAAAAGAAAGAGGTTTGGTTGTCCAGTCAAGAAGACTCACATTGTGTCCACACTTATATTCATGTTACCATGATAAGTTTGTTTGAAAGGCAATTAAATGTTAAACTTTGATTAAATTTATTTTTATTATATATATTAATTAATCTTATAATTTTTTGATTAAAAGCTTATTTATTACTCTAGTGGAAGAAGCGATACAATACATATCCACAGATGAGCTGAACACACAGAAAGATTAATACTTTATTAAGTGGTTGAAGACTCATGTACCTGAACATATCTATTTTTAATTTATATATAGTTTGTTATATTTTGATTTAATCAAAATACTCTGTTATTTTGTTTACGTTGATTATGATGATTCATATTATTCTACATGGCTTCACGAATTAGTTCAAGGTCCGGTTGCGAAGATCACCACATCACCTATGTATTTCACATGGGGATTAATTTTTCATGATGAAGTTGATGTTAATTCTGGACAAAGATACAACAAATGCAATCTTTTCATATTAGCTTTCCAAGTAGACCAAATTAGCTTCATCCCATATCTTCGGATCAGAGATTCATGAATTACTTGGTTGTCTGCCATCAAAGTTACACCTCAAGGTAGAATTATCAGTGGAGACGATCGCCCTATACAAAGAAATTTGGGTGTCAAAGCAATGAAGGTACCTGATCAACCAACTGATAACATCCTTCTTATTGATTTGCATAATTGTGATTGTGAAGATCTTCCTGATGATAAGACCGATGAAGGAAAAGAAGACGAGTTTCATGAATTGTATAGTAATTGAAGATCATGAGTTGTATAATCGGATTCTTGGTCATGTATTGTATCTGAAAATTACAAGGTCATATATTACATTTGAACCCTGTCAGTATTCATCAGCGCCATGTTGTCTCATCTCACAACACCTTATACATAAAAAAAATATATTTTGTTATAGTTATTCTATTATGCATCCTATGATCTTATGCTCAAAGGTTTTGCTGATGAGAATGTGTTACTTGTGTTGATAGTAGATATTCTACTACACATTTCAATATGTTTATTGTTGACTCTATAATTATGTTGAATTCTAAGAAACAACCCACAAATTCTAGATCATCAACTGAAGTTGAATATAGAGTTTTAGCTCTTGCTTTTTGTGAAATATGTTGTTTAATACTCTTCTAAAGTCATTACTTTTCTGAAAATATAATTGTCTTTACGTTGCTACTAATCCGACTTTCCACAGGCGGACTAAACATATAAAGCTAGATTGTCGTGCTGTTCCAATGAAGATTGATAATGGTTTACAAAAAACATTACATATAAAAACGAAGGACCAAATGGCTGATAACTATACCAAACAATGGGTTAAATCTAAGATGCGCATTCATAATATCTTCAGCACTTTTTGAGGGTAGCTATTAGAATTGATTATTGTAATTAAATTAATTAAAATACAATTTTTTACCGGTTTAGCTTTGTGTATAATCAGCTATATTTTATTTATAATATATAAACACCATGTAGGTTAGATTTAAAGTTAATGATTAACATCGTGTTAGGGTATTTTCCAACAATGAGTGTCTATACCAACTTTGATTATTTGTTCAGGAGAAAAAACGAAATTGATGATTTAGAGATAAATAGAAACCCTTATCTTTGGATTATTTGGTACCTATAAAAAGCTCATAACGATAAATTGTTCTGAGAAATCACACAAGATTTAATTGAGTTGATTAGACACACAGAAGCTGAATGCCATGCATGGTTTAATGCAAACTCTAAAACATCAGATGAGACTCAAACAGTAAACCAAACAAATAATATACAAGTCCTAAGCTTAAAGAATATTTGTATACTAGATGGATCATGCTGAGGCACAATACAATGGATACAGCTGGGTATGGATAGATGGATCACGATTTGTACAACTCATAGGATTGAGAAACAAAGATAAATCACATGTCGTCTTTGTTTTCAGAACAAGTTGCGTTAATGTGGTCAATAGAATCAATGCTATAACACACAAATTATCAATATTTTGGAACTGACTGCAAAGATATTGTATCGATTTTTAAGGACCCGAAAGCATGACCGAGTTCTCCATGAAGCTAGGGGATTACCTCAGAGGCGATTTTGGATTTTAGGATTTTCCATATACCAAGAGATCATAATCGGGCAACAAATTATTTAGTTAGAGTTGTTTATGCTTTCAATTGTAATCTATATATTGTCGATTGTTTTATTTCGTTCTAGATAAACCACTTCTATTTTGAGTAATATAGCAGTTTTTATTTAATCTCTCTCAACCTAAATTTTTTTCTCTTCCGTTTCACGGTCTATAATATATGTGAAGGAGGGAAAGAATTGTATTGTTGGTTCCAGGCTTCCAGCGATTTGAAAATACCTATCACGGAGAAGCCGAATGAATACACCGCAACAAGAAGAAGAATAAAACATCATTTTAAATTATTTTACATATAAATTCGGTTATAAAGTGAAAGACCAAAAGTTAATAAAAACAAAATAAACAACTCGTTAAAACATGGACCTAGATAGACTATGATCACGTCAGCGCATTGATCCATATGGTTATATTTATATTAGAAAAACAAACGTATAAATGTATTTATATTATCTAGAGTGTCTGGAAGAATCTGCTACTGACTCCAGCTCTGTAGAGCTTCATCACATCACTTTCTCCTGTTACGTGAATCTCGTTATGAGCCGGAACAAACAAAACATCTCCTCGGTTAACCAACAATTGAGATGAACCGGTTTGCAGTTTCCCTGTTCCTTCTATTACCAGATAGACCGAAGGTCCGGCTATGGCCGGGAAAACCGTCGATTTCCCAGTAGGAAGATCACAATGGTCAACTTCAAACTCATCAAATGGAGGAAGATATCTTGTAATGTGTGGAGTCAGAGGAAATCCTTTCAAAATCTCCGGGTAGCCCTGAAACAAATCCGGTATAGTTAATAACCAAACAAAAATTGGTTTACTAACTTAACCAAAACGTTAACGTGTAAAGAAAGTTACCAGTTTATAGGTAAGCATAGAGCATAGCGTTTGAACATCGCGGTGTTTAGGAGTGAGACCAGCTCTAACAACGTTGTCTGAAGCCGCCATACACTCAACACAGTCGCCGGAGATGTAAGCGTGTGGCTCGTCCGCATTCAAATACAAAGCCTCTCCGGGTTTAAGCTTGACGTAGTTGAAAAAGAAAGCTGATATTACGCCTACGTCACCTGGATACTGTTTCTCTAGTTCCAAAACTAACTTCTCCTTCTCCGTTAGTTGACGGTGGTTTGTCTCCGTGATTAGACGCATCTTCATCTCAGATATGACTTGCTTCGTCTCATTGTTACTCGCAGACATTAACTGTGTGAAGATCAAACGGACAGCGGATTTAATACTCTCGTCTCCATCTTTTTCGTTGACGGTAAAGATTTGATCTGCAGCTTTACTTCCAACGAGCTCTGTGATCTCTGGTACATTGGCGATCACTTCCTTTAGTGCCTGATACAAAACCAGTTCAATTTTTGTTTTAGCATATGTAATAGACAAAACAATCGTAATAAAACCAAATAATATAAAATTAATACGGTTTAACTGAGGTGAACCATTGTGAACCGAACTCAAGAAATAAACAAATTAATTGGAATGATCCATGTCCCACAAAAAGTGCTCATTCAATTTGGCATTAGTTTAATTTGGGTTTTATGTTTCTGTTATTTGGTTTTGAAATTGCTTTTAGATCAGATCGGTTTATCTTGATTGAACATCACTGATTGTTAAACCAAATAACCCAATAATCAACCAGGTCTAAAATACAAGCTTAAACCGATTGTAATTCCACAATTCAACCGATATAATCTAAACCAAAAGTCAACCTAATTAGAAGTTACTCCCTCCGTTTCAGTTAATTATAGTTATAGAGCAAAATCTGAAACTACAATTAAAATGAAACCTAGTTAAAGGTTTGGAGAGAGAGAGAAAATCTGAAATGTGTACCTTAAGAGATACGAATCCACAAAGCGCTTGAAAAGGAGTAATTGCGAGAGCAATCTCAGGCTTGTGGTTAGCATCTCTGTAAAGAAGAGGCTCTTCTCTATGCAATTTCTCTGCTAATGCCTTGTTTGGATGTGCTTGAATCGACAACGCTTTTTTCACTGACAATACCTATTTTTAACAACGGCAAACACTTATCGTAAGAATTTAAATCTCTATGTACTAACTTTAAAACACACACACAATCTAATTTCTAAATAAGAAAAACAGAGTTTTTGTTGCAAAAAAACAGAGTCAACATGTAAACAGATCTAATATATAATGAGGATTTTGAAAATGGGGAATTGACTATATATATATATATGCAAACAGAATCTGAGAGCACAAAAGTTTTATTATTATTTTAACACAGAATAAATCAAAATTTTAGTAAGAAAAAAAAACAGAGCAAAAATTCCTGATTAGGATGCGACGATCAAATATATAGTTCAATTCCTGAATATTTATTTATTTATATAACAAAACAAGAAAGTTCCACAAACAGAACTGGATGATATATGATTTAGAGTAATTGGTAATATAAATATAATACCTTAAAGAGGAAAGGAAGATCACATCCCCATTTGTCCACGACTCTAGACCCGAGTACATCCGGGTTATCCGAAACCCACGACTTCAACGTAACCATGCATTCGGACCCATCATGACCCGAAAACCCGAGTTCCTCTTCCTTGACAACGTGACTCGGTCCTGACTCGTGAGTACCCATCCACAACTCGGCGTGAGGAACCGCCGGGTCAACCCGGTTCCCTGAATTGGCCTCGTGGAGTCTCGCAACCAGTGAGTCATGTCCGAGTTTGCCCCACTCGTAGTTCTTCACGGCGCATCTCAACCGTTCGATCCCTTCTACGACGGTTAACTTGGCGGGTTCTCGGTCGTTCGTTTGGATTGCGTCTGCACCCATTTTGCCCTTTTTTATTTTCTCGCTTAATCAGAGAGGGGATGATAATATGATGGGCGTTTCTTGTATTCTATGCTATATATATAATATATACTTCCTTGGAAGAGGGTTAAAATTCAATCATATTATATGGAAAGAATATTATACATTCGCAAGCAATGGAGTAAATATATGTATAATTTCTTTATTCTTGTGTAGTCATAAATATATGCATTTACTGATATTGTAAATGTTTAGAAATTAGGCTATGGAAAGTACTTACTTGTGAACAAGAAGATAAAGCTTTTCTTTAAACCTATCTATCAGTAGATATGGAGGAGAAATCTAAAGATAGAGGTAAAGACCATTTCTGGAAGACAAGTTGAGAACTTTTTTATTTGTTTTATTGTAATGGTAATTGCGTGTTTTACTTTTGAATTATAGAATTTTGAGAAAAGACAGGATAAGGAGGATAAACAAAAAGAGAAAACAGTCATTAAAATAACTTTCAAATTAAAGCCAAAAAACCTTTAACTCGTGTTTGAGCCAAAAAAATCTTCAACTTTCAAATATTGACCATTTTAATTCTCATATTTTGTTGATTCAGCCATTCAAGAAACCAAATAGTAAACTGTTAAAATCGATTAAAAAATAAACGTCTGTTAACTCGATAAATGACATTATTTTAAAAACTGATTAAAACATTGATTAAACGATGTTTTTTTACTTCGATAAACACTTAAAATATTTATTTCGGAAAGCTAGAACCCCAAATCAACTTCATCTTCTTCACTCTGCTTTCGCGAAAGAGATGCTTTAAGTGTTTACATAAGCAAAAAAACTTAGTTTGATCAATGTTTTAATCAATTTTTACAATGATGTCCTTTAGCAAGTTAACAAACATTTATTTTTAATCGATTTTAACAGTTGACTATTTGAGTTTCTTAAATGGCCGAATCAATAAAAAATGAGAGTTAAAACGGCCAATATTTGAAAGTTGAAGTTTTTTTTGGTTCAAACATGAATTGAAATTTTTTTGGCTTTTATTTGAAAGTTCAAGGTTTTAATGGCTGTTTTCTCTAAACACAAACGTTCTATATATGCTGAAACTTCTTTTATTTGTTTTTCAGACTTGCCATAACTTCTTTGTTATTATGATTTATTAATTAAATATCGTAGACATGGAATGCAAGCTTTTTTCTTTTTTGGAATGAACCTAATTTGCTACATTGTTTGCCACATCAATAGATTAGATTAGAACACGTCATTTTATAGGTGGCTAGAAACTACCATATTATTAGGTTGACTTAGTAATAAAATTTGGTCAAATCAATTCATTTCAACCTTTGCTCACAAATTTAAAAAATAATTTAAATTTTCGTCGATTGTAGTTTAAATATTTTATACATAAAGCTCTCATAACTTCAAAAGACAAAAAAATGGGTCTAGCTGGAAATCGAGAAAGGTAGAGGAAGTCAATGGCTTCCTTGTGGAAGTTCTCCATGAAAACTATCAATGATCCATTTTACATGTGACATACTTCCTCTTCTGAAATGACATAATTTAATTTTCTTACTTTATTCACAAGCCAACATTATTACCTTTTTATATTTTGGTATTACTTTGTTTGATAAAGAAGAAACATTAATAGCAAGGCAAACTGTATGAATCGTGCTTCCTCTCATCTCTTAGGTTTTCGATTGTGTGTTTAAAGATGATTATATATTCATGTTACTGTAAGTCAATCAATCAAGGACCAAAGATTAGAAGTTCTATATATCGTGTTCAGTTCTACAACATGCATAAATGTTTTAAATCTTGGATGGGAAAGTTCACTAAAATACAAGTTGCAATGCAATTTTTTTTGTATTAAGATGTTGTGGAAAGAAGAAGAAAAAAAGAAAGAAAGAGAATGAAGGTGGAGTGGAATCACACAAAAGATTGAAGGGTTACTGTTAGAAGACGTCTTCAAAATCAGTGGACGAAACTTAGGAGATGACGTGGAGTTCGTTAGGCTCCAAGTATGAGCTTACTGTCATCTTTTAAATGTGACTTTTTCTTCTACACGGTATTCGGTTTGGTATTTGTCAACTAATTGAATCAGGTTCTTGTGGCATTCGACCCAAAAAAATAGAGAGAATAGGTATCTACGACCACAATTCTACCTTTCTTTCTTTGATTTTTATATAGAACAAATTCTATAGATATATGATAATTCGATAGAATTGTCCATTGTCCTACACGTTTGTTATTGAGATAAGGATCAAGGAGATTTTCTATTAGAATACGTATATAGTTTATTTGTAGTTATCTACTTTAATTTACCTTCTCTATTTAGAATCATGATCTCTACGTATGTGTATATATTCATTTTTTTACACCAATGAAAACATACAATTTTCCCTATCCGGTATCAAAGCGGAATTGATTCTTTGATCAAAGGCTTTGATATTTCTTACTACTACTCCTACAAAATACTCTTTCGCCATGGCAGATAACTCAGTTTTATTCTACTCATTCTACTATAATAACAACTTCTACAACTATGATGACTTTTACTAGAAGTTCGTCTGAATCTCTATACACGCTTCATCCATTGGAAAATCTCGGTGCTCTCATTATATTGGTTCTTTGCAGAGACAACTAATCAGAATGGTTAATCGAGTTTTGGAGTTCTCTACAAGCCAAGCAACCAATTGGTTTCATCGATAGTACACTTATTAAACATTCTACAAATCATGAATTTGCTCGTTGGACTGCTACAACTTCTATGATTGTTGGTTGGATTATTACCTATATTGATCCTACCATCAATACCGATGCTTTCAATCTTTGAGAATCACTGGAACGAAGATTTTCTATTAAAAGTGGAGTTCTTAAATAAATGCTTGATGAAGATATTACTAATTGCAAACGAAACAGTAAATCAGTCCTTGGGAAGAGCTTCAAAATGTTACTACTGCTACTATGTGTACTTGTTCTGCATCTTCAGCAATTGAAAAAGAAAGAGAGGATGCTCGAATTCACAATTTTTCGGCCTTGATGAAACTCGTTTTGCTACAATTCACCCTCAAATAGTTGATGAAGAACTCCTCTTCCTGATCTTAATTCTTTCTACTCTTGTGTTATACGAGCTGAACAAACTATCTATACTATGCTTGTGAAAGAAGCTAAAAACAAAGCAATATTAGACTTCTCTGTTCAAACAGATTCTTCAACACCTTCTCTACCATTGGCCACTACTGCTATTACTAAATGAAGTCGCAATCCAAATCGTTTATATACACATTGCAATCATAGGGGCAATGAAGCTATTGAGTGTTTTCTTCTACGTGGTTATCCATATTGGTTTTTGAAACAACAACAACAACAAAAACAGTCTACTTCATCTTCAAATAAGCGAGGTCATGGTGGTCGAGCGGACATGGGAGAGCAAATTCATCATGAATAAATCTTCTCAGCTCAGTTATAATATAGTTATCAATGACCTCCTCTGATCAGATTTTTTTGATCAATCTTTTCCAAAACCAACAATCTAACCTCTCTACAGATTGTATGTCTAATAAAACAAAACTAACATATGTTATTATTGATACATGCACTTCTCACCATATGACGGGATTTTTTTCTTTACTTCGGGATGTTAAAGACATTATCCTTTCTTCAATTACATTCCCAATGGAAGAGATTCTAGTGCCATCAAAACTCGGATACTACACCTTAATTCTCATTATTTTCTACTTGATGTTCTATATGTTCCAGCGTTCAATTTCACTTTGATCTGTGTCAAAACTTCTTGAACAGACCGTCTGCATTGCTGTATTTACTGATACATAATGTGTTCTGCAAGACCGTTTTACAAGGACATTAATTAGAGCTCATGAACGAGTATACTATTTTACGAGGGTCAAAGTTGCAAGACTTAATATGAACAGAAAGACATAAAACATCATTTTCAGTTCTTTGGAATTGGCGACAGAGGCATTTTTTTACAAGGCTTTATCTTCTTTACCTGATTTTGATAAATTTTTGTTGTTGTTGTAGACACACATTTGTCTGAAAATTATTTTTATGCAAAACAGACATGAATGCTCTAGTGGGAAATTCTTTATATGTTGTAGAAATTGTATGCTCTTACTAATATCAGTGTTCAAAAAAGAGATAGGCGCTAAGTCAACGAAAATTGAACGTCTAACACCTAAAATAAATAAACGGACATCTAGATTATTAATTAGTCATTTTAGACGTTTATAAATTATAACAATATATTAATATATATAATACTTTATATTAAATATCATTATTTATGAATGACAAAATTTATATTATTTTATTTTAATAAAATTATATATTATAATATATTAATTATAATTTATTTTATAAATAATTAATTATATATTATATCTTATTACAATATTTTAATTATTTAGACAGTTTAAAAGATAACCACCATGGTTTCATAAGGTCTACCACCTAAGCGTCGCGTAGGCGTCCCACCACCTAGAACACTTTTTAGAACACTTATTAATATAATTAATAAATAATTGGTAAAATAATAAATGATTCATATACAAAATTATCATTAAAATTAGTATATGATATTTAATTTATTTATTTCTAATATATATATATATTATATTAATTTATATTTTGTTATTGAAAATAATGAATCATATTTAGTTATAAAAATTAAATTATACAAATAAAATATTATTCTTTTTAGAAGTTACAAATATTTTAAATATATAAATTTAACTTTGGATATAAAAATTATATTTTGATATTATCAATTAAAATAGATTAATATATTTAAATATTTAAATTTCTTATATATTTTAAATGTAAATTCTCTTTCAAAAGTTTCATACATTGAACAAAAAACATTTAAAAAGCATTACCATGTTGTAAATGTTTTTTCAATAATTGTGGGTTGAATAATAAAAAGCTTTAATGTTTTACAAATCTTTTGCCAAATGACTTGTATCTTTTTTCATGACCGTCAATCATATTTTATATATGTTGGAGCATGATTTCATTTAGCTCTAAACCCGATTTGAGATCCTAACCCGAAAGAAATAAAGCTCAAGTTTGATTAACAGCAAGGTTCAAGAAGTGTACATAGCGCATCAAGATCAAAGCCCACTCCGTCTTAAAAAGTCAAACATGTCAAGCTCAGGAGAGAATCAAACAAATGGTAAAGAAATTAAAAGCATTAAATACTATTATTAAGGCGTCTGATCCATGCCAGAGATCACTCCATTATTACGGTCCGTCAGGAAGAAGGAGAAACCAAAGACAAGGGATCCCGATTTTTTCGAGAGCTAAACTATACTCTGATTACATTCAATTTCCATTGTTATAAAACATTTTTTTTTTGTAGTTGATCATCAGTAAAACATTTATTTTTCATCGTTGATCATTACTTAATCTTTCTATTTCAAGTTTACTTGTTATTCAAGTTTACTTGTTATTCAAGTTTCTATTTCGTAAACCTATTTTTTAAAATAAATTTTAGGATTCATCAATATCTAATGTATCTATTAATAGTCAACTGATTAACGATGTTGAAGCGAGCTAGCTCGATTTTGCAATATCTTTGAAGATAGTCTTGCCAAGGGACTATGATAACAACTTATCCCTTCAAATTTGGTCAAAATCAATTTAGTGAATAAAGTAGTTTTTCCTCAGTCTGGGTATGTAATGAGAAAAACGTTTAGACGTTTTGGTTTAACAAATTCGTTTAGAAATTATTACGCCTGGATTGTGCGACCGTTTGAAAAGTAAAGCTTTTGAATCAGTTAGATTTATAAATAATGCATTTGCATAAGCTCACTCTGTAATGGAACATGCTAATGTTTGAAAAGGGTTTAAAATGGTTTTCACCAAGCTTTGTAGATTTCTTTTTCAAGGTTTATTTCTTCCAAATTAAAAAGTTAATATTTATCCTTTTTAAGCTGTAAACATTTTCAAGAAGTTGAAGCTTTACCAGAAGTCAACAGACATTTTTTAAACGATGTATTAAACAGACCAATCAATGAGTTGTATTCAATACACGTCAAACTAAAATAAGAATACAAACTTTGTAAATAAATTCTAAACTTTCAATCAAATGTAAATCCCAACACACAAAGGGATATTAAAGAATCAAACTATTGTTAACTGCGCATTGATGATAGAAAAGAATCTCTGCATTTCACTGGGAAGAATCTGAACCTGAAGAAACGCCAAAAGGTTCACAAAAGATTAATCAGAATTCAAAAGCCAATATATATGAAATTCAATTTTCATAACATAAAAACCCAAACCAAAAGAACACCTTTCTCTATGATAGGATCACTAGGCCAAGATACAGCGACGCACAAAGAAACATAAATGATATCATTCCCCTGAGTATCAAAAACAAATGATCAGAAAAGAATACTTTCAGCCGGCTGTAGGAATCTAGGCAAAGTCCAATGAAACTTTTGAACAGTTTTTAATAGGCATAGGGCTCTAAATTATTTTAAAAAAAATTTTTTTACTAAGTTCTTAAAAAATGTTTCAAGTCCTCAAAATCTAAGATCCAGTCCTGACTGTGTAATGAATTGAGACTTAAAATCTAACCAAATGACACCCCAGCCACAACCAGTGCAGCAAGGACAGATCTCTGCAAACTTCTCAGCATCGCTTGAGTGGACTCTCCGTGATATCAGATCATCATAGATATCTAATTTTCCATTGCAGTAAAAACAAAAATAAGAACTTTCTTATGGTTGTACATAACTTTGAAGTTGAAGTTAATGAGAGGAAAGACAAACATACCGTAAACTGAGAATAAGCTGTTCATCACACCTGCAATGTGAATCCGGCTTGAATGATGTTCATAGTAAAGAAAAAATAGAAATTTAATGGAACTTACCAATGAAGAGAATGACATAACGGAGTATTTTGACAGTAGTTAACTCTTGTAGAACCCAAATGATAGCGAGGAAAACTATGAAACCTGAGAAACTTTTCACTTATTGTTAGAAGTTTTCTTTATCAACTATTAAAATGAAGATGTAATGAGAGGAATCATGAGATAACACACCTATACAAAGACCTCGAAGCGTCCACTGTCAAGATTGAAAATTTGGGTCTCATATGTTTGATGTTGTTAATGTCTCAAGGAGATAAAACTGTTGGATAAGAGAGAAAAAGTTGACTTCTTACGTTTTTGGCAATGAAGAGGACGATGAATAAAGCAAGACCCAGACCAGCAGCAGCTATTCTTGCTGTAAGCAGATTAGTAGATGCAAGAATCAAAGCCATTCCCCAAAATGATGAGCCAAGATCTATAGAGCCAATTCAACAGCAACAAAAAGTTATAACACTGTAACCCATCAACGAATGAACATCTAAATTCGAGTTTATTGTTGTTAATTTGTCTAAAGGAGATAGATAGATAGATAGATTGTGAATTACAGCCAGCAGGTAAGATCAGCCAATAAATGCCACCACGTGTTGTTGTAGAACCTCCTTCATTTGCATTCACCTCCATCCCCTCCACCTTTTTGATTCAAGGAGATGGTTATATTCAAACACATGGCACTATGCAATTTGAAAAATTAAGATGTAGATTCACAGAGAGATGTTTCAAACATTTTATGGTTATTAATGTGCATTTAATCCAAGCATTACATGCAAAGAAAAAGTCCATTGGATTTAAAATTTTCTTTGTAAAAAAATTCATAAGGTAAAATGGTAGCAGCACACATCAATCAACCTAAAAGAAAAACTATCAGAAGTACGCTAAGAACTGAAGCTATACACTATACAGAATTCACCAAACTAGAGAGAATTACTAATTAAATACTCTAAATTGATAAATCATTTGCATCCAAGAAAATAAGAATCGGCAGAGACATCTTGATAAACCTACCCTGAATACCTGCTTTCTAACCAACTCACAAGAGCTATAATCTGTTACATTCAGTCCAAGGCTAGTTATAGTAGACCTACAGCTATGGCTTGAGCAGCTAAACTCCTTCAAGTAGTTTACATATATCATATACATATCTGATGAAGTAGGGATAAAATAATGAGTTCTATTTACCAAATGAGGAATATAACAAATGCCACGGCGACTAAGGGACACGGGCCACCTCTAAGATCGTGCTAAAACAAGCATATTTTTTCATGTTTGCAAACTGAATCAAGATGCCAAGTATATAGAATGCTGAGACACATCATTGCTCTCAAACTGGAACACAAGTCAACCAAATCAAGGGTTTCATTGAAGAAGCTAGTAGAAGTGAGAGAGAGAGAGGCAGCTTACATCTCCACAAGTAAGCTTGCAAGCAACAGCATGACTGGCTTCGTGAAGAAACACCGTGATTAGTTTAAACGGAGTCAACAGGAATGTCCTCCACAACTGTAGAAACACACAAAAAGGCACAAAATTTGAATGAAATTACAAGTCAACAATTGCAAAAAACATTAAAATCGGACACCCTTTTGACTAGATTGCATGAAAAAACCGTCGGATCTTCAGAAGAAAAAGTTCAAACTTTAAGCTCTTTTCTTCAGCATATTAGATGGAGAAAACAAAAAAAAAGACTGACCAGAAGGATAACGACGGTGAAGATTCCGATGGTGATGAGGAATGCGTTCTGGTTTCGGTTACAGCAACCCCGGAGTTCCCAGTTCGGAGTATTCATCTTTTAAGACTAAACTCCGGTGATAACTCAACTCCGGTTTCAAAATAATCTTTCTTTCTTTTTTTCGGAATCTGAAGAGTGATTGGGGAAATATGAAAAGAGAAAAACAAAATGGACGAATTTGATTGGTTTGTTTTTTTTATTCAGTTTTTTTTACATCCGTTTTTTTTCTTCTAATGTTCTTCTTGGATTAGGTGATACATCCATGACCAACATTGACCAAATCACGCGTTTAATTTTCCTATTTTTCTCTCACGATAACGCGTTTTTTTTTTGAATTTTTTCTTTGTAAATTTTGATTTGAGTCATTTCCGAATCGAAAATTCTAAAGTTTTGTGTTATTTATAAATCAACGAAAATATAGAATTCTTTTTGGATGAAAATATAGACTATTTTTGTAGGGGATGTTTTACAAAAGTAACCCAAAACAAAAAGTCAAATATAAAACTAATCCATAATTTTTTTTTAATTTTTAATATGTTTTTTCTACTCTAAAAGTTTAGATTATTCACAAAAATATCATTATTATTTCTTTCGAAATTAAGTGTTTACTTTATCATCATCATTTTCATCTCTTATTTACAATATTGTCATTACCATCAATACATTAACTACCATGAACAATCAATTTGAAGCTCTTAATAATGCATCTAAAAATTAATTTTCACTATTCATAAATCAATTTTATGCAAAAAAACCTTAGTGACATCTAGATTTTTTTTCCGAGAATCTTGTCAAATTTTTAGTTTCCACTGGACGATTTCGAGGAGTCCTCTACTTAAAATTAAATATCTAAGTTTAAATTCTCAATTGCAAAAGTAACCTTAGTCGACTTACCTGGAAGTCGTCTCTACCGAGTCAACATTCTGAGAAAATGTTTGACGACTTACCTGGAAATCGTCGGTTGGACGACTTATGTATAAGTCGTTTATGGCCAGTCAACTTTCTGACACAATTCGGTCAATTGCAAAAGTAACATGTTTATTCCAAACGACTTACATGTAAGTCGTCTGAATTTTTTTTGAATTTTTTTTGTTAACAAATGACGACTTATGTGGAAGTCGTCTGACTGGACGACCTCATTGTAAGTCTTCCTTTGTAAATATTTAAATTCAAAATGACCTAAACGGACGACTTTGTATATTAGTTAATATTGGGGTTACTGAATGAAATTTATAACTTAATTGGTGATAATTATGAGGTTGCCAACATACATGTTATTAAACTTTTGTTTATGGCAGACGACTTCCAGGAAGTCGTCCAAGTCGTCTCTGCTTAACTTTTTTGAATTGCTTTTATATGTTTGCTAATGTGTTTTAATTTGATTCTTTGCATATGATACGTCTTATACCTGTAGTCTACGGAGAATGGTCAGTGAAAGACGACTGTTGGGATTTTGTGGTTGATAAACCTAAAAGAGCGAGAATGTTCTTTTTGAGTGAAGGTTCTACACATGCCGAACTTGTTGAAATGGTTGTAGAAGATTATAACCTGGAAGCAGAGGTTGTGGAGTAAACCTAATTATTACCATAAGCAATGAGGCATCAAGACACTCTTCCTATTCATGTTACAAGTGATAGACAAATTTGGAACTTGATAGAGATCACTAAAATGTATGATGTACGTCTTTGTGTTTCAAGCCGAGTGAAGCTGAGAACGGTTAAAGATGAAAATATATAAGTTGGAGATGCTAATGAAGTTTCAGAGGAAGGGGAAGAAGATGATGATGGGGTTGAAAATGATGATTAGGAGGAGGATGTTAACTTGCCTAAAGTTGAAAATGATGATTGGGAGGAGGATGTTAACTTCTCTAAAGTTGAAAATGATGATTGAGAAGAGGATGTTAACTTGCCTAAATTGGAAAATGTTGAAGCGGATGATCTTGGTGAAGATTATATCGAGTATGGAAAAGTTAAGGATGAGGATGAGGGAGAGGAAGAATAAGATAATATATATTTTGAGAAATTGAAAGAGACATAAGGTAGTGAAGGAGGAAGCTCGAATACCAACAATAACAATATTTATGTCAATCAAAGTTTTGTTAGTAAGGATGCATTAGTTTCAAAGCTGCGATTGATAGCGGTGAAGCGTAAGTTCTCCTTCAGAATATTCAAGTCAACAAAAATTTTATTTGTGGCAACTTGTCGTGTTAATGGGTGTGGATGGAAGCTTAGAGCGAGTGTGAAACATGGAAAAAACACGTTTTGGATAACCAAGTATATGAGCACTCATACATGTTATATTTCGGACCGACTGGATGTGCTGAAACATTGTACTCTGAAGTATGTTGGTAGGCTTTTCATCGATTGCGCTGGAATCATTGATGGGTTGAATCCGCAACATATCAAAGATGCTATGAAAAATATGTTTGACATGACTCTTGATTACACCACCTCATACAGAGCATTGTTATATGTGCAAGAATTGGTGAGAAGATCAGCAGAAGATGGGTATGAGCGGCTGTCTTCATATATGGAGCAAATCGAATTAGCAATTTTGGGTTCTATCACTAGTATAGAACTTGATTATGAGAGTAGATTTAAGTATCTATTTCTATCTTTTGGAGTTTCCATTATTGGTTTTCAGTTTCAAAGAAGGGTCATCGTGGTGGATGTGACTCACCTAAGTGGGAAGTATGGAGGTGTTATGTTAGTTGCAGCTGCACAAGATGGTAATTTCCAGATATTTCCATTGGTTTTTGGAATTGTAGATGCTGAAAATGAAATTTTTTGGGAATGACTTTTTCACAAAATTGATGACTTGTATATCTGATCAGTTTGCTTTAGTGATAGTCTATGACCGGCACATAGTCATTATAAAGGCTTGTGACAAAGTGCTTCCTTGGACAACCCAAGAAATATGTTATTATCACCTACAACAGAACATTGTCAAAAACTTTAAAGGAAATCATCTCTTATACTTGGTCAAAGGTGTTGCAAATGCTTATATACTTGACGATTTTAACTGGTAGATGGACGAGATACGAAGTGCAAACCCGGATCTTGCAACATATTTGGAGTAAGACGACGTGGCTCTATGGTCAAGGATTCATTGTCAAAGAGAAAGGTTCAACATAAAAATGAGCAACATCGCTGAATCTATTAATTTTGCACTCAAAAAAGTAAGAGGATTTTCCATACCATTCTTTTTGGAGTTTATAAGGGATAAGCTAGGAAGGTGGTATTGGAAAAGGAGAGAAGATGCTATGACTCTAACATCTGAACATAGTCAAGGAGTTGAATACTTATTAGCGGTTTGTTCAGAGCTAGCGGATCATTTGACTATCTAACCAATCAATGGATGGCAATTCTTTATAAAAGGGGGTATCCGAAAATGTATTGTTGATTTGGAACATGGAAAAAGTGAAAATGTGGTGTATATGCAGTCGAGAAAATATCTTGTTTGCATGCCATAACAGCTGGAAATCATGTTGGTTTGCATATCTCTACCCTAGTGTCATCGCTCTACTCAAAGGATACTTTGTTTGCAAGATACTCACAAAATATATATCCCCCTGCTAGAGAAGTTAAGGCAAGCAAATATCTTCCACCGAATGTAAAGCGTCCACTGGAAAGACAAAAGAAATTAAGATGGCAATCTTGATTGGAGCTATCCAGGATGAAAGAACACAAATCCAGGAAGCAACACATGGTTTATAGATTTTCAAACTGCAAAGAAACATGTCATACAACTCCACATTGTGAGGACTGATCTTCTCGACGACTTCTGGAAGTCGTCTGGAAGTCGTCTGGAAATCATCTGGTGGAAGTCGTCTGGAAGTTATCTGGAAGTCATCTGAAAATCATCTGGTGGAAGTCGTCTTGTTGAAATCATCTGGAAGTCGTTTGGTTGAAGTCATCTGGAAGTCATCTTGAAGTCGTCAGGTAGAAGTCTGTATGACATTTATATGTTATCTGGTGGAAGTCATCATGTTGAAGTCGTCTGGAAGTTATCTGTTGAAGTCGTCTGGTTGAAGTTGTTTGGAAGTCGTCTGGTTGAAGTCGTCTGGTTAAACCTATTTGGAAGTCGTCTGGTGAAAATCTGTATGTCGTTTGTATGTCGTCTGAAAGTCTTTTTTTATCTTCTTATTATGAACTTCTTTATGATCTTGTATGAACTTAATCAACTTTTTAATCTTGTTTTTATGAACTGCTTTACAATCTTATTATGAACTTTACGATCTTTTTATGAACTTCTTTATGTTCTTGTTATGATTTTGTTATGAATACAAAATATAAAATAATCCGAACTTACAAAATATACAATAAAACTTACAAGTTGAGCTTACAAAATGAGTTTTACAAAATAAGCTTACAAAATGAATTTTACAATTGGGTTAGGGTTAAAATATTTTCACATAAGTCTTTTGGTAGTAGACGACTTACATGTAAGTCTTCTATTCATACATGTCCTGGTTGGCATCAATGTCAGTTATCTCTGCTGTATATCTGTAGGGGATCTCTTCAAATATATCCACCGTCATCTTTTCCCTAATAGCCTTGATGTTCTTGTCATGCAAGGCACCGGGAAATGGCAAGCCAAGAGCATGACATTCAATGTAATTCAAGGTGAAGACGCCACAATCTCCACTTCGACACTGAGGTGCATTCGCACTCTCCTACATGTATGGCGCCAATGAGTATTTGCAACGTTCTTCAATATTGGCAGCGCACTCAACAAGCAAATAAGAAACCATATTGACAAAATGCACCATTACCTGATCTAGCTCTGCTTGTCTAATATATCCAGCGATGCTGTCCCAGACGACTATGTGCCTCTTAGGGAACGATATTCACATAGTAATCCAATGATTGTTCTTGTAGTTTACTGGTGCATATATATCATCGACAAGTAACCCCTAAATCTTGTTCGTCCGGCAAAATGAGAGTATAACACCTCCATAAAAATCTCACGTCCCCCCCCCAGAAAGCCTTCTTCCTAAACCGTTAGGATCCGGCTCCGAACTCACCCAATCCAGGTATTTGCTCGTCCACTATTGTGAAAAGCCATGATCAAGAATGCACATTCTTTCACTCCTAAACAAATGTGGATCTTTGGTGTACCGTTGCCTCAACACATTGATAAAAGCATCCATATGCTGCAATGAAAAAGAATAAAAGTCAGACGAATTAACAAATATGGAAGACTTAACTAGGTCTTCTAACCTGAATGACTTACCAGACGACTTACGGGAAGTCGTCTGTAAGTCGTTTGGTAAGTCGTCTAGGTTAGAAGACTTAGTTAAGTCTCACCAGAAATATTTCGAGGAGCAGTATAGAAAACTTACAGAGTCCAATACCATAGACTTGGAATCCTGGTGGTTTCTTTTTAGGAGTGGTTCTATAACATCTGCAAACACCAAAAGTACTTAAGCAATCATGATTTTGGTCGTCTGGTAAGTCGTCCAAGAAAGAAGACTTACATATCTTTCTTCAGCCAATCGGTAAGCGTTGAACTTTTGTGCTTCTCAATAGGGAATGCAAAAGGATCATAGTCACGTTCAATTTTCTTGTTTGGAATGATAATTTTGGCTATGATGTTCCCTGAAAAGGAGATTGATGTGAGACAACAAGCTTCCTCTCTCGTTCAGTCCTTGCTCGGACATTTGCCAAACCAGCCTCACTCTTTGCCAGCCTTCTAGCTTCCTTGGTTTCTAGATCTGAAGCGGTTGGTTTTTTCTTTGCCATTATCACAAGACTCACTTTAGATGCTTTGCCTTCCTCATCCTCTTTGGCCTCTTTGGCCTCCTCGGCCTCTTTGGCCTTCTCGGCCTCCTCGGCCTCCTCGGCCTCCTCGGCCTCTTTGGCCTCCTCGGCCTCTTTGGCCTCCTCGGCCTCTTTGTCCTTTTTGGCCTCTTTAGCCTCTTTGGCTGCTTTGGCCTCTTTGGCTGCTTTGGCCTATTTGGCCTCTTTGACCTCTCTGACTTCTTCGGCCTCTCTGGCAGCTTCAGCCATGATGCTTCTTCGGCCTCTTCGTCTTCTCTGTCCTCTCTGGACTCTTTGTTCTTTTTGATCTCTCTGGCCTCTTCGGCCTCTTTGACCTCAATGTCCTCTTTGGACACGCTAGGATCTCCTTTCACTCCATTCACACTTTCACTCTGCAAACGAACCAAAGAAAATGACATAAAACAAAATCTTAACAAAAATAATAAAAGTCAGACAAACTTAATAGACGACTTAGAAGAAGACTTACTAGACGACTTCCCGTAAGTGGTCTGATGAAACGACTTACACTAGGACTTCCAGAAAGTCTTCTCGAGTAAGTCGTCTGGTCAGTCGTCTCACCAAAATGCAATGAACATTGAGAAACAAAGAAGAACCATATTATCTTATAAAATTTGAACCAAAATCAAGAAACAAAGAAGCAAACAATGCATTATGATTTACAAAAGAAGCAAATTAGTTTTTTTCTTACTATATTTCTTAGAAGTTCTTCCGGATTTTTTTTGTGAGAGAGGTACTAACCCTGAATTCTTCCGTGCGTTTAGGCAGTTCAGAAGCAGTGTGAGGAGCCTTATTAGAAGCAGTCCCTTTGGTGCTTTTGGCACGCTGCTCCAGAGCTTCGACCCTATCGAAACAACTTCGACCCTATCGGCAACAAGCTTGGTCTCCCTAAGGATCATTCCAAAACCATCGCTTATGACATCAGCCACCTGCTTCAACCCTTTTCCAAAAACTTCTTGGGTAATCCCACCCACAGGGGCCTCACCCACATGAGCCTCACCCATAGGAGCCTCTTCTGCCTCGATGAGCCTCTTCTACCTCTCGAGGAACCTCTTTGCAAGCTTTTTTTCGAGGTCTCTCTTCCTTCATAAGAGTCTCTTCTTTCACAGTAGTCTCTTCCTCTTCTTTCTTCGCATACAAGACTACATATTTTTTGATTGGAACACAAGGTAGTACCGGCGACTTCCCAGCATTCAATGGTCCACTGATGCTTCCCATTCCACATAACTTTAACAATGTTGTCTACGGCCTTATCTTCTACATCATGGTCCTATTTTAACCACATTTCACTAATGTCTTTCTTCTTCACAAAGTTCATTACGACAGTCTACAGTAAAAAAAAATATAAACTTAGATATAAACTTATAAGGAGAAGACTTACTTACCAGGAGACTTAACTATAAGTCTTCTCACCAGACGACTTCCACACGACTTAACTATAAATCGTCTGGTGAGAAGACTTAACTATAAGTCTTCTGAGAAGATTTCCAGACGACTTGAATATAAGTCGTTTGGAAGTCTTCTAGTGAGAAGACTTGTAGTTAAGTCTTTTGGTAAGTCTTCTCATTAGAAGACGTACCAGAAGACTAAACTATAATATGTTATAAGTTTTTTTATGGAATTACATGTTTTTTGATGGCATCTTTTAAAAATATGCGTCCTTTACCACCATTGTAAGTCAGCAAAGGTGGAGAAGGTCTATTTTGTACGGGATGACCATACTCAGCTCTGAATTCTGGCAGAGCATAGTACACACACCTGGATCGCTTGTACAAACCCATCAATAATATAAGATTTTGTTAAATTTTTATTCCATAGTGAGTCCATCAGCACCTTGAACGCGACTCTCCCCCATGGATAATTCTCAAACTTTTCTAAATCCATCACTAGCCTTACAAGACTAGCTCGGGTTACAGTTAAGAACTTTCTTCCTTCAATGAATCTAGTGAAGATAGCTAAGTATCCCAGCCGTATCCAATCATCCCGAGACCACTCTGCACATCTCTTACATGCTGCTATTATCTTCTCCGTAGTAGGACTAACATCAATACCAACACCCATAAGCTGTAAGAAAGCAGTCGTCTCCTCCGTAACTTCACACCTCAGATTTTCTAGGTTCTCAACGTAATCGCAGTTGAGACCAGTGAGGTGTTCAAACTCAATCAGAGAAAACCTCGCAGGTTCCGGACCAACAAGACACCAAAGCTCATACTTCTTCTTGATGTGAAGCTTGAAATAGAGCATAAAGTGAACCAGACTTGATGCCCAAGCAAAATTCAGATACTTGAACTTGAGGAAAACTCCCAACTTTGAGTCCCTCAGCTCCTCGAATTCGTCTAGATGTAGAGCAGCTCTGATGGCAGAATACAACTTCGTATCATCAGTATGATACGAAATGCTTTTGACTGGTTCAGACTCTTTCCCTAAGGTCAATAACCTCTTCGGGAGTTATGGTAAATCTATTTCCAGTATGCAAAACAATCAAAACCAACATCTCAAACACAAACAAAATAGAGAAAGGTTTATAAATTAGTAAATTTAGGGGTTAGAAGACTTCATGGTAAGTCGTCTAGGTAGGTTGTGTGTAGATGACTTTTTGTAAGTCGTCTAGGTAAGAAAACTTTCAGATAAGTCGTCTGGTACTAGACGACTTATCTAAAAGTTGTCTGGTACTATACGACTTACCTGGAAGTCATCTGGGATAAGACGACTTACAAGGAAGTCTTTTGTAACATCGTGTTAAACCTACATATCTGAAAATTGTGTTAAACCTACAGATCTGACGATTGAAGTAACTAACTAGATTGAACGGCTGCAAATGGATGAACTTATAGTCGGAGGCGAAGAAGTACTGGTCGGCAACGACAACAATGGTTACAGATCTGCAAAACAAGACGGGAGAAAAGAAGTAAGACTATAAAAATTAGGGTTTAACGACGGCGAAACGATTCGCCTAAAGAAAAACACTGAACAACAGCAAAGAGGAAGAACTTATCGGTGGTGAGATCGGCGGTGAAGTTCAACGAAATGCAAACGTTTAGATCTGAAAAAATGAAAAGGGTTAGGTTACTCTTCCTCGACTGTGACGGAGAAACGATTTTCGACGGAAGAAACGAGGTTATCGGTGGTGAGATCGATGAAAAACGACTAGAGGTTTCGACGGAATACGGCTAGGGTTTCGACAGAAAAATTGCCTTCAAAATCGTCTTTGAGAGAAAACGGCTAGAGTTTCTTTTTTTTCTCACCAAACAGTGAAAATAACAGTGAAAAATAATTATTTTCGGTAAAAAAATTGGTTAGATAAATGTAATTTGGTAAAAATAAAAGTTATGTAAGGTTTGGAAGACTTGTGGGTAAGTCGTCTTGTTTTAGACGACTTACCAATATTCCATCTTAGACGACTTACCGGAAAGTCGTTTGAAATCCTAAATATAAAACCTAACTCAAATAACTAACAAAATAAAATTAAACACTTCGTTGAACTTAATATCAACTTTAAAAGTGTTTAATATACACAAATCTAAACACATATACCTCAAATTTAAAATTTTCAAGATAAAAGTTAAGCTTCCAAACTCTAACCCCTAAATGTACATACAATACTACAACATATGTTACCAAAACCCTAACCAACTAATACCATCACTTACTTTATTCATCTCATCTAGGTTTAAATCAATTCAATTTTACTAGATCTTAATTTATATCATTTTACAAATATTTATAATTACATTATAAACATTTTTCCCCTGTCAAAATATTTTTCATAAAATTTATAAATTATTTTTAAAATTTACTCTTCCAGACGACTTCTTGGAAGTCGTCAAGGAGATTTGCCAGAAGACCTAAGAAAATACGCAGACGACTTACTGGGGTTAAATTCATAAAAAAAGCACACCGTCTTCTGTTTGGTCATAAGGGGTTGTTTGTAATTTTATACTGTTTTTTGTTTGGTTTGGGTTACTTTTGCATTTTATTCATGTTGGGATTTAGGTTTGCATTTCAATCAAGTTTTAGGTCAAGTTTGGCAATTTTTCCACTTTTGGATGACTGGAAATTCTGAATCACAAATACTGTATTAATTTATAGAATTTTACAATTTTTTGTTAAATTCTAATAAGAAGTTTAATTTAGAAATTAACAGTTTTTGCTTCTTTCTTTGGTACTTTAGACCAGCATAAGTGTAAAGTATATGTGGTGTAAACTTGTAAGGTCTAGAGTCAGTATAACTTATATTTTAGTTTATAGACAATTAATTCATAGTTTTACATTTAACCAAGGTATGTTGAAGCATCAAAAAGTTAATTCCAAAATTTATAAGTGATTAATTTTCACTCTAAAAATAATATCTTTTTCTTTAAGAACATATAGCTGAGTTTTTTTTGCCGATGTCCGGTTTCACTAGTGTTATATGTCTCTGTAAATAGCTGATTAGTTTCTTTTTGTTTGTTGTTTCTTTGCATACACTCTTCAACGCTGGAGATTTGTCATGTGGTGACTGTTCAGAGACTGGTTAGTAAGCATGATGTGTTGGATCTTGATGTTGGTTGTTGCGCGTGATCTTTATGCCATTGTTCTTGTCATTTGGTGGTTGTTCATGTTTGCATGGGTCACGCTACTTGCCCGCAAAAATCATCCCCGAGACTTTGCAGGCTGGAACTAACTGTTGGGGTCAAAAACGGTTATCTCGAAAACACCGACTAAGGTTACCACTTCTAGAAGTAACTTATCAAAAAAGTAGTTTGGAAAGAACAAAAGCACCTCAAACCTAGATCGTCATATGGTGACGTACATTCGCAGAGCACGGGTCGCCATATGGCAACCCGCACACGCAAAGCATGGTTCACCATATGGCGATCCTCACCCGCAAAGCACGGGTCACAATATGGTGACCCGTACTCGCAAAACATGAGTCACTATATGGTGACCCGCACTCGCAAAACATGGATCGCCATATGGCGACCCGCACACGCAAAGCACGGGTCGTCATATGGCAACCTGCACTCGCAAAGCACGGGTCGCCATATGGCGACCCGTACTCGCAAAGCATGGGTCGCCATATGCCAACCCGCACACGTAAAGCAAGGGTCGCCATATGTCGATTTGCACTTGCAAAGCATGGGTATCCATATGGCGATCCGCACACGCAGAGCACGGATCGCCATATGGTAACCCGCACACGTAGAGCACGGATCTCCATATGGCAATCCGCACACGCAGAGGACGTGTCTCCATATGGCGACCAACACTCGCAGGGTACAGGTTGCCATATGGCGACCTGCGCACTAAGACTACGGGTCGCTATATGGCAATCTGAACCCGTATAGTCCAGGTTGCCATATGGCGACCTCGACCCTCATGGTCTAAGTCGCCATATGGCAACCAAGGCTCTCCGAGTTAGGTTGCCATATGGCGACCTAGGCTCTCCGAGTCTGGGTCGCCATATGGCGACCTGACCCTTCAAAGAACGGGTCGACATACGGTGACCTCAGCTCTCCACGCCTGGTTCGCCATATGGCAACATGTGTCTCTCCTAGGTTGCCTCCTTTGTATGCTTTTTCATCATTCTTTTTAATTCAGCAATCAAAGCCTCCATCAAAAGTTGTTGTTGTCTGGCTTGAGTACTTAGATCTGGATTCTTATCACAATCAGTCATCTTATTTACCTGAAATCACTTAAAGAAACGTTAAACACAACAAGATAATCCTTATCTCACAAGTGTTTCCCTCAAAGATGGTAAGACAAGGTATTTCTCAATGGTTCTTTTGAAGCAAACAAGATCAAGTCAGTGCCCAATCTTTCAATCAATTCAAGAAAAGTTTTCAAGATAGAAATTTGAAGAATGATTCTTTTGGGAACTGAATTTACCACTTGGGATTGGATTTCTCTTCAACCGATCAGATTTCTCTTCGATCTTGTTCTTCTTTTTTCGATTCTTTTTTTCTTGTTTTATATATATATATATATATAACTTGTAAAAAAACAAGGGCTCGGTTCCCTTACAATAGATAGATAGAAAAAAGAAGTGAAGTAAAGAGAAGATGGTGAGAAAGAGAGATGATAAGAAATGATACCAATCTAGCAAGTGTTCTCTGATACCACTTAATGCAAACTGACCCAAGAATGCACTTGATAAGATGGTGATTTAATAGATCCTTGATAGAAGGATTGGTGGAATGAAAGGTCGCACAGAGGCTTGCGGATGTATCTTCTGATTTACCCTATAATGGCTTTTCTTTTGGATATGACACACCAAAGATCCAGCCTAGTCGATTGCAAGATATGACATACTTAACAATCAGGATGCTCGCAAAGGAACAAGAGAGTTGCACACGGTTTTTAAAGAAAGATCAAAGGTGCTTTATTCATAAGAGTTTTATGCCTTCTATAAGCAAGGCAATGAGCAAAACAAAGCAAAATAATCAAACAAAGACTTGACCAAAGACTAGAACTGAAAACAAGAAAAGACTTTTTAAAAACACGTTCTTTGACCAACTCTTCACTTCTTGGTCGTCTGCGGGTGAGTGGGTCTTCCTGGTTGGCGATTCAGGCGGATGAGTTGGTTGAGCGGGTTTGGGTAACTTGATCGGGTGAGTGGGTCAACTGGGTGAGTGATTTGGGCGATGGTTATGGGTGAGGTGGTTGGACCGGGTTAATGATATGGGACTCTGGATCATCCACGAGTTTGGTCGGCTCAAATTCTTCCAAGGCTGAAAGACATAAAACAGATTGGACTTCTTATTTCTTGTATTCTTTCTGATCAATCTTCTTAATAAAGGCCACAACCATTTCCCTAAGCTTTTTGGTCCTAGTTCGGGTCAGTGGTCCATCTTTCTTGATCTCTCGTCCATCCGGTTCAAGTGTTGATTCGTCCAACTCTTTTTCCTTGTTCATGCTCGTATCAAACCATGCAAGTGTTGGAAACATGGATTTACGACGAATTTGCATCGAATCCCTTGCAATCCCTTGCACAATTGTGAGGGAATAAATTTCCTTGTAATTTTCAGGGAATTTTCGAGTGATCCCTTACAATTATCTTGCAAATCCGTCGCAAAATGTTATTTTTTAAAAGAAAAATTCAAATACATGAAAATATAACATATATGTGACATTTTGCTTAATCATACTCATTTTGAGTTACATTTCCGCTATCACTATTTCAAACCTCGTCATATGTGTCCTCTTCGTCGTTTCAACATTAAATTCGGCGTCTTCTGAATACAGTGTTTAAGTTGAATCATCAACAATGTCTTATGTGTCTTTGTTATTTGGATCAAAATGTTTGGTATCCTCTGTTGATTCAATTGGGATGAAGATTTCAAAAACTTTTTCGTTATGTGTTGACATCGATCCCACAAAAGTTATTTGTTTGCAATATTAGTCCAAGTGTCAGAAATTTAGTTTATTTAATTTCTCAAAATATTTATCAACATATATGTTGTTTTTGTAACACTTTATCGTCGTACATGTTAAACACTAAATTTTCATATTATACGTGTTATCGACACAAAAATATTTGATGAAGTTCCAAACCGTTCAAGATCCAAAATAGAGATTAACGAGAGATTTACGAAAGATCCCTTGAAATCCCCTCGCAAAAATCTTGATTGCAAATCAAATGGTCTTCACAAAAATAAAAATTAAAAATTTGATTGGATGAAAAGTGGATTTTAGAAAAACAAAAACTAAGGTATTGATTGTTTTTAGTTTTTGAAATGGTTTTTTTTTTAACTATTTTTTACCCAATCAAGATTTAGTTTTTAGTTTTTGCTTTTGTAAAAACTATTAAATTTGCCAATCAAGATTTGTAACAAATAGATTTCTTAAAATTTAGGGAAACTAGTTTTTCAAAATTTTGTTCAATTTATGAAGAAAAAAAAAACAACTTTTGTGAGTTTCTAATTCAAAAACGAATTTTGTTTAATTTTTGTAAAAAATCTACATTTTAATTGATTAATAATTAAATAAAGAATAATTTCAAAAATAAAATTCATCTGCAATTCTCTTTATATAAGACATCATTTTAAAAATAATATGAAATATTCTTTTTGTGTTTCATATATGTAAAACTAAATTTAGATATAATGTTAATTAGTTGTAAAATTAGTTATTAACATCTATATATAATCTAATTTGTAATTCTAATAATTATTAGACACATGAAACAATAACTGAAATTTCTAAAAACATAAAATTTTCTACTAATACAATTTATTATATTAATTTTGAGTACGAAAAAAAAATCTTTCAATTTTTAGAATTAAATAGAATTATATTAACAAAATTTCATAATGTTTTTAAATTTTAAGTATCTTTAATTATGTATGATTTATAGTATTTTATGATATATATTTTAGTATGATATAAGTTTTTAAAGTATAATAACTAAAATACATGTTAATTTATTTTGATTTATATTTAGTATAATATAAGTTTTTTAAAAAATATAATAAATAAAAACTTGTTAATTTATTTTGTATTTCTAAATAATAATCATAATATTTTGATAAATGTTTAATGGTAATTTCTAAATTAATGTATTAGTTATTTTTGAAAAACTAAAAATACAGAAAAATCAAAAACCAAGTTCAAAATCTATAATCTAAAAACTAAAACCAAAAACTAAAAATTAAAATCAAAAATCTAAAAATATCAAAAACCAAAAAAAAAACAAAATCTAAAAACTAAAATCTAAAAATAGAAAACAAAAACTACTAAAACAACCATCACCTAAATAAAAAAATCACAAACAATCATCACCTTAATAAAGTGTAGATTTTAAAAATTGGGTTTATTGCACTAAACAAGAAAAATAAGTACGGGTGTGGCAGAAAATTACTACAATAGGGTGAGGTAGTGCACTGTAACTGTATGTATAAGTCTTTGAGCAGGCCCACAACCATCTCTCAAACGAAGCTATCTTTAATTGGCGTACGAACCATATCTCTGGATTTGGATTAACTGATCTTAGCGATCATATATGATTTTGGCCATTTTGAAATTTATCAATAAATCGGCAACAAGACTAGAGGTGTGGTACTAAATGGTTAAATGGTTAGTGCAAGCAGTTGGATTTATGTCCTAGGTTCAATCTGTTTTGGGAAGATGGTTGTATCATCGCAATATCAAACTGTTTAGACTATATCCAACTCATCTTTATTTCTATTTCTATAATTTTTTCTACAATAGAGAATTTCTATTATAGAAGTGGACTTTTTTAATGTATGCCTATATAATAGAGTTCTCTATTTATAGGAGAAAATTTAGAAATTTACTATTTTCACCTCTAAATATAAAGATAAAAAGTAACATTCCTCTATATTTTTCTATAAAATAGATAACTTTATTATAAAAGCATACATTAGAAAAAATTTACCTCTATAATAAAAAAAAATATTTTAAAAGAAAATATAGAAAAATATTGGAAGATGCTCTTAATCCAAACTTTACCAAATTATATGTGATGTGATTTTAAATATCGAGATTAAATTAGGAAGAAAATGAAGAAAAATTATATTTTATGCATAAAGGGAAACAACTTTATATTTTACCTTTTACCAAAAAAAAAAACTTTATATTTTACCCTTCCAACTTTGATAATCAATTTCTGTTAGAAAACAAGGCAGTTTGATTGTTTTTTGTTTTTGGTCTAAAGAAAGTAGTTCGGTACTTGTCAGCAAAACATCACCGATGCTGTTTGTCGGACTGGACCATCTTTATTTGTCTAAAAGGATCGGAAAAATCTGATATTTCATAGGACCGTCATCATAACCAAACCCTAACGGGATTGGACAGCTTCCTGTTAGTATTATAGAGAACTGCCAAAATAAGCAAAGTGTTCAAGAGGAGTAGACAATTCTTGGTTGGATCCAATCGGGTCGGGTAGGTCTCATCCTCTCAGGTGGGCTCAACAGCGACCCAATGGTTATTAAAATAAATGTTTTGGGGAGACGTGGACCATTTTTCAACCTTTCAGTTTCACTTAGTGATCATGTCTACTTTGTTTTCCTGTTTCATATAATTCATATATATATTTGATCTTTTATAAATTCCCTTTCATGTTCTTGATAATATGCAATCTCCTTTTTTTTTCATTTTCTTTCTATCACATAACAATTACTTTACTTTCAATTTAAGAAATTATCGATTTTGATTTGATGGAAAGCAACTCTGCATGACTCACCTGATCCAATTTTAATATTGGACTTTTCTCTCACAAAAGATCCATACGGTAAGAATAGTAAGTGGTTTGATGATGGATTCGAGCAAATAACATTTTTTTCTATTACACCCATAAGAAATATACAAAGGAACTAAATAAATTAACAAAATCTTATATATATGAATGAGCACAAATAGAGAAAATGAAAAAAAAACATAAAAAATCATAGATATGTGCCAATTACAACAACGTATTTTTGTTATGGTCTAACATAAAAAAGCTTTATATTCTTGACATGTACCTGACATGTGTCTGCTCGTATGTTTGTTTGGAGATATCAACAATGCCACCATATTGATTTTTATTCACAGACTTCATAATTTTATATAATTATATTATGTAACCATTCAATGGTGCTTGGACTAGTGATTTAGTGTTTAGAATTGATTTCATTATGTTTCTGTTGGAAATGATAATTTACGTCATATCATCAGTATTAACGCCGGCTGGTCCCAGAATTTAAGAAAAGATTAGGACCTAATTAAAACTCAAATTCCTCTTAATTTACAAAAAAAGAAATCAAACCTATGAGAACCTAATACAGCAAAGAAAAAACAACTCGGTTTGAAAGTATACTAATAAGACAATCTTGTTTTAACCGTTTTGCTCCTAATCATAAAAAGTATTGTAGAATAAATGTTGTTAGTTAAAAATGTAATAGTTGGTGCGATTTAGTATGATCAGTATAGCCATTGCAAATGAATGGTGCAGTAAAAACTTGAATGGTGAATTAATTAAATTAGGCATGGGCATTCGGGTCTTCGGGTCGGGTTCGGATCGGGTCCTTTCGGGTTCGGGTTTTCGGGTCTTAGAGTTTAGGACCCAAATGGGTATTTGAAATTTTCGGTTCGGGTTCGGTTCGGGTCTTGTCGGGTCCGGGTCGGGTCGAATCTTAAATAGTTGGACCCAATAGGATAACTAAAAAATTCGGTTCGGGTTCGGGTCGGTTCCGGATCGGATTTTGTTCGGGTCCAGCCCAAAAAAAACCCAAAACATAAAAATATACATGAAAATATTAAAATATTCAAAAAAAATCTAAAATTTTATCTGAAATATAAACAGAAAACATGAAAAATACCCGAAAACATAAATATGAAAGTTAAAAAAATATTTGCAATACCAAAAATATATTAAAACACCTATATATATCGTATATATACTAAAAAAAATGGGTATTTCGGGTACCCGTCAAATTTTGGGTTCGGGTCGGGTCGGGTCCAAGACCCACGGGTCCTCCCCAACAAGACCCAATAAGATAAAATGATCGGTTCGGGTCCTACCCGGACCCGGATTTTTCTGGTCGGTTTCGGATCGGGTCTTCGGGTCTCGGTAAAATGCCCAGACCTAAATTAAATTAAGTAAATGCATCAAACATTTACGATATCAAATCAATGGTTATATCAAATCACTGGACAAGTTTGCATGTGGTACTCGGAGTCTTTCATCAACTATTTTATATGTTGATTATGTATTTCCAGTTTGGATACCCGAATTGAAAGGTATATCTAGCTAGTAATAGTTATTGTTGTCAAAAAGTAAATAAAAAATCACTGGTTTTGTGTTTCAAAAAAAAAAAAAATCACTGGTTTTGTGTCAAATACGTGACAGACTTTTATCTTTAGTTATATTGACAAAACTTTGGTATCCGATGGTAAAAGTCTCGGGTCGGTGCACTTTGCAACATGAGTCTATATTCAATGCTTCATCACATTAGTCAACACAAATCTCAACGTTGACTCTAAACATTCAAACATTGCACATGTCTTTTGACTTCATAGGATCCAAATATTTTCTGTAACTTATGATTTTGCATTATCTTATCACATATACAACTTAACATATATTCATCATATACATTAACACTTAATACTAACTCATAATATATCACATGATACCAAAGCATGCTTATGCAAAAATACTAATTTGACCAGTTACATATTCACTACTGAAAAAATCTACGCAGTTTTCAACATATACATATAAAAATGGGCAATTCTCTTAAATAGTCATTCTTAAGTTTTTGTCACAAAAATAACCCTCAAAAAATAAAATGACCAAAATAGACTTTTTTTTTTGAAATTTTGATTTTTTATATTTTTTTTTGAAATTTGAAATCCTAACCCCAAACCCACCCATTAACTCTAAACCCTAAAATCTAAATTAGTTAACCCTAGGGGTATAAATGCATATAAATGCATTTTTTAGCTTCTAAAAAAAATATTTTGATCATTTTTTATTCTTTAAAAACTATTTTTGTGACAAACAAACTAAAAAGGACTATCTAAGAGAATTTCTCTATAAAAAATAACTTCATTTAATAGACTGGATTACACATAAAATAATAGACTATTACAAAAATAATAATCTAAGATCATATACAACAAAAATCTACATTTTGAAGTCATATTATCCTTATAGTGAATGTTTGAAAGAAGAATATTCCTATGGTCAATTTCAAATATAATGTTCAATCTTTTATATTTTGTATTTCAAATTTCAATCCTTAACTTTAAAAATGATTAACTATAATAATCATAATTTTATAAGTAAATAATAAATCCACTGTAAAAATATTATTTTGTTTTTATTTTTTTGTTTTTCGAAGCTCATAGAACATCTTTTAGACATGTTTTGTCTTGTATTGTACTTTTAATCTTTAATTTGTGTTAGATTCCCCAATGTAATATTATTGTATATGAAATATTGTTTTATTTTAAACATTATTATGATATTAATAATTTCATTTTAGTTTTGATATATTTATATGTTTATGTAGTATTATATATAAAGATGGTAAAATCTCTAGAAAAGACTTAAATTATTTTATGACCAAAAAATGTAAAAAAAAAAATGACCAAAATAAATTTTATTAAAGAGGTCAAAGACATTTATATCACTATATATGTATATAATAAATATTAAAAATCATTTTTCTTATTAAAAAAAATAAAAATCGAATATTTTTTCCAAAAATTTTATTTTCACTTTTTATTTTTATTAAAAATCAAAAATAATTTCTAACTTTTTCAAAAAAAATTATTATTTTATATCCTAAATCTTAAATTTTAAACTCTAATTCTCAGAACCTAAACCCACCTTTTTTTCTTTCCTTTCAAAAAAAAATTTACAAATATTTTTACATATTTAATGAAATACTTTTGGTCATTTTAACTTTTAGAATATTTTGTAATAATATTTTAAGTAATATCCCAGAGTATTTTTTATAGAGATATATTTGAATATTTAAATAAAATATAATTATGAAGATAAAATGATAAAGTATTATTCATAAATTTTATGTAAGATATATAACTATAAAGATTAGAATAAAAATATTGTTTAAAATTTTGAATAGTAAAACATTGAATGTTTGAAAGCTTTTTTAGAAAGCAAAAAAAAAAAATTGAGAGTTTGAAAACTTGTTGTAGATATATTAATAAGAATCAATTAAAAAAATATATATATGAATTTAATTGATGATAAAAATATGAATTTAATTTCCCTAGTGACTAGAATAAAGTCATAAAATGCTATAAAAACAGATAAAATGTTGAAATGTGTATCTTCATATATGGCAAACAAAAATAATCGCTAAAAAAAATTTTTTTCTGTAAAAATTTTCTTGGGTGATGAATATAACTAATTAAATATATTTTTTAATTTAAAAGATATACATAAAAGATAATTATTGTAGTGGAGAAAATAAAAGGTACAAAGTGAAGAACCAACATGTAACCTTTTTGGCCCATGCATGTGAATATGTAGCAAGAGACACGCTTCTCTGTCCCCTCTTCTATTACCATTTTTATTCCTCTCTTTTCCAGTTTCTCACCAGAAAATTCTTTTTAATTATTTTCGTATTTTAACTACTACAATTAAATATCAAAAATAAGATATCTTCTTTATTCACCTATAAAAATATAAATTAAAATGTAATCCTTCCTATCGTTCCGCCTTCCCCTTCTTCTCCAAACTTCTCTCCACGTCTCTCTCTTTATTTTTCTCTTTTTCTGCAGAAACATTCAACAAACTCTCACGATGATGGCGGTGGATCTTCTTTCGGAAAACTCTAACATGAGCCCAAGAATCTCGTTTTCTCGTGATTTTTGCCAATCCGATGCAATACCGGTCGAGAAACGTCCGTTACGATCATCGTCGAATTCCAAACCGTCGAGTCTCAATTCAAGCGTCGATTTCGATTTCTGCATTCCCGGCGGCGTAACTTCCGGCGAAAGCTTCGACCAAGGCTCTTGGTCCGCCGACGAGCTCTTCCGCAACGGTAAAATCTTACCGACCGAAATCAAGAAGAAGAAACCCGAGTCACCACCAACCGAGAAACGCAATCCGGGTAAAAAAGCATCCCATACCGGTCCGCCCGAACCGTCTAAACCGGATACTAGAAAACCGAGAAAACCGGTTGAAGATGACGAAGATGACGTCGTCATAACGGAAGAGAAACCGAGTACGAAGTCGTTTTGGGGGTTTAAGAGAAGTAGCAGTTTAAACTGCGGGAGTAGTTACGGACGGAGTTTATGTCCGTTACCGTTACTAAACCGGAGCAATTCGACCGGTTCGACTTCTAGTAAACCGAAGCAGAGCTCGAGGAAACACACAACAGAGCATATAAAGCTACAACAATCGTCATCGTTATCATCTTCTTCTTCATGTTCATCAAGTAACAGTAGCTTCCAGAAACCGCCATTGAAGAAGAACTATGGAGGCTACAGTTACGGAGGCCATGGAAGTGGAACTAGAGTGAGTCCGGTTATAAACATGGTTCCTTCCGGGAACTTGTTTGGTTTAGGTTCTATATTCTCTGGAAATGGAAGAGACAAGAATAAGAAGAGATAGGTTTGGTTCTGATTTGGTAAGAGAGATATTATTCCTGGGTTTACTGTTTGATCCTGCTTCTTCTTCTTCTCTTTTTCTTTCTCTGAAACTCTGAAGATTTTCTGACAGTGTGTTTTGTGGGTCCTATTGCCAACTTCTTTGTGTCTTTTTTTAGATTGTTGTGGTGTAATGGTTCTGTGTTTGCTTTGTTAGTTTGTCTTTTATCAATGTTTAAATCTAGATTTTATATTTCAAGAGGCTGCTAATTTCAGATACACATCTTGCATGATTGGTAACGTCTTTAGTCTTTAGAGACTGTAGCAAGCAAAAGATAACGTATATTACATAAACTAAAGTACTAAACCAATTAAGCTTTCCTCCTTGTTTTTCCATAGCTAACTAGTATTTTCTTTTATTATTTTATGTATAAACTATTTTCTTTTTAAATCATATTGTTTTACGGAGATTATAATTTTTATTTATTTACATGATTCCGTCTGTTTTATAAAAGTACATACTCTCTCCGTTTGATACTATTTGTCGTTCTAGGTTTATGTACACATATTAAGAAAATATATAATTTTGTATATTTCTAAAATAAAACACAATTACCAATACACCTAACCATATTTCAACCAATATAAAAATAAAATAAAGAATTTTATTAATGAATTTTGTATTGAAACTCTAAAACGACACTTATTTTGAAACAAAAATTTTTCTCTACAACGACAAGTAATATAAAACGGAAAGAATATTTTATAATAAAAAACACATTATTTCAAAAAGACGCATTTTGTATGAGAAATTTCCTTAGATAGCCTCTTTTAGTTTGTTTGTCACAAAAATAGTTTTTAAGGAAGAAAGTGACCAAAATGTTTTTTTTAGAAGCTAAAAAATTCATTTATATGCATTTATACTTCTAGGGTTAACTAATTTGGACTTTAGGGTTTAGAGTTAAGGGTTGGGTTTGGGGTTAGGGTTTCAAATTTCAAAAAAAAAAAAGAAATTCAAAATTTCAAAAAAAAAGAGTCTATTTTAGTCATTTTATTTTTTGAGGGCTATTTTTGTGACAAAAACTTAAAAAGGGCTATTTAAGAGAATTGCCTTTTTTGTATTTTCAATGTATTTTTATAATTAATAATGATTGATTGTAGTTTTATTTTTTTTTAAATTATTATATTTATTAAAAAATTATTGGTATAGAATTATGAGAAACAAATAAATATAAAATATACATTTTTATACTTAAATTTAATATATTTTATTAATATTTGTAAAAATCTAAAGTATATTTTACTTCAAAACGGAAAGAGTATATTTTAAAATTTGCATATATAAATAAATATATATATGAAATATATGTTATTTTCTATATTTCATATTAAGTGTCACTTTACATTTGTGCACACATATTAAAAAACATTTAATTTCGCATATCTTTTATATAAAAAAGATCATTACCATACACCTAATAATATTTTGGAACTAGAAAATAAAGTTAAATAAACTATGCATTAAAATATTAAAACAACATTTATTTTGTAATAAAAAAAATTTCTACAACGATAATTAATATGAAACGACAGGAGGAATAAGCTTATAATATTTTTATAGATATATAATGTAAATCATAATTAATTACACAGAAAATAGTTAAAGATATGCTTCCCAGACTTTAAGATCAACCATATCTCAAGAGAACATAATAGTTTTTCGGATTTTTTAGCTAGGACTATAAGGTCTTTTCATAAAGAGTTTTGTTTCTTTGATTATTTTATTTCAGTGTAGTTATCTAAATCACCTCAAACTGGAGTAATAAAATATCAGTTCGTTGTTAAAAAGGAAAATTACACAGAAAAATAAAATTATCTATTAAATTGTGTTTTATTTTATATTTTATTTTACTTTTATTTGAAATAAGCATACATATTTATTAATATTTTGTTTAAATAATTATAGCCAAATTCAACCGCTAAAACTATATAGCTACATCCAATATCATTACACCTAAATTTTACAGCAAATAAATTATGGTTATATACGATGGAATCATCCACGTTATCAGGGTTTTAAACTGGCACATAAGAGTTTATATTCGATCATTTAAAAAAATACATTTACATACTATTTTACAGAAAGTGCGATTAAAAGGAAATTAGAAATTCCGAAGGGTAACATCAAATTTGAGTAATGTGGAATAAGCGGATTGGGTACTGTTATGGTATAACAGAAACGCATAATACAGAAAAGACAAACACAATTATGTGATAAAATTTTGTTACCATTCAACTTTGTTTTTTGGTTATTAATTGACGTAAAAACAATAAAATAACCATAAAAATGTACATCGGAAGTTAGGACAAAATTTTTTTTGGAAAATTTGTTGAAAACATTCACTATTTTTATAATATACTTTAACTACATTTACAGTCACTTTAAAAAAAAAAAAACACTTATAACCCTTTAATTAAATAATTAACTAATTTAGACCGAAGATTTCGATTTGAGATGTACGATTTTAGAAGGTGAGATTTAAAATTTTGATAATATATAAATAACTACTTTAAAATAATTTAAATTAGTTTCATAAATATTTTTAAAATTTGAAAAAGTTGAATTTTTTTTTGAAAATGTATAATTCGAAAACTATAAATTTTCTTTTATTATTTATTTATATATTTATAAAGTAAAAGTATAAGAGTTTTTTCTCTATTTAATGAAAATATTTGTGTAAATGTCACTTTATTAAAAGTAAACATCAATTGTAATGCTAAAAAAAAAGATAAAAGTGAAATTTCCCCTTCTTTTTTTACTGCAACTGAAATGAAAAGTTAGTAATAATGCATGGTTTATTATTATAACAAAGGCTTTGAATGAGTGATGCAATTCAAAAATGCAGATCAATTGATAATGCATATCAAGTAGAACAAATGCATATCAAGTAAATGTTTAGAACATATATAAATCAACTAATTTATCAAATCATCATTGTTGATTGAATTAGCGATAGCCATTTAGTTTTACGGTTCGAGTCGGGTCCAATTATTGGGTTTGGAAAATTTATTACCCGTTTAGGAACCAAAATATTTTAGAATGGTTCCATTTGAATATATTAGTGTCAGGTTAATGTCATTTTTTAGAAACCTAAAACATAACAAAATTAAAGATCGTCCCGATATATTTTAAGCTTAAAACAAAAAAAAAACTAAAATCCGAGTTAAACCCTAAAAGCCTCAGATATATTCAAATAGTTCAGATGTGTTGAATAATTTTTTTTTATAAACTATAAATTATATCTATCTAAAAATCGAATATAGTAGTATTTAATTATATTTTGGATATTTGGGTATCCCTTCAGTTTCAGTTCGATTTTTCAGATTTAAAGAAATAGCACCCATTTAGATTTTGATATTTTTTTCTCTAGTTTCAGTTTCATTTTTTTGGGTTATATTTTGGTTTAATTTCTGGGTTTCAAATAAAATATCCAAGATTAGACTGATATACTTAAAACAAAAATACAAGTTTTAGTTAAATAAAAACTAATAATGGATGAGTGCGTTACAATATATTTGTTGGAAAAGACTTTCATTGAATATCATTGGCATTGACTTCAAATTTTAAATCTATTAACATTTTCATAATTTATTAAAATATAAAAATTCAAAATAGTGCTTCATTTAAAAAAATCCTTTCGACAAATTTATTTATAATAATTGTGAAATAACATGCTTGAATTCATATAACTAATTTATATGAAAATATTAAAATTACAGTTCTTTTCTGTAAACAAGTGTTACTTATTTTAGTTATTTTCAACATGAAAACAAAACAAGAGTATAACATATATGTTTCTATATCTATCTAAGTATTATATTTTGTATATCTGTTCTACATACAGATAAATTTGTCTAACGTAAATTATACCAAAAATGAAATAAAAGATTAAACTCTAATTCTAGGAGAATTTATTTTAAGTTAACAATAAGTGAAAAGGTAATTAAATAAAACTATTTTTAAACAAGTAATAAGCATAAAAAAAAAAACAAAATATGACTGATCATCTGCATGCTGCCCAACAGATTTCTTTCCTTTTTGCAAATCAATCAATTTCTGCCTAATATAAATCTGCATGAATATTAGTTTTTATTTTATAATTTTATTTTGGTCTGGATCTTAAAATCTGAATAGGAAACAATTGCAGTATAATCTGCATATTTAATAATCTGTATTTGTTCTGTATTTAATATGCCCTACCATTCAAAACCAAAGTATGGTTTGGTTTGATTGCTATTTATTTTTTTAATATATATATATATATATATATATATATATATATATATATATATATATATATATATATATATATATATATATATATATATATATATATATATATATTTTTTTTTTTAATTTCACTAATTTAATTTTTATATTAAAATGAATAAAATTATAGTTACATCACAGCTGTATATTTCTACATGTGTATTTAGTTCAACTTTTTTAATTCATATTTATTTATTTTTAAGAATATCTTTCTCAAAATTACCTAAAAACACTTTATTTATTTTGATAATCTTAATAAAAAATATCAGTTGTTATATTATTTACAAAGTTACATAATAAAGATCCAGTAGTAAAATTTTGATATTAATTTTGACTTATTATTTTTAGATAAAGAACTTAAATTAATTTTATTTAAAGATAACTAACGCAATTATAATTTTGAAAATAAAATAAGATATTGGCTATAAACTTAGTAATATTATATTAAATTTTATATTTCAGATATAAAATATTTTTAAGAAATAAAATATATAAATTTAAAATTTTATTTAGAAATCACTGATTTTTAGTTTTTAAAATATAAATATATATATATATATATATTACAGTTATAGTGTTAATATATATGTTATCATTCATATTTTGTTTTGAACTGTTTATTTTAGGTAAATCAAAGTTATTTCTAATCTGGATAGTAACAATATACTGAGTGGTGCGAAACAAGCGGATTAGAAACTATGGTACAGTTAAACTTCAGTATGTATAAGATAAATATATAGTGCAGAACAATTACGTTTTGTCTAAAAAAAGTAGTTTAAAACAAAGTATGAATAAAGACATGCATACTGAACAATGTAATTGTGGTATACATATAATATATTATATTTGTAAACTAAAAAATATTCATATTTATATAATTTTAAAAGTATTTTATATATCCAAAATATGAAATATTATGGTATTATTATTATTTTTTGTCATCAGTATTATTAAAAATTATAACTGCGCTAGTTACTTCAAAATTAAATTAATTTAAGTTTATTATTTAAAAATAAAATGTAAAAATCAATATAATTTTTTTTACTATGTAATTACATATTTAATATAACAATCGATAATTTTTTACTAAATACCAAAATAAATAAACATTTTGGATAATCTTTTGGATAATCTTGAGAGAGTTTTTAAAAAAAATAAAAATATGAATATGAATTATAAAAAATTATGAACGAAATAAAAATGTATAAATATAAAATTTTAATGTAATTATAATTTATTTATTTCAGTATAAACATTAAATTGCTGAAATTGCAGAATACAAAGAAGAAAATACATTATTTTTAAAAAAGTTAAGTAAACAATCAAAACAAACCACACGTTGTCACGACAGCAAACCACACATTAGTTCTAGCCATTCGGTTTTGATTCAGGTTCCAGTTTGATTTTTTAGTTCTAAAGGTTTAGGTTCCTTTTGTGTATATTTAGAAATTTTGGTTCAGTTTTATTTTATTATTTTGGTTTTCGGTTCAGTTCAAGTAACAAAGTTAGAAATTTGCTCATATCTGAGATAATCTTAGATCACATTTTTTCTGATTTGGCTTCAGTTTTTTGATTTATTCAGACTAAAAAGTCAGAAATTAAGTTTTTCGGCTTAAATATCAACTTTTCGGGGTTTTAAATTAAAAAAATTGTATAACTCAGAAAATTTTAATTTTTCTCAATAAAAAGTATTATGGTAAGTCAGTTTTTTTGGATATTTTGGTTTATAAATAATATTTTTAAATTATTTTATTATTATAAAACTAAATATAGTTAATATTTAGAACTTTATAAATTACATTATAGAAATTTGGTATCCATTCGGTTCTTATATTAGTTCCAGTTTGGTTCCGGTTCGGTTATGGTTCTTTGGTTCTAAAGATATATGGTATGCTCAAATAATTGGTAGGATTTAATATATTAATGGTGACATGTAATAAACACGGCAAGATACACATAACACATTTATATTTACAAATTATAAAAAATCAATGACACTAATATAATTCAACAACTATTCTATTCAATTTATAAAATGATATATATATATATATATAATTTCCATAAATGTATATGTATAATTCATAAAGTATTCTATTTAATTTATAAACAATGATATATATATATATATATATATATATATATATATATATATATATATATATATATATATATATATATATATATATATATATAATTTCAAAAAATGTATATAATATTGTGCAGAACAAAGTTAATTATTTGTAGAACATGTTCGGATAACCAGAAAGATGCAAAATAAATTTTAAATGGTAAGAGAATTTAATTATTGTGTAGTTAAAAAATAAAATGCATATAATACTTTTAATAGTTAAAAAGTTTCAGATTATATCCAAACTTTTTTATTTGAATAAATGTATTTTAATTAATGATGTTAATTCAGACAGTTTTTATAAACTTTCAGTTAAAAATAATAATCATAAATAACTTCAACTTAAAACACACCTCATTTGATGTGTTTTTATTATACACGGCCTTCCATTAATTTGTTGAACCACCAACATTCCATTTAATTTTTGTATCATTTAACTAATGACGACTTATTTCACGGTCCATTCCGTCTCGAATAGGAAATTCACGCAACATTCACAGCTTGAATGATAACATGCAAAACAACTATGGTACATTTCTAATATTAACAAAAACATATAAATATATGTATATTTATAAATTTTTGTAACTTTTACTATGCGAAACAACTGCGGTACAATTTTAATATTATAAAAATGTATAATTTACATCACATTATGTATTATTATAAAATTGAATGGCTTGATATTATCAAACCATCTATTTATATAAAGATATTGTGAAACATGTAATAATGTAATATAATATAGTATTTCTTTGCAACGTCTACTATGTTTTAAATTAACATAAAACGACCGACACATTAATTAAGTTTTGTCAATGCCATATTTATGGCATTTTAGTGTAAATGAATCCGATTCAAATTAATCTAAATAAATATATTCCTACGTTAATTATTGTATTGATTCACTTAATTTAATTTTCTAAAAATCAAATATTAATTGTGAATCACGCATTACAGTAAAAAGACATATCGCATTGATCTTAATAATATTCATACGTTAATTATGGCATTGATTTGTTCAATTTAAGTTCTTAAAATTAAATGTGAATTGTCAACCACGCATTAATTTATGGTTTATTTTATCCTAAATTAGGAATGTATAAATATTAATATGACACTAATTTATTTATATATGTACTTAATAATAACGTTTTTATGGTAATAGAATTTCAACGTCGACATAGAGTCATATGTCATATAGAAACTAGAATTCATATCACGTTAAATTTAGAATAGGAATGTGATCGTTTATACGATTAAATTTGACTGACGAGATCCTTAGTGATATATTTGACGTGCCACTAATCTCGCGAAATGATATATTAATTGACTCAATTATTATGGCATGAACCCTATTTATTATTACTATATATATCAGAGTAAATTTTCATCTACCGTATCACAACCTACAAACTTCTGAACAAGTAAAGATTATGAATGCTATGGATTTTATGTCTGATTAGAAGCTAAATTACATCTCCAACATGTAATCTTCGTTTGACTATAATTTTTAACTTTATATTATCTATAAATTAAAATTTATAGTTTTTTTAATCTATTCACTTTGCACAAGTCGCAAGTTATCACCTAATATGTTATTATTATACATGGCCTTCCATTAATTTGTTCATTCTATGAACCGCCAACATTCCATTTAATTTTTGTACCACTTAACTAATGATAATGGTGAATGGTGATTTATTTCGCGGTCCATTCTGTCTCGAATTGGAAATGCACGCAACATTCACAGCTTGAATGACAACATGTGAAACAACTGCGGTACAGTCCTAATATTTACAAAACATATAAATATATGTATATTTAAATTTTTTTTGTTACTTTTAACTATGGTGCAGTATAGCTTAAAAACATTCAAAGCTATAGGATCCAAACATTAACATATAGACAACCGAAGAAAAATTATGGTGTGGTCATAATAGTAAAAAAAATTATATAGATACATAGATATGTATAAAAATTGTTATTATTAATTGCAGTGCAATACAGTTTGTAAATATTCAGAACCCTAATACGAATATACATTTATTTTATACAAATCACAATTAAATTATGCGGCAATATCTAATCTTTTTATCTTACACTGCTCAATCCATTGTTATATAATGTGTTTTGTCTCGTCCACACTTTACATTCAAGACCAAAATACCACATAGATAGTACAAACTACGCATAATAAACAAATATATAGTCATATTTTTTCTCATTATTGGAAAATCAAGAATTTATTTTGTTATTTATAATAATATATAAAACATGCTTTGTAATTTAATTAATCTATTATTCGTTTTCTAGTTTTTATCCGGGTTTGGTATATTTTCTTATAACCAAGATATCCGGGTTTGGTATATTTTCTTATAACCAAGAAATTTGAGCATCACACTGAAACAACTTGATTAGTCAACTCCTTAAAGTTTTAATTAGTTTTATTGTATCAAAATATTTATTTTCTCTGAAAAAATTGTGGATCAGGTTACAACCAGCCGTCTCGTTCTAATTTTTCAATCAGTGATTCTAACTTGTTTCGTTCATTTGAATAAATCTAAATTAGTGGTTGGAAGCATATAAATAAAATAAAAGTAAGACAGAAAAGACTAACGAGTTGAACTGTATTACATCTACATTTGGTGGCATTATAATTGAAGGAGAAAGACAAGTACGAACCAGACGTTTTTAATTGAAAAGATTAATCTTGATTGAGTTTTCAGTTTTGCCGCACAAGGTATATAGATAACCTTGACTTAGTTTATTACTAAACTAGTTCTCGTAATTTAATGGTGGCTAATTAAAGATAAATGTTTTAATAAAACAATAATAGAGTTCTCAAATACAATTAGAAAGTGCGACAAGACAAGTGACAGGTGAACAATTCTCTTTCGAGCTTGTCCTATTCTGTTCCTTTTTGAATATTTCTCACATGGTGTGTATTACCCAATTAATGTGAATTATCACTAAAGCAACGCAAGGGAAAAAAAAGAGAAAGATAAATAATTGACGTGATAACTACTTTTCCTCTTATCATTCCGTGTAAAGTTAAGCTTAACGTCGTGTCAATTATTCCTATATTATTATTTCTACGTTTTATTCTCACTATTTTAGAGTTTAAACTTTTTCTTGGGGTAACGGTTTAAACTTGCTAAAAAGGAATATAAATTTAATACTTTACCAGTTTACCAGTCTTAATAATCAATTTCACACAACTCGTATCAAACTTTGTTTTAGTATTTCCAACAATGACATGTACCAATGTATGTAGGCGTCTGTTATTCATCAAAATAGTCATCGCAAGGGCATAAGATGTAGTTACAAAAGGTGTGTAGACTGTAGTTATCATTGTGAAACTGTTATTAGATCACTTTTAAGATAAGGAAGGATGGATGACAATCATAATCCGCAAGATATCAACCGCCACATGGTTGTAGGGTACTAAAAGCACTTTAATCCTATTTTCTTTTGGTTGTCACTATTTTTTTTGCTTTTATTTTGTTTTTGTTTTTCTTTTTAAAAATTAGGCATTCTAGTAAAAACTATGGTTACTATTTCTATTTCTTACTTTGAGTCCCTTCAGTAAAATTTATATACATGATAAGTTGTTTTGAACTTGTATGTTACTTTGGGCCAAAATTTAGAGCAATTCCCTGCAATGAAAATGGTGAAGTTGATTTGATTGGTATCGAAAATATATGGCAAGCACCACATGATTGTACGATAAAATGCTTCAATGTTGCTGTAGAAAAGTCAGAACAACATTCGAGTGAGTTTTAAATTCGTATGGAACATTTATGTATGTTAGTTTTGGTAACTCACACTAAAACTAGAGCTGGGGACAGATCGAATAGTACCATACCGTGTTCGAAAACGCGGGCGCGTTGTCGTTTAATTGTCTGCATATTCGGTGATTGGGCTATGGCCGTGGCGAACAAGGGCAGATCGGATTTGTTACGTGCTGTGGCGAGTTTGTCTCGCGCTGACGGTGTAAGTGACGAACGCCGTGGGTAATTGTCGAGGCGTTCTCCACAACTAAGTTCCCAAATTGATTTCTTTTATTCTAGGAATTTTTGTTCGAAAATGTAAAACCTGAATGGAAAGTTAGAGACAAAAACAAGAAGAGCTTGAGAGGTGGAGACGAAATCCAGAAGGAACTGAGAGTTCGTGACGAACTAAATCTTGACTGAGTTCGTTGATTTTTTCTTGCTCCTCGAAATTGAGGTAAGATTTTGTTTTTTGTTTTCTTCTTTGTTTTTGTTCACTCTTGATTTGGAGTTATGAGAAATTGAGGAAGGCATGGTTGAGTTTAGTTTGTTTCTTTGTGTTTCTGTCTGACTTGATATTCGGTTGTTATTTGTTTTTGTATATGTTCATCATCTTTATGTTCTTGTGTCAGCGTATATCATTGCATTTCTGTTTTCTGTTTTTATGTGTTTTGTGCCTCATTTGTTATGTTTTTATATTTGCCATCATTTTTGTTTCTATTTTCTAAATTGATTGTACGTTTCAATGTGATATACTTTTTACATGTCACTGCAGGTGTATGTTTCAACAGCTAATTTCAAATACATATTCACAATTCATAGTGATTACTTGATCTTCAATGATGAAAAGAATGAAGACTTTCAATTCTTTATTTTTCGTGCGCATTCTAAAGATCAAAACCATCAATATTTTTATTTATCCTTTAATATAGTTTGTATTCGATGTGTAATATATAGAAGAAATACCTACTTATGTATTATTTCACAAAAAAATCTATGAATCTTATAAAAATGTTAATCTAAAAACTTTAAGTGTTGTTGTTTATAGACGAGCATGTAATATATACATTTAATTTGTATTAAAAACTAGGCTCCTCATATTTCCTGATTAATCTCAATTTTTTTTAACTCGCTAGGCCTCCACCGATCGCATGACTCGCGCCTAACTAGTTTCGAACATTGGTACCATATTTTTCAGTATTTGTGATTTGTTTTGTACTTTATGGATATCTGATTTTCTGATTTTTTTGTTTGGAAAAATTTATGGATATTTTCGAACATGCACAGATAATACAAGTGAACACACTAAATTATACAAATTTAGTTTTAAAATATCAAATTATACAACCTTTTTTTAAAAAAAACATTTTACATGATATAAAATATAAAGTAAAAACTAATGAAACTATATGTCTTATAATTTTTTTAAATTAATAAAATTTTCCTATAAAACAAATGTTTAGAAATTATAGTTTTCTATGAAAATTTTATATTTTTCTTAATTTAATATTTTTATAAGTAATTTTATAAATAAAACTATATGTTAAAATAATAATTATATATTTAATTATTGATATGCATCTATCTGTATAAAATTCAGAGTGAATCAGATATCCGTCTCTAATTTTTTTAGTATTTGTGATTTGCTTCATTTTCAACGGATATTAATTTTTAAATATTTGTTTTGCTTCAAAGATTTACGTAAATCTGAATTTTTGGATCAAATCGATACAAATAACAAATCAAATCAAAATTAATAGATAAAATGTCCAATCCTAACTAAAACTGCGTTTACTTGTTAAAGTTTTTGGTTTTACACACTTCTCATCAAATCCGGAAGACTTTTTCTCATATAGTCATAGTGCTCTTCCAAAAAGATGGCAAACCCTAATCGGTTTAGTTATATAAGCAACATGTAGTTAATTTCTTAGAAAATTGAAGTATGTAGTATATATATTAACTAAGACTAGTTCAATTGGATTTTTTGAAGGAAAACATTGTCGGTGCGACCATCTCTAATGATACATCATTTTGAAAGAAAATATAAAAATGAGGAAAAGCTCTCTTTAACTGTACATCATTTGGAAGAAACAATGAAGATATAAATAATAGCACATCAAATTTAAAGAAATATTATTCACAACCTCATTTTTGATGTTGAAATTTTTTAGTTACAAATTGATCTTTAAAGTTTAACATATTTTGTTTATATCTAAGACTATTAAATATATATGTTTTATACTTTAACAAAATTTTAATATTTTCACTAATACAATTATAAATTCATATAAACAATTGTATATTTTATTAAAAACCAAACTTATGTATATAATAAATATTTAGTTAAAATAAATTTATTGTTGGGTAAAATTTATAAGTTTCAAAAATAAAAGCATTTATTAAAATTTCATAATAAATATTAATAAAAGAACATACTTTGAATATTCTTTTTGATGGAAAAGATGAAGGTAACCATTTAGAGAGGCCCTAAATATTCTTTACAAAACTTACAATGAATTTTCATAACCTCGACACAGAATGAGCAAGAATATTCGCTAATATAAATACAATTTATCCATATGTAGAACAAGAATAATATGGGCTGAAACAATATATGAACATGCTCGTTAAGTTCAATTCATGCAATTGAAAAATTTATAGTTCTGACTTTTTTTTGGCGACCAGTTTGGAATTGGTTCGAACATAACTAAAAGTAAAAATCGAACCATTGAATTAATGGCTCGATGAAAATGTTTTGTAGTCGCTTGATAGTTCTGATCGAGTATTAATTAGGTTGGTCGAATTTTAATCAATTTGGACAAGCTTAATCAAAAGCAGGACGAGATTCGAAGGTCTAGAAAGTTTTAGTCGAAAACTGTTCGAAAAGATCGACCAGCTTCTTATTATGTTTAACCCGTCACATGCCATGCACCAGTTAACCTTCTTGCTTGCTTCATTTAAAGTCACATGAAAGTCATAAGCTGACTGTTTGCTTAGTAAATAAAAGTAAAATAAATTTTGTGCCTGGAATGATTTCTTCATGGAAAGGAAAGTGTGAGCAGCTTGGTGGCTGTGATTGCTGAAGCAGGATGCCAGCTGTCTGCTCTCAGCCAAGCTTAGTCATGAGCTAAACCCCCAGGTTTATTTAACCCCTCCTCTAGCTGCTTTGCACGTTTTGTTGCTGAAACAAAGTCAGATAAATTTTCAGAGAGAAAACAATGAGAAAGAAGAGAAAAAATGAGAGAATCAGAGGAAAAATCAGGGAAAAATTAGTCACGACCTCGGATGACTTTCTTCCATCCTATAGCTCAGTTTCCTGCTGTATAGAAGATCAGAAGGTAATGTATCCAGAGTAAACCCTAGGCCTTGTTCTGTTTTTGTGATGAACCAATTTTGATTTCTGTTTTTTTTTTATATAAAAAAATAGCTCAATTGCGAGTTCAGTTTTATTGGAATACATAATCGAATGAATATTATTGAGGGATTGTGCTCTGAAATATATACTCAGAGAGAGAGAGTAATACAAGGAATGCAAATATACAAGGGAATATATGATAATGATTAGAGAATAATCAATGGGATACTAACGACTACTTAATTGACTTGATATAAGCTAATACACCCCCTCAAGATGGACCACCGGAGGAGAGTCCAATCTTGATCAGAAGGCCTTCAAAGCGCGGTCGTGGTAGAGGTTTAGTTAACACGTCCGCCAGTTGATCATGAGTTGAAACATGTGATACTCGAACAATGTGGTTTTGAATTTGTTAGCGAACAAAGTGGTAGTCCAGAGCTAAGTGCTTCATTCGGGAATGGAATACTGGGTTAGCTGCTAAGTATGTGGCTCCCATGTTGTCGCAGTAAATAGCCGGTGTCTGCTGTGGTGGAATGACTAGTTCAGTCATGAGAGAAGTAATCCAGCAAAGCTCTGCAGCAGTGGCTGCAACTGATATATATTCTGCTTCCGTAGAGGAGCGAGCAACACCCGTTTGTTTCTTCGATGACCATGCAATTGGATGAATTCCTAGATAAACAATGAATGCTTAGTCGATGTATAGTCATCCATATTGCCAGCCCAATCTGCATCAGTGAAGGCATGCAATGCGGAACTGGTTTTAGTTGGGTAGAAGACACCATGTGACATCATTCCTGAAAGGTATCTCAAAACTCTTTTGATAGCTGTCCAGTGATCTGTTGTGGGCCGATGCATGAATTGTGAAAGTTTGTTGACTGCAAAGGATATATCGGGTCTAGTCAGTGAGAGATATTGCAAGCTCCCAACCGCCATTCGATATTCTGTGGGATTATCTAGTGGTGTGCCTGAGAAAAGAGAGAGCATGGTATTTGGACACATCGGCGTAGAGACTGGTTTGGCGTTCGTCATATTCATTCTCTGGAGAAGATCACCAATGTACCTATGTTGACATAAATGTAATCCATGAGACGATCTAGTAAGCTCAATTCCGAGAAAATATGATAAGTGTCCTAAATCTTTAATAGAAAAACGATGAGAAAGGGATTCGATAAACCAGTTTATATGAGGAGTGCTGTTGCCAGTGACAATGATATCATCAACGTATACGAGCATGTAGAGCAGGACACCATTGTTTTTGTAGATGAACAGGGAAGCATCGGCTAAAGAATTCGTAAATCCTGATTGGAGTAGAAATTGACAAAGTTCATTATACCAGGCCAGTAGAGCTTGTTTAAGTCCGTAAATGGCTTTACGCAGTTTACACACTGATGTGGGATTGTCTTTATCAACAAAACCTGGTGGTTGAGTCATGAAAACTTCTTCTTCTAGGTGTCCTTGCAGGAAAGCTGTGTTAACATCAAGCTGACGCAAAGGCCAATCTTTTGTTGTTGCTGTGCTGAGGACAATCCGAATGGTAGCTGGTTTGACAACAGGACTGAATGTGTCATGGTAATCAATGCCTGGTCTCTGTGTGTAACCCTTCTCTATGAGTCTCGCCTTGTATCTATTGATAGAACCATCTGGGTTACGTTTAATCGTAAAAACCCATCTGCATCCAACAACATTAACAGCATCAGCAATATTAGTAATATCCCAAGTTCTTTCCTTAACCTGTGAATCAATTTCTTCACTCATTGTATTACGCCAGTATGGTGATTTGAGTGCTTCTGCCACTGATTTGGGAATCGTTGTTGGTGGTTCATCCATTTGTGTATGAAGATTCAGTTTCTGAACCGGTTTTCTTTGTCTTGTGCTTGTTCTAGTTGGATTCACAGGTGGAGCAACGGTGACCACTGGTGGAGCTGAATCTTGTGAAGTCGTTTCTACTGGTGGAGGTACCACCGGCTCTGGAATGGTAGGAGATGGAGCAGGTTGTTGTGTTGATGCAGTAGTTGCTGGCAGAGGAGCAGTTTGTGCTGCTATTGGAGCTGGTGGTTCTGGTGTAGGAGACTGAGGTACCTGCAAGTTAGAAACCGGAGTAATAACAGAAACAGGAGCATAAGAAGCAGACGACATATCAGAACTTTCTTCAGCAGAAACAAGTGGCGAAGAAGCAGTAAAAGGAAACACTGATTCATGAAAAATCACATGACGAGAAGTATATATACAATCTGTAGATCTATCTAAACACAGATATGCACTTTGTGTAAGTGAGTATCCTAGAAAAACACATGGTTTTGATATATCATCTAACTTGTGAGAAGCATAAGGCCTGAGCCAGGGAAAACATAAACAACCAAAAATGCGCAATTTATGAAAATTCGGAGCATGACCATGAAGTTTTTGAAAAGGCGTTTGAAACTCTAAATTTTGTGTAGGCATTCTATTTATAAGATAAATTGCTGTGACAAAAGCATATGTCCAGTATTCCTTTGGCATTGAGGCATGCGACATTAGAGCCAAACCCGTTTCAACAATATGTCGATGACATCGCTCAGCAATACCGTTATGCTCAGGAGTATGTGGAGGACTTGTCATATGTGATATGCCATGTAAAGAAAGAAATTTGGCAAGGCCAATGTATTCACCCCCATTGTCGGAGTATAGTGTTCTAAGCTTATGTTGAAATCGATTTTCTACCAAGCTTTTGAACTTAATGAATACCTCATAGACTTGCGACTTTTTTTAAAAAAAATTGAAAATTGAAGAACTGGGAATGACGAGAGAAGAAGGCGGCTAAGAGAGAAAGAGGAGAAGAAAAGAAAAGAGAGAGAGAGAGAATAAGGTTTAGTCCTTATTCTGCTCTGATACCATATTGGAATACATAATCAAATGAATATTATTGAGGGATTGTGCTCTGTTTATATATACAGAGAGAGAGAGAGAGAGAGTAATACAAGGAATGAAAATATACAGGGGAATATATGATAATGATTAGAGAATAATCAATGGGATACTAACGACTACTTTATTGACTTGATATAAGCTAATAAGTTTAAAGGGGAGGATCATCGTAGTTCTTCTATCCGTCAGTTTTTGTGGTAAGCTTAATCTTCTTGCCTCAGTCAAGTCTTTATAAGGATCAGATATTGATCAGTTAAGATGTTGCCATGGATCAGTTATTTAACCTTGTCCTGAACCGAGCTGATAAGATTTGATTTAAATTTCTTCTTCAGAACCGAACTGTTTTGGATTGATGATCATGTTCCGATCTGCCTTGTTTCAGGTTAGTGGTCGAGTAAAGTTTGAAGGATCAAACTTTTTCTTCCAGTGTAACCGTGTACTATCTAGATAAGGACTTGATCATGGACAGATCAATTTCTTATAACCACTTAGTACTGATGGAAACTAATGAACCAAACCGAGTATCTAAAGCTAGTACTTGTGTTCTGTTTTCTTCAGTTGCTTGCGAGTCTTGCTGTCTCAATCCAGTTCGTCCTTGTACCTGTGTAAGCTGTAAGGAAGTGGTTTGGATGTTGTGATCAGAAAACCTTAGTAACCGTCATGAACCTAGTCCATTCTCAGGTTCGTTTCAGCTTGTCCGGGATCAGTTTCAAGCCTTCTTAAATTTGGTTATCAAGTCTAGATAGTTAGATGAACAAATCATGTATGAGTGTAGCATGATTTATCAGCAGTGAATAGTCACAAATGATTTAAGTATTGTTTCATAATCCTTGGTAATCCGTGAAGTGTTCAACTCGTGTGAACTCTTTTGAAATATTCTTAAGTGTTCATGGAGGATTATTTGTGACATAGTACTTGTTCTCAAGTACTAATTATATATGCATCCATATAGTTAAATATTGAAATAATAATCATATGAAGTCTTAGTCAATACTCACTACCTAAATATCCCCATAATATGAAGAGTCGTCGCTTGATCGTACGTGATTCACGTGACGTTTCAAGATGTACGAAGACACGGAGTTACGGTATTGCAGACTAGGGTGGTGTACTGGGTGACAATCCAGTGTTGGATGTTCATTAAGTGATTATCCGACGGTGATGATTTTTATTTTAGTTACCCGCTAAGCTCTTAGCCTTTTGTGGTTTCGGGTTTAGCATATGCCTATATATATATTTATATATATATGAGTTAAAGACGAGTGATATGGAGTGATGTATAAGAAGAGATTCATAGTGATGGAATATGTACTAGTACTTGAATGATCGTATATACTTATGCATTATTGTGATTGTTTCTGTTGATGATTGAATATGTTGTGATTCTAGATTCACTGAGCACTTTGTTACTCACAACTCATTCGTGTGTACAAGTAACCATTAGGCGGGAGACACTTTTCTTTTAGGATCGAAGGAACAGCTAATTAGGGGTAGTTTTTGTTGTCCTTGCAACATCGTTTGTTTTATATTAATGTATAACATTGTTGGGCATTAAGCCTTGGGATAACTATAAACAGTTTGTAAGATGTTCAAGTAAATATATAATGTATATATAATGTTCATAAAATGATGAGTTTCCATATGATATTGGTCCTTGTCCGGGACGAACCACCTATCAGATATTTGCTTGGTCGGTTGAAAAATCAAGAGTGGTATCCGATAGGAGTGTTGGTGTTCTCGGGTTGCTAGTCCAAGGAAGTTGGAAGGAATCGAGAACCTCGGGTTGGATTTCGGTAAACATCGACTGTTTCATTTCCTGTCATCTATGATCGAGGGTATCACAGTGGGTCATGATATATGAAGAAAACCAGAAGAAGACTTAGGATAATTTGTTGCATTATGAGTTAACCGCCATTGACAATTTATATTAAGATTATTTTTTTCTTATAAAGTTTTATCCAGCTAACAACAATATCAATCACATGTTGGGGAGCTAATATTATGTTTAGCTGAATTCTTACCTCCACACTATAAACCTCAAGCCCTAAACACTAAATCCAAAAGATAAACTTAAATCCTAAATCCAAACCCCTAAATTTAAACCCAAAGATAAAACCTAAAATATAAACCTTAGGCCCTAAACCCAAAGTTTAAATATTAAACCCAATGGATAAATCCTAATCTCAAACTCATAGGATAAACGTTAAACACTAAAACCCATACCCAAAAGATAACTCTAAACCCAAATGATAAACCCTAAAGCTTAAACTCAAATAATACCAATTATATGTATATCATTATTATTAGTTGGTTTTTTGATTAGTGGTCGATTATCATTATAAACCTGAAACCAAAGATTATTCGAGTAGTGGTGTTTGTTGATTCATTTAAAGTGAAGAATACATGTAATGCAATATTAGCTCCCAACATATAACTGAAAATGGATGCTAGTCGGTTAAAATTCTCTAAGCCCAAGTAATCTTAAGGTTCACCATTTGGGTTTAGAGTTAATCCTCTGGGTTAAATGTTTAAGGTTCACCCTTTAGGTTTAGGGTTTATCTTTTGGGCTTGGGGCTTAGGTTTATCGTATTTGTTTATGGTTTTGAATTTATTCTTTGGTTTAGGGTTTATAATTTAGTGTTTAGGGTTTAGGTCTCAAAGTTTATTGTTTGGATTCAGGTTTTAAGGTTTATGATTTGGGTTAAGGTTAATCATTTGTATTTATGGTTTAGGGTTTATAATTTGGCATCGGCAATGTCAAGTAATAAAGTGTATGTCACCAGATAACTATAATCGAGAAAGAAAATATTTTTGATGTATGATTTTAGCCGGATAACTATATTGTGTTACATGTATTCTTCGCTTTGAATGAACCAAAAAATCACATTATCTACTTGAATAATCTTTGGGCTGAGATCTATAATAATAACCAATCACTAATAAAAAACAACTAAAAATAATGATTTTCTAGATAACTAGTATACACTACTTAACATAATGGATATAAACAATCTGATTAGTGTAATGCACCTGTTATATCATTCAAGTTTAAAGCAGTATTAGTCGTCCAATATACATGTTAGTTGGGTACTTTTTACCCCTCTAACAATGTTCATGATTTATTGTTTAGGGTTTACATTACTTTGGGTTAGGCTTTACAGCTTAGTGTTTAGGGTTTATCCTTTGGATATAAGATTAAGGTTCACCATTTGGAGTGTGGATTATCTTTGAGTTTAGGGTTCAATGTTAATCTGTTGGGTTTAGCATTTATCATATAAGTTTGGGTTTAGGGTTTATCCTTTGGATAGATGGTTAAGCTTCACATTTTGGAGTACGGTTTAACTTTGGGTTTAGGGTTTAGAATTTATCCTTTGAGTTTATTGTTTATCATATTAGTTTGGATTTATGGTTTATCCTTTGGGTTTAGGATTTCGAGTTTATGATTTATCTTTTGGGTTTAGTGTTTACCCTATGGGTTTGAGTTTATTATTTATTATTTAGGGTCTAGTGTTCATGGTTTATCTTTTGGGTTTGAATTTAGGGTTTTTCCTGGGTTCAGATTTAAGTGTTTATCATTTGAGCTTAAGATTTATCTTTTGGGTCTAGGGTTTATCTACTGGGTTTAAAGTATAGAGTGTGGGGGTAATAATTGAGTTTAATATTCATTCAAAAAATTAACCGACCACTAACTTAAATAACCAATAACAATTAGAGATAACTAGATAATCGGTATTACTTACATATCAGAATCGCGTAGTCTAGATCGTGATACTTTCATATTATATCATTCTAGCTAAAATAGTTTCATCTTTATTTCAGTTAGCAGAATACTAATACATAAATAAAAACATTTTTATTAGAGTTAGCTGAATACAAATACATATGAAAACACATGCAATGCCACAAAATAATATTGACACTCATTTTAGTATCTTCTTACACTTTGAATTTTGGTTTCTTATTCGATTTGCTGGCTATTTTACTTTCTAATAAATTACCTAACAAAACAAATTCTTGTAGTCTCGTATCTTTACAAATTGGTAAAGATAATACATGTAACACATGAAGTAACTGGCTATGGGATGTTGTAACCCATAAATTAGATGGAATAAATGACGATATCTCCCTCGTAAGTAAACATACCAGATCATACCAGCAGTAAATCTTCGCTAGTTCCAAATATTTTCTCTAGTAAGACTCCGAGATGTACTTGCTCTCTTGTATCTATTACTACCAACCAATAATTTCTTCAAGTTCTAATCTACATTAAACAAAAATAAAGTGTTAAGATTGTAGGTATAATGGATTATGTGTTACTTAATGACTCAAAATTAAGATTGTAAAGTCAAATACATAGAAAATTATACAACAATAATATTTTCAACTAAGATAACTATTATCCATTATATATGCTAATTATATGCTCGTAGTTGCTAGTTATGTTATTACACATACATTTGTCGTGTTAACCGTTAACACTAAAATTATAATGTATACCGCGCACAAACAAACACTGTTTAGATCTCCTTTTCCAGAGAGTGTAAATTCATCATTTGTTGAAGATCATTGAGTATCGTTCACAAAAAAGTTTCCTAGATTTTATTGAGTAAAATTACCTTGAACTATATACAATATCTTCGATTTGGTTTTTGATTTTTTTAATAAAATTGCTCGTTTTCTGCTTTAGATTAAATTTAGAAACATATAAGATTTAGATTTGAAAAAAATAAAGAGATGAAGATGATTGTGAAAGAAGACGATAACTATAAAGAAAGAGAAGAAAAATGTAGTTTTAATAGTTTTGTGTTTGGATCTCAAATGTTATTTCTATATATACACCAATTATATCTTGCTTACAAAATCTTAACCAAATCATAATAGGCTATGATAATCTAACCCTACATCCTAGACCTACCTTATCTATCTAGACTAATTTGGCTCAAATAAAAGGATTTTCTATATCAGTTTACACTTTTTTTAACTATTTAACTCACCTTTCCATCCTTGCAAATTATACCATTCTTCTTGTATCTTAAGCTATATTACTCAATAAGAAAAATTCGTCAAAAAAAAACTCATGGGCATGGAAAAAATTGATCTGAGAACCAAAGCCTAACATCTCTTATGAATGCGCAAAGAAAAAATTAGGTGCATTACTTGGCTTTTCAAATGGGTTTCTCATCAGTTGTTATGGTCGGCTATCACTTGTCTTTTAAAATATCCGCTACTTCTATATGTTATTTCGATCTCCTGTTAGCCACTAGACAAAGCCATCACAAGTTTACGATCTTTTGTCACCCACCAGCTCCGATTTCATGACGATGAGGCATGCATCAACTTTGGGCCAAAGAAGCCCACATAAGATTTATTTGATACATCCCCAAGTCGAGTCCAATATCTTACATGAGCTTCAGCAGTGGTTTTCATTATGGATACCTTGTTTTTCATTCACGACAACAAGATTCCGGTTCAAAATCAATACATTGAAATTTTTTCTATTCACACATGGAAGCTAAAAATTATCTCGACAATGTTAAGTTTTCCATTCACGAGAAACAAAATTTGTGATTTGACTTCTCAGTTTGGCGAGTTATTTTTTTATACTTCTCAATCATGAATTAGTACTTGGATATTGCAATCACGAGTTTTGTCCCTTATTAAAGAATCCTATGATCGGGTATAAATGTCGATAATGATTTGATGACCGGGTGTTGCAGCCAATTTGACTCAACGATCGAGTATAAACAACGATTTATTTACATCACAACATAATATATTACTGATATTTTAAAAACTTGTCCAATCTCACACGTGTTACCACATACACTATGTATGGATGGTACAAACTGCCTATACAAGAATTCAAGAACAGTGAACAACCAGAGCTTGAATTTGTAGGAAGGTATTAGGAGATCGAGAATATCGAACATATCAACATCATAGAAAAATCAAAGATAAACAAAGATTTAGAAGATCGAAGTGAATCTGAAAAATCTAGAAAACACAAAAAGAATAGAAAGCTAACATTTATCTTTATATATCATTCCATATTTGTTTAGAAAATTAGGTTATATCATTCACTATATAAACTAAGACATATTGTAACTTATTCTTTTTGAGAGTCAATAATACTTCTTCTAATTTCCTACTCTCCTCAATCTATCAAAAACCCAAGCAAATTAAAAATTCATGAAATAACACTGTCTGGGAAGAATAGCAGAGGAACGGCGACGCCGGCGGCGTAATCTATGGATCTGAAGAGCTGCTTCAATAACAGTGTCTGGGAAGATATTAATTTGGCATTTTTTCTTTTTAGTTTATTGAACCAAAACATAATATATACATTAGCATTTACGACAAGAGGAAAAATGTAGATACACCGAAACGTTTTTAAATTTAGGAAATAACAATGGTTATTCAATGGCAATATCGAATAGAATGAGCAAATAAATATTTGATCATAATTGTGAATTCTTTCTTTACAAAAAAATATTTAAATCCTATCACAATCCAATATTATTTATTGATTAATTCTCTGATCATGTTAAAAAAGGGAAATTGCAGTAGATATACACAGAAACAAATTTTATTAGGTAGATGGGCATGCAACTGTACATTTTCAATTAATACCAATAATAACCCTACTCATTCCTATAATATTACTACATGTAAACTTGTGAACATAAACTGATTCTCTCTCTCTTTATTTCTCTTGTTCTCTCTCTTTCTATTCTTTTTGTTTTGGTCGAAGAAAATCTTTTTTCTGAATCAAAAACTGTTTCTTTTTTTGAGAAAAGATCTCACGCAATCTTGTAAATTTTAATTCTTTCAATTGATCCTCAAATTTTCTCAATTTTAGGGATCAGAGAATCTCTGCAATAATCTTGTGTTGCAACACAAACAAACCATTTGATATTGATCTCGTGTACACTATGGCTGTCCCTTGTCTTTTTCCAAAGCAATATATTACCAGATATGGTACTGCTCGAATTAGAGAAGCACTTGTCGGCTAATATATATTAAGAAGTATGTGAGGTTTTCTAGGGTGTTTAGTATTTGACGTTTAAAAATTGCAATTCAACGCCTGTGAAGTGATTATTTGTATTTTCTAAATGTTGTATGGGCTTCTATCAATGATTTATTTAGTTTTTATTATTTTAGTTTGTGAATTATCAAAAATGACCATTTGAGTCATAATTTATTTTATTTTTCTAGTGAAATCCCCATCGGTTGGTTGTTGCAATCTAAATATGTAAGAAATTATTTATTATTTTATTAAAACTGACAAAATAACAAAATGACTACCTTCAATGTTTTTTAACAGTTAAAAGAGAAGAACGATGACTTTTGAGTTGGATTTTCTTGATGCTCTTCTTTTTGGTTGTAGATGTAATGTTTAGCTTCAATTCATGTTTGTAAGTTCACTTTTATCTTTCCTTTTTAATACATTGATATTTCTCATTGTGTTGTCGAAGTAGAATTGTGTAGCTGGTGATGAGACCAATAATAGTTTTGATGTAAAACTGAAGTAGTTTATTATTTTAGAACAAATTTATACATCGTAAAATGAGATGTTATAGAAGAAGATGCTGCCACAAAATTGACTGACCAAAATGTTTGAGTATGTTATTCTTCTAGTGAAGAACAATCTAATATAATAAGATTAATGATGCTCTTCATGTGCATATAATTATGCAATGATCATGCAACAAAACTATGTTAAGGAAAATGTTATATTATCTAAATCAAAACAACACTTTGTTAGTGTGAGTAGCTTGGTCGGTAAATGTTTTAATTGAAATGTGATTGTTTTCTCCTAACTAAGTCATACCTCAATCTCTTTGCCACTATTTAAATTGAAAACATTATGTTTTTATTAACTGGTCTTGTTCAAACTACATGAGAAAAAAAAAGCAGAGTAGACATAGTAGTGGACCTTACTGGATTTGTACCTGAATTGGGCAATGAAAAGTTGAAGATAACAATATTCTCATAGTTCTACTTTGTGTTGTCGTTTCCATCCTCTCCAGTTATGCTAGCTATCCTATGATACTCTCATCTATGTGGTTTCTCTTTTCTATCTCTAGAAACTGGAAGCATCATTAACATATGGTTTGCATATTTAAAATGTAGCATTATTAATATATGGGTCTTCTGCCATTTTTACCATAAGAGTTTGTTATTGCTTTAAAGAACACTTGGTCTCTTATTTTTTTCTTTTAGGTATCTCATTTTCGTTTTCCACTCGAAACAATCATAGAGCTCATAATCATCTTTGTCTATTTTTAGCTCTGATTTTTTACTATCAAATCTCTATTATCCTATTCTTTTATATTTCTCTCTACTACTATCACACCACCTATAAACTCAAACGTTTTCCTTCTATCTTTTGTTTGTCTGGAGTCCAAAGAATTTCTGATTTAGTTTTACTTAGCTTAGTTACAACTTCTCTGCTTTTAATAAATCTCCACAACTTCTTGCTATGTTTTACATTTTTCTCGAGTTTGAGAAGTTGTGTAATCGATAAAATAGTTTCTTGTATTGATCATTGACCTGAATGTCTGTATATAACAACCTATAAACTCCTAATACTATTGTCATCAGAACATCTATCAAATATGGAAATATCTATTACAAGTATAAATAGAATATATTGTAATACCCCGCCCCTCAAGTTGGAGAATACAAGTTTCGAATGACCAACTTGTATAAGAAAATGTTGAATTCCTTTCGTCCCAATGCCTTTGTGAGAATACTTGCGAGCTGGTCCTTAGAAGCAACATGAGAAGTTGCGATCTTGCCGTTCATTATGTGGTCTTGAATAAAATGACATTCCGCTTAAATATGCTTCGTTCGTTCGTGAAATACTAGACTTTTTGTCAAGTATATAGCAGATTTATTATCGCAGCAATGTCATTGGTGTCATATGTTGAATGCCGAAGTCGAGTAGCAAGCCTTTGATCCATTTAAGTTCGCAAACAACCTCCATCATAGCTCTATATTCGGCCTTTGTGGAAGATAAAGCAACATTGTCTTGTTTCTTAGTCTTTCAAGAGACAATGGAGGTGACTATCCACCTAGTTAATGAACGCCGTGTGACAGGACATCCTTTCCAATTAGAGTCAGACCAACCCGTGAAGTGAATAGGAGGAGATCCATGCAGGATCATGTCTTGACCGAGTGTTCCTTTAAGATATTGAATAACATGTGTAGCTGCATCCCAATGAGCCACATCATGAACTGTATGAGAATGTGTATTGAATATGTTAAGTTTGTTCATGTTTCAACTATGTAAACAAGGCTACCGACTAATCCTCTATAGCGTTCTGGATTTGGAAGTGGTGAACCTTTTACGAGTGGAAGGGCATGTCTTTGGTCAATTGAAAAACCAGATGGCTTAAAGCCAAGCATTCCAACTTCAGTAACAATGTCAGTGCAATACTTCCGTTGACATAGTTAAAATCCATTAGTATTGCAGGCGACTTCTAAACCAAGAAAATATTTGAGTAGACCAAGATATTTCATATGGAACACGTCGATAAATATGATTTGAAGTCGGAGATCAAAGATGACGAGTTGCCACATATAATCAGGTCGTTGACATACACCAGAACTCACAGAGTAACACCGTTATTTGTTGAGACAAAGAAACAGTAGTCGCTTCGAAACTATATACACCTGAAAGCACAAAGTGCCATAGTCAGTTTCGTGAACCAACAACGCGGAGCCTGTTTGAGTCCGTAGAGTGATTTTTCGTAATCAACAAACTCTTGTATCATAATCAGATTGAAAACCTGGTGGTAGTTTCATGTACACTTCTTCTTCCAGATCACTTTAAAGAAATGCATTGTGGACATCCATCTGATGTACGTTATGGACTTGTTTAGTGGCTAAATCTAGAAATATACGAACCATATTAATTTTGGCAATAGGAGAAAATGTCTCACCATAGTCAAGTCCTTCAACCTGATTGTTTCCTAGAACAATCAGACGAGCTTTGTATATTTTGGAGTGTCCCATCGGTTTTAAGTTTAATTCGATATACCCATTTACACTCAAGGGAAACTTTTCCATGAGGTAGTTCAGTAATGTCCCATGTTTGATTCATCTCTAAAGTACCAATCTCGAAACGCATAGCCTTTTTCCAGACGTCAAGTAACATTGCTTCGTTATATAAATGTGGCTCAACCGAAAGAGAGAGAGAGAGAGAGAGGGCCATCACGTAGCTCAATGTGCTTGCCAAAAACGAGCATTTGTATAGTAGTTAGAGATGGATAGACCGTACCTAAGGGTGCCGATGGAGTGACTGTCGAGAGAGGTGGGAGAGAGACTGTATTGATGACGAAACCAGTGAGTCATGTTGACAGTTTCTTTGTTCTTAATCCACAGCCGAGTTTTGTATTTGTGTATGTAGTAGCCGTAGTATTCGAAGGTGTTTGGTTTGATGGTGTCGTAGAAATCGATGAAGTTGATGTGTCGTATTGATAACATAGGTAGGTGTTATTGTATTTTCATCGCCAATGAGCATGATTGAAGGCTGGGTCGTCGTAGGTGATGAGTTAATATTTAGTGGTGGTGTGGTGGTGGTGAGGTATGGGAACTCATGTTCTTGAAAAAATACATCATGGGAAGTGAAGAATTCTTCTTTTTCAAGATCTTATAATCGACATCCTTTATTTTCGTATGGATATCCTATAAACCCATAACGTCGACTTCTAGAAGCACCTTTATCACCTCCATGATTCTGGTTGCTAGCATAACACAAACAGCCAAAAACACAAAGTCAATCGAACAATGAAGACCAATCGTAAAGAATCTCAAAAGGTGTTTTATCATTGAGAAGCGTGGACGGTGTGTGATTGATCAAAATAACATGTTGTTAAAGCACATTCAGCCCAGAAATCGACGGGTACGTGGATTGGATTTCACTTGACTATCTACGGCTACATTGCGTGTGCTCGGGGTAGAAGTTTTGTATAAATGTATTGCCGAAAATAAAGAAGCTTAATACAAAGTCGGAAAAGTCCTGCTTGGAATCGGAGTGCTCGAGCGACGTTCAAGATATGACAATGTTTGCGTTCCACTCGTCCATTCTGTTGGGGAGTCCTGTTGCATGAATTTTTGTGCATAATCACTTGTTCAACTTTGTTAGACGCATAAATTATGTTACATTATCGCTTCGAAGTGTCTTTACATTGCAATCAAATTGTCTTTTGATGAGGGCAATGAATTATTGTAGACGTTTAGACACATCAAATTTATCGGGAAGAAGATATAACCAAACTACCCTGGAGTAGTCATCTACAATTGTCAAGAATTAATGAGAACTCCAAAGTTTTGAGGTACAATACAGACCCCAAAGATCACAGTGAATAAGCTCAAAAGAACGTAATGCGTTATTATGACTATCAGAAAATGAGTTTTGTTTTTGTTTTGACTGAAGACAAACATCACAATTAGATAATCAAAGCGAAACACTAGACTTAATCTTAACATCAAGAAGTAGGCCGGCAACACGTGAAGAAGGATAGCCGAGAAGTTGATGCCATAAAGCACGGTCATCACTAGTTGTGGTGTTGAAAGCAATTATAGTTTTGAAGCCTCGTAAGTGATAAAGTCCCTCTCTCATTCACCCGCTCCAATCATCGTCCTCGTGATGCAGTCCTGCAAAATTACAAGTTGATCAGTAACTTGGCCAATAGTTGAACTTTTCCTCGTTGAATAGTCATGGCATTAGCTCCTGCGTATTTTTTTACAGATATCAAGGAGACATGATCGATGTCTTTAAAAGAATATAGGCGGACAGTCATATGATGAGTGGCTCATGTATCCAAGATCCATAATGGATAATTATTCTTACCACTAAGGCAATTTTCATCCGTAGTTGATTTTGAAGGATATAAAGTTTGACTAATGTTTATCATTGAGCATCAGAGAAACATATTAAACCATGTCTTCTGCGTCGGTAACAAGTTAGCACCGAGTTTGGTAATTGGACCAACTATCTGAGAGGAATTTGCGCATGGAGCTGTGTTTTGACTAGATGATTGTGTGTTTGCTTGTCCTCCTTGATAGCTAGTACGGTTTCGTGGTCTAGTTCTCCACCATTCATGAAACCCTAATACCCAAAAACATGAAGTAGCTCTATGTCCCAATCAACCACAACTAGTACAAGTTACGTTTGCTTCAGGATTTGGTGGTCGAGGTCGGTAGTTGTCATTTTGTAGAGGAAGATCGAGTGTAGTTGGATGGTGTTGTTGTGTTGATGTCTGAGCTGTAGAACTTAATACCGTTGGAGTTTCACTCTTAGCATTAAGTTGAACGGTCTCTTTTTGCACAATGGTTTGATATACAGTGTCGAGATCTGGTAATGAGATTTGTGCACAAATTTGAGAGCGCACAGAGCCATGAACGTCGTCTAGGCCAAAAAAAGAAATCATGGATGTGAATTGTTTGCTGCTCTGATTTGTGAACAGTTACCAAATTTCATTCACACTTTCCACAGCCACAAGTCTTTGTTGATAAGCATTTGGCCATGGAGTCCCATATTCAGGTAAGTCGTCTGAAATAATCTTCGACAGAGGAACCTACTTGTCGACAATTTGCTAGAAAAGCACAAAGTTGATAACGAGCTCCACTTTTATGAGCAAATCGTTTCTTAATATGATCTCATAAGTCTTTGGTGATTCTTTATAAGAGATGTTAGATCGGAGTTTCAGTTTGATTGTCAGCTTGATCCATGTAACAAGAAGATGGTTGTTAGTTGTCCATTATTCAAGATCTGGTGAGTCGATGGTCGGCTTCGGTATTGTGCCATCGAAGAAAGAAAATTTATTCTGAGCACTTAATGTTACACAAAGATTTTGTGCCCATTCATCGTAGTTTTATCCATTGAGTAAGGACTGAGAGATAACCACTCCAGGATTATCACCAGCTGTCAAGTTGTATGGAGATATTTTTCGTCGAGTCGTGTTTGTTGTTGCAAGAGTTATGGCCATGATGAATGGTTTTTAAAGTCGAGGTCGTAAGGTCGAAGAGTAGATGTTCGTGTATAAAAAATGATTTCTTAGTGTTGTGACTCTGATATCATGAGAAGTTTTGTAATCGATAAAATCTTCTTGCAATGATTATTGACCTCAATGTATGTATATATACAACATATAAACTCTTAATCCTATTTTCATAAGGACATCTATCAAATATGGAAATATCTATTACAAGTATGAATATAATACATCGTAATAGAGTTTGTAATGCTGCATTTACAATAATATTTTATAATTATTTTCAGCATTTTCACACCAACCTTGCAAACCATCCCTTTTTATATGTCTATTAATTTCAATTATCTTGGTCTTTGAAACTCTTCCACGACAACTTGCTTACTCATCTTCCATCTATTTTTGAACATCCAACCCCAGAATACCATCAATATAATTTATAAGCATGTAGGATACGAAAAGAAGGAGAAAACACACAACACTATATATTGAATATAAGTAAGAAGCAACAAAGTAAGTGTTGGAATTGAACCTTTGACTAAAATCTACAAAATAAGTTGAGTCAAGAAGAAGTTCCCAAGAAGAAGAAGAAAACGTTGACAAGGAAAAGTTAATGAAAGAAGAAGTGGAAGCAAGAGATATCTTACCACCCAAGAAAGAGAAGAAGAAGCAAAAGCCAACTAAGAACAAGAAAGGTAAAGGGAAGTTGAGATGTGACTTTAGTCACAAAGAATCAAGTTAAGAAGACAATATATTAGTTGGCCAAGCGATCAAGGAAGAGTGAAGTGTTGAATAAAATCCTAGCTAAGAAGAAATAGTGAGAATTGTTAAGAGTGGTAAAAAGTGGGTGGTAAGGGATAAGTTGTAGTTGTTAAAGTGCATGTGTAGTAGTTAGTAAAAAACTACTATAAGTATGTATGTGTGTTGTTGTAAGACGGGTGTAATCCAATTCTAATAGAAAAGATTTGGAGAGAAGTAATAATGTAGACAACTAAAGATTGCTCTCTTCTCTCTCTACAAGAACAAGAACAAATGTAAAGAAAGAGTAAAGACAGTATGAGTGTGTGCTTGTGCATTGTTACACAAGTGCAAAACAGAGAGTGATTGATTGAACAAGAAAAACAAAAATAGAATGTTATAAGAGAAGCTGTCCGTGAGAGTGAGAGGTTAAGCCACAAGAGAAAGTTCAACAATAAGACTTAATATTCAAACTTTTATTAGTTAAAATCTCATGAGATTACAGAACTGAAGATCATTTTCATACCTTGGTATACAAAGGCTAATACAACTTCTGACTTTAGGTTCTAGAGCTGCCTTCTCCTTGAAAAAATTTGCTTCCATTTCATCAGGTTGGCTCTGCAATGCAAAAAGAAAAGGAATAAGATAAGATATATACCACCAAATATCACAAATTTAAAGACTATGTTCGGAAACTGAAAGGCATACAACAATTAGTGAAAAATATTATTAAAAAAAAAGTCACTGACAACTACATATAGACACCAGAAAACTTGAGAGTAAATATTGAGCCAAGGTTGTAGAAACCCTTTATTTGGCCAACATCTCCAAAGAATTATGACACCAATCAAAATATATAGAAGTAACTTATATTATCAGAGAAGCTTAATATAAAGATCAATGGGAGGAAGACACACCACAACGCTAAATTATGGTTAGATAGAAGACGGAAGATCAAAGAAGAAGCTGAGTTAAAGTTAACACCCAAATGATGGATGTATCACTGTCATGTATATGAAGAGAACATAAGCTAATATCGCTTAGGTTGAGGAACTTCTTATTGTGTGGTCGGAACGAGAACGGAGGGAGGTCGGAAGTGGATCATGGGAACGGAGGATTGGTCACATTCCTTGCTACCCAAAACTTCAACAGACACACTTCCATGGTGGTGTTACAGCTACCGTCTTTGAAGTCGGCAAGAAGGAGAGAGGAGTTAGTCATCTTCTTGCATCACAAAAGGTTCTTCCCATCTAGATTAAACAATTGTCCAGACATCTTCATCAGTGCCACGTAAGTTTGCTCTCATTCTGACTTTCCAATACCCATAATTCACATCATTTAGTAGCAACATATTGTGTGTCAAAATCGCCATATTCTCTTCTCAGGATCTCACCTTGGTTCGAAAAATCCTCCTTCGTTTAGGTGTCCCGCTCTGATACCAATTGTAGAATCAAGATATAACAAAAACGCAGGCACAACGAAATTCCAAGAACACGTATCTCTTTTATTAGAAATCTTTTACACAATCTCTTACAGACTTGTTTGATCCGAATTACACGACTCGACACGGATTGATTTCTAACACACTCAACTTGATTGACTCAACCCCTGTTGATCAAGTCTACCAATTCACTCAGCTATGAAACCCCAAAACCCCTTTGTGTTTCTCTGTGAGAATCACAACGTCAAAAAGCTCTAACCCTAATTCTAGAAAAACCAAGATATATATTAAATAATCTTTTCCTATTATCTAATATATTATTTACTATATTTTAGCATCACAAAATCTTCCAATTTTGTCAACTAAACATATGGAAATATCCTACAACATCACATCTTGACGTTTCCTTTTTATTCTCAGAAGCATGTGTAACACATTAGTCTCCATGTGTAACACATGTTACGAACCATAACTTCATCACTGCAGCAACCTACCAAACTCCAATTTCTTGAGCTTACATTCGCGATACCGTGTGAGTGAGGTCAAAGCACGGAGAAATGTTATGTGGTGATTGCAGGGTTAGTAAACAATGATTTCGAGCCTCAGAAAATTAACGGACTAACCTCTAGAACGGGATGGGACCCACGGACCAAGAGAGCGAGCGTGGGTGGCCCATTAGCTGTGGATGGTCGGGGAGTTACAATATGAGTTTTGAGGGAATAAGATAACCTATCTATAGTGGATGATTCACACAATGGTAGTAACTGGTGATTCATTGAATGAAATACCATGTTAGGAGTGAGAGATAGTGTTAAAGGTGTAAAAGATGACGACTGAATGCTTCTGATTTTTGTACGTTCATTAATTCTTTCGCCAGTGATCTGGAAACTAATCAAAAAGACAATGCTGCCGGGTTCAAGCCGGCAATCGCCGGAAACAATGGCTCAATGTAGTATAGACAGAGATTCAGTGGCAGATAAATGACCATCCGAAGAGAAGAGTAAATGGTGAAGATTAATAGTGATATACACAACCAATTTACCATTCAGTCCAGGCCCAATCAAAAATGTGTAGACATATATTAGAAGAATGAAACGCAGCAAAAAATAAAAATACGAAGTCCATAACTTGTAAAGTTAATTCGTGAAGTTCCCCTTTCCCCCCCCTCGTAAGATCTCAAATGTAGAGTTAGATTCCCACTGTGTGTGTATTGTCCCTAGAGGAAAACAGTTGATAGGTAGTGTATTTGAATAAAAGGGTAGGGATGTGCAGAGATTCCTAGCGTGTATGTGTTATTTTATTTGTCCGTGACACATCTCAGAATCGTCTGACCCAGACAAGGACGCAACTCTGCTTTTCCTGTCTGACTACACTTTTTGTTTATTTAAATTTATGGAAAAGTTTTGTAACTTTCTGCGTCAGTTTCCGAAAATATATGTTTCTGAAGTTTTTTTTTATAGTTTTCGAAAAAAAAACTGATCTACAACTTTTTGAAATTAACCTTGTAAAATTGTTTTTCAAATCTTTTTGAAATATATGGTCAGTTTTCCTTTTCTAATAGTTTTCCAGATCTTTTGACAATTAACGTGCTGATCATTTTTTTTGTAACACTATGCTATGACATGGGATATTTTATTCTAATATATTTAAAATTCATCTTGTTAATCTGTTTTATTAAAATAGAGTTATTAATGAATTTATATACAGAAGTTACAGTAGAACCATTTTATTAATTATTTAATATCGCTTGTTTGATTATTTACATTAATCAATCAAATATACAAATATATATAGAAAATCTTAACACAGTTCATAAAGATATTAATAACAAGTCAATTTTAACTATAAATTTAAATATTATTTTTAGTTATAACAAAATCTGTTGAGAAAAATATAAAAAATCTTACTAAATATTTCAAGTATTATTTTATAAAAGTGCATTAATTAATTTCAGAATTAGTAATATAATATTATTCTAAATTATAAATAATATTCATTAAGATTTTATTAGAAAATATTTTTTATAAATTTTATAATTATATTCTATTAAAATAAAAATACTATATTAATTAAATATAATTATATTAAATTGGTAGATTAACCTATTTTACTTTTAAAAAGTACTTTCATTTAAATAAATAGAATATCATTCACCATTAAATTTTTAAAAATTTGTAAACTATGTAAAAAGTTTATACAAAGATAAATAAAATTATAAAATATTTCAAATTTAAAATATTGAAAGATAATATTTCTCTTTACAACTACAAGTACAAAAAATATGCAATTTTTGTAAATTACATTTTTGTAACTTATATTTCTAAATTACTTAAATAGAAAAATGTAGTTAGTTATAAAATTCCCAATATACAAAAATAATTTATACTAATCAATTGAATATTGATTAATACATAATCGACCAAACACCACTTGAAACGGTTGTTCCGCTAAGAAGCGACACCTAATGGATCTCGAAGTACTATTTCCACACCTCCAGATATTGTTGTAAACACAACATGAAAATATAAGTTATTCTAAATAAATATATTTCTATAGTATAACTAAATAAATGTTAAAAATGTATTGTATGCAAACTGTAGAAATTGAAAAATATCATATTTTGAAGGAAATTATTTATTTGATTATTTTAGATTATAAATTCATTGTACCAAACTTAAAAATTAGTATGTAAGCAACTTATAACAATATAAATTTTGCACAAAACAAATCATTATATATTAACAATATCAAATAAAAACGTTAAAAATAAGATTATATAGTTACACATTATAACACTACAATGTGATAATATATTTAAATGTTATTATAATATCAAAGTTATATATTTATAAAATGAAAAATATCTATAAATACGTGCGGTTCAAACTCTAGTGTATTGTTAAAACTGAAAATCACTGCATTCAACTGAAACAATCCAATGTATGTGAACATTATACTATGCTTAGTAAGTCTTCATGATGATTTTGTAGGATTTTTATTCACATATATATTTTTGCATCAGTCGAGATTGACTGCTTTTAGGTGAAATAACTGTTGAGGCAAGAGTAAATGTGAAACATCCAATCCCAAAACCTTAGGAAATATTAAAAAAAAAACTAAGTAAAAAGTAAATATTTTTATCAAATAAGCATAAAATAACAAGATTTTATTAATGTAATCTGATACCAAATAATGTATTGTTTGTATTTGATAGCTTCGTGCTCCAATCCGTATAACTAATCTTTACATGCCCCACAAAAGAGACATAAATATACAAATTCATTAGTAAGGACGCTCAATACCTCTAACATGCAACTCATAATGTAAAAAAAATATTTACATATTTAATTCTAACAACCTAACTCGTAGGATCCCTCCTACACATGAACAAATTCCATCCAATTGGTGATTTTTTTTTTAATCAAAATGCCATTTTATTACTCAAACTTGAGGTGGTCTGGGTAACCAGACCGGAATAGAACAACAAATATAACACAACTCTCGATAAAAGGACCTAGTAGTTCTGGCTAACGAGTCTGAGATGCCATTAAGCGATCTTGGAAAGTATGAAATCTTGAAATCGGGGAAGCAATTCTGCAAAGTCTTTATCGCTTAATCTCCGTTGCAAAACGTGGCCACGCCTGAGGATCTTCTATCATCGCAATCAGATCTTTATAATCTGTTTCAAAGATTTGACATGTCGAAAACTAAAGCATGCTCTCCATTGCCCATCTAAGTGATTCCACTTCGGAGTGCAGAGCATTCTCCCAACATCTTAAATTTCGCATCCCCAAAAGCTGAGTCATCCCATTACTATCCTTCTATACCCACTCACATCCACTAAACTGGGCATCAAAGGTCCAAAAACCATCAACCATACATATATTTTTCAAACTTATGGTCTGGACATCCTCAACACTATGATGTAGAGGAGCAGGAACAATCCTCTTGTTTGCACTGAAATATGCCTAACATTCACTCTCTGCAAAATAGACCAACTCCATAGGATCTCTATCAATCCCCCTAAATAATTTATCATTCCGTGACTTCCATATATGCCAAATCAGCCAAGGATAAGGGTCCCTATCTGATATTTCCACATCCATTCCATCCCTCCTCCAAAAATGATAATCCATGTTGGCGTAAATGCTTGAAAAGGGAAATATGTTAGGACTACTTGGGATGGATGAAAGAGACCAAACTTCCAGAGCTGGAGAACACTCAAAGATGGCATGAGTAACCATTTCTTCAGGTTTCCCACATCTTGGACAATAATTATCACATCTCTTATTACGGTGCACCAGGTTCTGTGTTACAGCCACATGTCCTGTCAACAATTGCCACATATGATGACAAATCTTCTGAGGAGCTTTGCATTTCCAGGCAAAGACATGAAGCTTAGTGATATTAGGTTCACTAACTTGTAGGTCCCCACTATTTGTCAATATATTGCTTGCAACCCAATATCCCGACTTAACAGTGTATTGACCATTCTTCGTATAACTTCAACAAAATGAGTCTCGTCTATGCGAAGCACTAATGGCCAAACTTATGATATGCGGAATATATTCATGAATAATATAATTTTACAATATGACAACATTCCATTCTTTTGACTCTATAATAATCAAATCGCTGACCCTCATTTTTGGATTCAAAACCGGAGCATAAGGGAGGGCTGGCCTAGTAGGTATTGTTGGAATCCAAGGATCCTCTTAGATATTAACCTCATATCCAGAGTGAATCTTTTGCTTGATCCCCAGAAGCAAGAGCTTCCTAGCCGTCGAGATACTAGTCCACCCATATGATGGATTGTTAACCAAGCATGTACGCAAGGGAGATGACAATCAATAGTATTTTTCCCTGAGAACTCGAGCAACCAACGAATCAGGATACTGTACCAGACGCTATAACTATTTCGCTAATAAGGCCAAATTTAACTCATGGATCATTCGGAAACCGATCCCTCTTTCTTCTCTTGGTAGACATAACTTCTCCCATTTTTCCCAATGAATTCCTTTTTTTGGCGGGCTTGAGCTCCACCAAAACTGTGCAATGGCATCAGCAAGCTTCTCACAAATCTCCAATGGAAGTAGGAAACTGGACATGACATAGGTCGGAAGAGCTAATAAAATAGATTTTATTAATACTTCTTTACCACCCTTTGATAGCCATCTACCCGTCCATCCATTCACTCCATGCATTAATTTATCCTTCAGGAAAGCAAATAGTTTGCACTTAGAACCACTAATATCCTCTGGAATTCCTAAGTACGTTCCCATCCCTCCTTAATTCTGGATCTCAAGGGAGTCATTAATTTGTTGCCGAACCACTAGGCCAACCCTCTTACCAAAGAGTGAAGAAAACTTATCAAAATTGATACATTGACCCGAAGCTTTTCCATATTTACTGACTACTTTCATCACTTCTTCACATTCACGGGGCTCCGCCTTTCAAAAGAACATGTTATCATCAGCAAAGAGAAGGTGATATATCAATGAACATGCACGTGTTACATGCATTCCTGTTATCTTTCCCTGACTCTTTGCATGATTAAGAAGGCTAACGAGCGCTTCCGTACATAGAATAAAGATGAAAGGAGATAGAGGATCTCATTGTCGTAGACCTCTCTCCGGGATAATATTTCCCATTGGTTGACCATTCATAAGGACCTTATACTTAACCGTGGAAATGCATCGCATTATCCAATCGATCCAAATACTTGAAAAACCCATTTTCCGCATAACAGCGTCGATAAAAGCTCATTCCATCTTGTCATATGCTTTACTCATATCAGTCTTTATGGCCATCCTTTTCGATCTGCCACTTGGCTTTGTTCGCAATGCATGGAACAACTCCTGAGCAATTAAGATATTATCTGTGATTTGTCTTCCAACAACAAAGGCTGATTGGGTTTCTGAAATACGATCAGGTAGGACCTTTTTTAGTCTCTGACATAAGACCTTTGAAATAATCATATAACTCACATTACATAGACTAATAGGGCGAAACTGAGACATCTCCGTCGGCTTGTCTTTCTTTGGAATTAAACAAATATTGGTTTCATCAAACCATTTGCCATTATCCCCTCAATAAGAAAATCATTAACCATACGGGCTAAATCTTCTTTTACTATATCCCTGAATTTTTGGTAAAATAATGCCGTCATCCCATCTGGCCCTGGGGTTTTTTCTGGATGCATAGTAAAGAGGGCCAATTTCACCTCCCACTCCGTCACTGAGACTGTAAGCTCGTCATTTACGCTCTCAGTAATTATTGTTGAAACCTCAGATAAAGCTTCCTCTATATCTTCAGGATTAGAAGACTCAAAAATTTGTCGAAAGTAATTAGTAGCAATGACTAATAAACCTTCCTCATCTTCAATGACATTCCCATTGCCATCTAGAGCTGAGTATTTATATTCTTTGCTCTCCTTTGCTTTGTTACATCATGAAAGAATTTAGTATTTCTATCACCCTCTCTAAGCCAAAACACTCTGTTTTTTTTGCTTCCAAAACTCCTTCTCTGCCTTAAGAGCATCAAATAACTCCTTTAAAGCCACTGTTATCTCCTCGGTTGGAGCATCATCATTGGCATATAGGCACTCAACCTTCTCTTTTAATTCCTCAACATGTTTTTCAGCATTCAGATTATGTTGCCGTTTCCACTGGCTTAAGGCTTTACGACATCTCGATCTATGATCCGTGATACTTGCTTCTGGAGGAAGGTCTGCGGACTTCCATCCTTCCAGGATAACTTGCCTCAACTCTTCACTATCCAACCATTTTTTGTCAAACTTGAATGTTTTAGATCTCTTTGTCGGCTTTGTAAGTATGTCCGCTATGACCGGACGATGATCTGATCCCCAAAGTCTCATATACTTAACCGCAGTATGAGGAAACTTCTCATGCCAATCCTCATTTCCAATAGCCCTATCAAGTTTACATCTAACCGTAGATCCACCATCTCTTTTTCCCACCCATGAAAGCATATTTCCAGTAAATGGAAATTCCATCATGCCACAATCACTCAACATCTGTTTGAAAGACAAGAAAGAATTATCCGGCTTTCATCCGCCCCCTTCTTTTTCATTGTGATCAGTGATTTCATTAAAATCTCCAATCATAAACCAAGGCCCAGTTCATGTAGTTGAGAAACGCATAAGACGTTCCCAAACTTGATCTCTACGTTCTAGAACATGGTCACCATAAACAAACGTCATATAGACTTTTATTCCATCAATTATCCAATTGGTGATATGTGTTCTTTTTATGTTCTTTTTATGAGAGCTATCACTACATCAGTAAAATGGCTAGATTGAAAACTTTTTTGGGTTGAGATCATTAAAGTGTTTTTGTGGACCACATGATTGTTTTATGAAAAATTTAAATGATATTTTTTTTGAAGGACGTTGATACCAAAACAATAACCCTTTTCATTTTATAAACTCCACGACTTGCAGCAGCGACACAAAATAAAACTAAGGCAAAAGGGAATTCTTTGGTGTTTAAACAAAAAACAGTCGCAACGGATAATCGGAGACATGAAAACGGAGTTGCTACTGACGCTGAAATTTTCAGAGTCATATTTATTGGGTTGAACTTGACGCACCGGCTGAATAAATAGATCTGTGTTGCTTTGTTTGTACAACATATGTCCAAGGCAATAACTGTAATTCTGAGTCGCTGCCGCCAGTCGCCGCGTTTATAAAAAGAACAGAGCTAATATGTTTATCTCAAAAGTGAAAGAGGAAGATGAAATATGGTTTATGGTGCATGAGCTCAACATGTTAAGAAGAACGTGAAATGAATGCTGAAGAAAACAATGTCCTGAGAAGGTGGTGAAAACCTCCTCCTAATGCTTGGCTCAAATGTAATATGAGGGAAACATGGACATCAAGATCTAAGGTCGGAGGAGGTACTTGGGTATTGAGAGACCAACTATGGTATGTAATGCTGCACAATAAATGTGTTTTCTCGACTTTAACCTTTTACATAAAGTAAAAATTCAAGTTTTTTTGTGAACTGTTAAAAGTATGATAAGTTATAAGATAAACATAGTGTAGTTAGCCATGAATGATACATAGTGTAGTTAGCCATGAATAATAAGTGTATAATTGGAGTGATAACTTACCAAGGAGATGACCATCTTTCAAGTTTCTATCTTCAGAAATCATGATAGTTATGGAAGGTATTGAGTGATCGTGAGTAAGTAAAGAGGATAAATATACCAATAGAGGTACGGTTAGGCACAAATCGAATATTACCATATTTTCAGTATTTGTGATTTGTTTCATAGTTAATGGATATCTAATTTTTCAATTCGCTTTGCTTCAGAAAAATATGTATATCTATTTTTTTGAATATCCAAAAAATTATAGTATTTACAAATATTCACGGATATTTATAGAAAACATTATACAAATTTGTTTTTAATATCTTTTACATAATATAAAATTTAAAGTAAAAATTAATGAAATTATATGTCTTATACATTTTTAAAATTAATATTTTTTTCTTATAAAACAAATGTTTTTGTAAAAAATTATAGTTTTATATAAAGATTTTATATTCTTTTCTTAATTTATATTTTTATAAATAATTTTATGTTAAATTATTTTATAAGTATATATTTAAAATTTTATATTTAATTATAGATATACATCTATTTGTATAAACGTCAGAGCAAATCAGATATCCGTCTTTAATTTTTTAGTATTTGTAATTTGCTTCATTTTTAACAGATTTTAATTTTAATACTTGTTTTGCTTCAAAGACTTACGAATATCCAAATTTCTCGGATCGAATCAAAATGAATAACGAATCGAATCAAATTTAACGGATAAAATTCCCAGCCTAAGGGCATGACTGGTTGAAACGTTGTGGTTACTGAGTTTGTGTATGTGTGTGGTTGCGGGTTTTAGCGTTATTAAGCAACTTGTACGACTGGTACTGCGGTTAGAAATTATTGCGTTTGCGGAATATTTGTCATTAGTTGATTATGAGATACTGTAGCGGTTTAATAAGAATATTAATACATTATAACATTATTAAAATATCAAAACATATTAATATAATAAAATATAATTAATAAAAATATTACATTTATTTTTTATTTTTAGTTTAAACGAAAAGTTATAATGTCAATGTTAGAACTTTTTAAAAGAATATTTTATTTCACTTATATATGTATATATTTTTATATATGTATCTAAATATTAGTGTTTAAAAATTATAGTGAATAATTTTGGTTTAAGGTTTTATAAAATAAAAATGATATTATTAATAAATTTAAATATAAAATATATTTTTTTTTTATTTATAATATTTAAATTTTAAAGTTTAAATTTTCAAATATTTAAAAAAAAAAAAAAATATATATATATATATATTTTTTTTTAAAAAAAAAAATTATGAGAAATGTTCTTTAATGATGAGAAAAGTCTCACCCTCTACATCGTTAAATTGACTAAGGAAAATGTCTTTTATTTGTGTTGCCTTTTCTGTTTTTCACTGGTATAAAGAAATGGTTGGTAGTAGATGCAATCGCTCAGAATTAGGCAGTGATGAACATATTGATCTTACATTCTTTTTGGCGGTATGGAATTACTAACCACGCTGGTGTGGTTTGTATTTGGCTGTGGTGATCTTTGGTGATTTGAAAAAAAAAGTAAGGAAATTGCATAGTATAACCCAAAAAATTAAAGTTCACTCACTGACCAAAATAACATTCTCTCACCTCTTTTTTCTTCCTATCTCTCTCTCCTTTCTTTCTACAAAACCAATTTCTCTTTTTTTGGCTATTTCAAAAATAAACTCAAAAAAGTATTGGTTAGTTTTTCTTTTTGGAACAGAAACCGATGCAAGAGTTGGAACTGAGAAATGGACTACGGAGGAAACTGGATTCGTCAGAAACGAGAAACAGAAACCTCGAGCCTGTAAACTTACTGTTATGCTCTTCGATCCTCACAACAACAATTTAGCTTATACAAAAGAACTTATATTCGATCATACACCTTCATCACTCTTTTAATTATATATTTATAAACCAAACGATAAAAAGTACAATTAAATATATCAATTTTTCTCCTCGATTATTTCTGTAGTCTACTTCTATTATCAGCTACTTAACCTTTCGTACGCATGCTCTCTCTCTCTCTCATCTCGTCTTCTGCAAGTAAGAAAAAAGAAGAAGAAAAGGCTGTAAAACAATCTCTCTCGAGCCCCTTTCACTGCCAGTGACAGCAGAGAGAATCACACAGTAAAAACACTCAAAAGTAATCTCTCATCTCTCTTTCAGTCACTTCGTCACTATCGTTTTGCTTTTGTCTCCTTTCACCTTTTTAACTCACAACTGCGAATATTACCCGTTGAGTCCCATTTTTCGACAAACACTTTTTATCTTCTTTCTTAAGCTCATTTTCTTTTCATTTGTAATAAAAATCACAGTGTCTTTCTTCTTCCACTGTACAATCGTCGTTTTGTTGATTTCCATCTGTCTCCTTTCTTTCCCTTCTCTCGTAATATACACTCTCCTCCTCTGCTTTTCTTAAAGAGATTCTTCTTCTTCTTCCTCCTCCTCACGAGCTCCAAAGTCTCACAAAAAGCTGATACATTTTCTTTTTGACTGAATCATAATTCAAAGAAAGTGTTTTTATTTCTTTTGTCTTAAGCTTGAGCTCAGATTCTCTCAAGATTTTCTTGACTGTTCATCTCCGGTGAAGTTATGGAATGCGAGACAATTAACAGTGTGTTTCCATCTCTCTGAGCTTTGTCGGTCGTTAGGGTTTCGTGGTAATGACGGGTGAGTTACAGGAGAGGGTGGATAAAACGGCGCCGTGCGCGGCCATAACTGAGAAACGGCCAAGTCGACTCAGCGGTTGCGTCGGCGTTTTCTTCCAGCTCTTCGATTGGAACCGACGCTTCGCTAAAAAGAAGCTCTTTTCTCGCAAATCACTTCTTCCTGGTTAGTGTCTCAGTTTATCTACACGGTTGTGTCTGAAAATGAAAGAGGTTCTTGTTTTATTTTTTCTCAGGGAAACAAGCTTCTAAGAGGTTTGGTGGGAATGAGAAACTTCTCAAATCTAAGCTTAACCTGGTAACTGTTTCACCCGTTTTTTTAGTTGAAAGTTTAAATCTTTAGTTTGATTTGAGTAATAATGAGTTGACATTGTTGATTCACGTTTCTTTATTTTTGAAGATTGATGATGAGAACAGAGGAAGTTTCCCGAATCGAGGTGAAGTTGTGGAGTTTAGAAAGCATGAGATGAGACCTCCTAGTTTGGTAGCACGTTTGATGGGACTTGAATCTATACCATCTAACCACAGGGGCAAAGGGAAAAAGAAGAAGAAGGAACCGTTGTATTCCCAGATTCAGGACAAGGATAAATGCCATTTGTCTGATGAGGAAGACGAAGAAGATAATGGTTTGGATAAGTCTAGGCCACAGAAAATGCAGAGAACAACAGGAGTTTGTGATAGGCGTGTTATGGTGAAGAAATTTGGATCAGATGCGATGCAGATCAAGAACGTTTTGACCCGAGTAAGGAAACATCATCACCAGCATCAGAATCTGGCTGTTCCTGTTAAAAGCCCGAGGCTTCAGAGACGTAACTCTAGGTTGATCAATGCTGCTGCTAGGATTCTGGAACCGGGAAAGAGAAATGCTAAATACTCTATTGCTTATCCAAGTTCTTCCAGGACTATAAGGTGTGGAAATGTTGAGAAAGAGCCAGCTGAAGTTGATTATAACAATAGTGTTGCTTCTTGTAAAGCATGTGGTAGCTTTGTTGATGTTCATGGTTGTAGTTCTGAGGCTGAAGAAAGTGGAAAGAACATGGTTTGTGTTGTTTCTGAATCAACTCCCTTTGAGAGGAGTAAAAGAAGTGTGTTTTGGAGAAATCAAGAACCATCTGTGTCTGTCTTCTCTGGTAAAGGCAGAGGTTGTATTGATCAAATGGAGAGGAAGGCTTTACACCGTGCTCGGTTTGACTTCAATGGGAAGCATGTGAAGGATGAAAAGGCAATGCCAGGCGACAGAAACAGGTCTGTTCTTCACAGCCAGGTAAGGTTCTCTCCTGTCCCTCAATCTTACACCTTACAGAGCAGAAGAGGTTCGTCTTCACCTGCAAATGCCATCAACTGTAAAGAGAAGGACTTTATTTCCATGAATAGAGGTTCAACTAGAATTGAGGAGTCTTCCAACAGATCAGGTCTAAACACTTGTGCACGGAAGAGAAGGCTAGCTTGTGCAAGTAGCTCTATGAGTCCAGTGTCAAGACGATTAGATGGTGAACGCTCTTGCACCTGTAGTAATGAAACCGCATTGTCTCCATTGAAACTTGGTTCCTCTCAAAGAGATTATAGCCAATGCTGCAGAGAAAATAAAGAGAGAAAAGGAGCTCCAAGTCAGATGGGTGAAAGAAACCTGAGAGCACCATCTCAGAAAAGAATACAACTTGATGCCAGGACTGTGGGTTTGATTCAGGAGAAGTTGGAAGAGTTCACTTTTAAAGAAGAAGACGAAGCCATAACAGGAAGTGCATTGCCCAGTAAACCGGCCTCTTTGATTCTCCATGAGTTGCTTTCTTCAATAGCAAGCGAGCAGCCTTACACCAGGGATGTTGATATGTCTTTCGCAGAAACAACTTGTCGGGTATGTTCTATAATCTGCAAGGACGTCACGTTTTAGTATTTCTCATCTTTGATCCATTCTGCTTTCTTGATTCTTGCAGAGGAAAGGCAAAACAGAGATGCGGAGTTCCATTGGAAATGCAAACAGTGATTACACAAGCCCTGGTTCTGTACTCGATGCATCTTTCTCTAACGAAAGTTGCTTTTCCAATAGCTTCGACAATGTCTCAGGTACATAAAATATGTATTCAGACAGTCACTAATTTCTGAAAAAAACGTTTTATGTTCTTGTATCTGGAACCTGAAACAGCCGTTATTATTTGTGTAGTTCCAGGACAGATGAGGCTGCCTCTAGAGCCAGTAGAGCCCGATTGGGACGTTCTTGAAGACACTGCAACTTTGTTCAAGAACTCAACAAGTGGTGGTAACTATCAAGCGATCGCCAGTCTGGTCAGCCATGTCTCTAACGTCCTACGAAGTTTAAGCAACACAGGTCTCATATTAACACAACAGAGATTCACCAACGCAAGAGAAGTCATAATCCAAACCGAGCTATTGCTCGCTGCTACTACTACACAAGACAACTACCTCATCGGACCAGAGCTCTTCGACGAACTTATGATTTACGCAGCTCGTTCTGATAATCTGCTTAATCTCCCTGGAATAACCGGAGGGTTCCTTGTGGATGCAATGATCGAACACCTGGAAGAAAGAAACATTTCCTGCGGATTAAAGCCTTCACGTGCTGAAGCATCTGAGTTGATTCAAGGTGTTCTTGAGGAAGTTCCAAAGTGGGCAGCAATAGCACGGATTGATATGGATGAAGTTATCAGTATTGAGATGGAGAAATGGATGGAACTTGAAACCCATATGTTTGGAGTTGGATCAGAGATTGCGTATGAGATCGTTATGTGTTTGGTCGAAGAGTTAGCTATGGATCTACTTTAGTATTTGTGTAATTCACCATTTACTTGTGCTATTCAACCATATGCTTGTTAGAATATTTATCACAAACCTATCTTTCAGTCACCAAATCAAATCAGAAAAAAGAACCAATCTTTTATCAATCAAAACCTAAAAAAAAAATCAAATCGTAGGAGGGAAAAAAATGTTAGATTTGGACAAACATATCGTTAAGTTTGTCTGTAACCAAGAATAGTTCGACCAACACCAACACCACCGCCGACTGATTTCCTCCTCCCTCCTCCTTCCGCCGCAATTAATGGCTGAAGCTGCGGTCATGGAAATTTTCTTTAAATCTTCTACGGTGGCGTAGCTCTTACGCGCATTCATCCCTTTGCCTTTCTTCTCTCCCGCACTAGCAAAGGCGGTTCCGCTCTTAGACGGCGGCGGCGGAGTGCGATCCGTCCTCCGTGGAAGCAAGTTCGAGTTAGTCGACTGGCGATTTTCCTTGCGGATCACGGCGGAGAAACCAGGTACCGATTGAGCCAGTGAAGACGATGACGACGACGACATTCTACGCGGATTAGGGTTCGCCGGAACATAGTTAAACCCAAATCTCTTCTTCTCCGGCGAAACTTCAGTTTCATCTTTTGTTTGTTTGTTCTCTCCGCCGAAGAACCTCTCTTCTTCTTCCTTGAGTATCTTCTCGTACTCTCGCTTCAGTCGAAGCTTCGATTCTCGCAGTGTCGCGTATTCTCTGTATCTGGGTCCTCTCTCGAATCCGCAGAGATTGTTGTCGTTGTTGTTAACGGGGTTTTGAGAAAGTAAGAGAGACATTGGATCGACGGAGAATAACAGAGGTTCCATACTAGGGTTTGAAATCGTATCCTCCATTATTCATGGATCAAAATCTCGATTCAACGTTTTTTTATTCTGTTTTCCGCACTGTGTCGTCTTCTCGCAAAGCTTTACTGCTTTTTTTCGTTCGTAACGGTCTGATTGAAAGAGATGAGACCCTTAAAACATTTTGATGTGTGGACGCTTTTACCCTTTATCGTTTTTGACTTTTATAACGGTTTTAATTTTGGATAAGCGGGACCCAAAAGATCCTCGGTCATTAATTCGTAAATTATTTACTTTTCAATTGCGTTACTCGTTCGGGTAAATAATCACGTCATTTAACAGAAACCTTTTTTTTTTTTTTTTTTGTCAACATGTGCTTTTCATTAAATCTTAAGCCCAATGGGCATTGATTACAAACAGACTCAGATATAATTTGTTTGACCCAATAAAGCCCAAACACGAGAGATCATGTTTACATGCATAGATACACGTGGCTGGACTCGTGGCGTCGTTTCCTTCATCGAGAGAGAGAGGAAAGCGGTGCCGGTAAACACGCTGGAAATCCATCTATCACCATCTCCGACCACTTGAGGCTGCTTGCACGTTCTTTCTTCCTTCGATCTTCGGTTAATAAGAGATCTTCATTCCCAATTGGGAGAATATGTGCACGAAGAACATCTAATAAAGACTAGTACAGAATCTTGTTGGAACGCTATCACAATGGATGCTCCAACTCTTCTAAATTCTGGACATGATCTCCTTGGTATGTTCTAAAATCTCAGTTTTTTTACCATTGGGGAGACTTCACAAAACTTTAAGCGAAGCTTGATACCACCTCTGGATAAAAAACTAAGCTTTTCTTATCAAAATAGAAATCAAATCTCTCAATCAACCGGCTTATGACCATCTAGCCAGAAGGAGAAGAACTAAATCCAAACTTTATTTAGGTTCAAACTCAAATCAGAGAAAAGATTGGAATGATAAACATCTCTGAATTTGGTTGACCATAACACACCAAAATCGCCTACTGCGAATCTAATATCGCCAACGCGAAAAAGATAATCGATCCTTATGATCGAAAATAGACACAACTCGCCTAGCGAAGGATTATTATACAACAAAAAAACAAAAAACAGCAATCTTTTCTCCCTCCTGAAAGATATGGATTCGGTAAGGAGGAAGAAAAGAGAGAGATTTCTCTCTCTAGAAGTTCCATTTAACAGAAACCTAATATACAAAAGATATGATCATGGAAAATAGAAGAAGGTAAAAATTCTGTTATGACCCACGTGGCATTCAAAAGTTCTCTTGTGACCCAACTATAATTTCTATTTATTTTACATTAAATTTTTAAATACAAAAGAAGAGTAAATAAATAAATAAATCAGAAGACATTAATTTATTTATGACCCATGCCATTATCCGACCCATGCTATTATCTGACCCGTTTTTGACCCATAATCCGACCTGTTTGTAATCATATATCCCCAAATTAAAACACAATCTCCTTCACCTTCCACAATCTAATTTTGTTATTTTTGTTCATAACTCAGATTTATATTCTTATTTTTCAGTTCTTATCCCAAATCGATCAACCTATTATTATCCTTAATCGATTTTTTCTTATCTTGATCGAATTTTATCTTTATTGTGAAAAAATCGCGACAAAGAAGAACACAAAGTATTACTAGTACAACTCAAACTAGTACAACTAGTACAACTCGAACCAATACAACTAGTACAACTAGGATGAGTATAATCAATATAACTAGTACAACTAGATTGAGTATAACCATTATAACTAGTACAACTAGAGCCATGTTAACTAGTACAACTTTGCAAATAATATAGTGATATTTGGTTTTTGTTTTCATCATATTAATGATGCTATAGAAGATGATGATACATAACCGATGAAAATGTTGATCTAATCCTCCCACCTAGATGTGTCAAAATATATTAATAGTTTGTTCTCAATAATATTTAATTTGAGTAATGATTTTGTTTTATTAATTTGTACTAGTTGTACTATTTAGGAAAAAAATCATCTTCATTCTTTTTGCTCCTGAAGCCGAAAAAGGCAGCCACTAAGCCGGAAAAAGTTATAGTAAGTTATGATATATTTTGTAATATCCTATAATGCAACTAGAATGAGTGTAATATATATAATTATTAAAACTGAAATGCGTATAACTAGTACAACTCTGCAACTAATATGGTTATATTTTTTTTCCAGTATGAATGATGCTAGAAAAGAGAATGATGTATAACAAATGATACATGTTATTCTAATCTTTCTTCGCATGCATGTGTCAAAATACATGAATATTTTGTTTTATATAATATTTATTTGGGTAATAATTTGTTTAATTAGTTGTACTAGTTGTACAAGTTGTAGCGTTGGGACATAATTTTTAAATTTATGTAAACTTATGGGATTGTGTAATAATTTTTAAATTCTTTTGAAAAACTTAAAAAAGGTTGTTGTTGATAAGGAGGTTGTGGTGATTGATGCTTGTGTTTGTCATGGTGGTTTTCAATTTATTTGATTGTGACAAGTTATTGGTATAACTAGTACAATCATGTTCACTATGGTAAAATTACTCTAACCGGTACAACTGGTACAACCATAGAAAGGAAGGTATAATTATCATGTTTAGAACGTGCAACACATTTAAAACGTGATTAAAAAAACTAAAACATAATAAACGTAATAACATGTAGTTGTACGAGTATTCTAGTTGTATAATTGTATACATAGTTGTACCATGTTCTGAGTTGTACAAGTTTGTCTATAGTTGTATTTTGGTTGAAAATTTGAGTTGAACCACATACTGAATATATATACCTCAGTTGTACAACTCTAATTTATTTAGGTACCTATGCGCACATACAATGGAATTATTAATTTTATTAAAATATATTTGGTGTATGGTTTTCAAAAATATAGTGAACAAACTAATAAACAAACTTTTAAAGTATAAGGTACATAATGAAAACTTATGTAATTGTGTAATAATTATGATTTTTTTTTGGTAAAACTTCAAATAAATAGGATGGACCATTCTAAAGAACTTCCAACTTGTCTAGTATATTGTTGTTTTCATATGAAAAGGCAAATGAAATTTTAAAATTTCTTCATTGAAGAAGTTGTATATGTATTTCCTAGCTGGTATATATAAAGTAGTTGTTCTAGTTGTACTAGTATTACAATATATAGTTATACTAGTTGTACCAGTATTAAGACATAGAAACATAAATGTATGTCATATGAAGTTTTACTAATTTTGCCAGTAGTACCTACATAAACAACACATTACAAATTTTGTCCATTACAAAGCTCAAAAACACATAATTATCATCCATAACACATAAATAAGTTCCATAACACAGGTCGAGTCCGTATCGCCCCGAAGCAACAATCGTGTCCATATTGTCCATGGTATCAACCACTCTTATGGTCCTCACCTCCCACATTGTTTGGAAACTGAATCCAGCCCTCGTTACAATTTATACCGCTCCTTGGTTGCCGCTTCCCTCATTGATGCTTTCTTCGTTGTTGCTTTCTTTGTAAATGGTTTTATGTAGTCGATGTCATCGTTGTTGTTGTCATCTTTGTCGTTGCTGACCAAGCCACTCTAAGATAACTAGCTGTACAAATTATACTTGTTTTCATATTACACTTATATAAAATTCATACTAGTAATACATACCACTACTAGTAGACCTATTATATAAGTTACTAATAGTTGTATCAGTATGACTATTCGTACCTTTTGTATGAACAATCCCAACAATACTAGTTGTATTAGATTTACTACTTCAATTTTTTAAAGAGTTATACTAGTTGAACTATTAGTACGACATAAACCATTAGTTGTACCAGTTAAAGAGAAAATTTGAGGAAGAAGAATGAGTCGGGTCCAACATGAAAAGGAGAGAAAAAGTGCAAATTGTGTGGCTCTCATTCTTTTGATCCAATGGTGTAGATGAGTCATTCATTAATGACCTTATGGTAATTTCTCTTATTTTGGGATTTTGTAGAATAAAGTGGATTATAGGAGAATAAGTCTTGTGGATTGTGTCATATATGAGAATTTGGTCCTTAAAAAAACTGGTATGAAAGACCATAATTTGGCTATTGGCAAATGCAATTGAAAGATATAAATATTTGACTAATTTGTGAAGTTTTTAGATAAGAAAGAATATTCAAAAAAATAATGGTAATCTTTTCGGTCAACTGGTCAAAGTTTGCACATTAAGGCTATTTTTTTTGTCAACCTTGTTTCTTCATGCCCATGGGCTCAAATTTTACAAAGAAGTACAAGCTCAAAATTTAAAAAGTCCAGCACATTGACCAACTTAAGATAAAAATAAAGATCTAAGGCCACATGCAAGCAATTCATTAAACCTATTGAAATGTGACATTCAACTGCATTCTGAGCAAGACACGCTTTCCTCTCCACCACTGGTGATGTAACCGCCGGTGAAGCATTTCCGTTGACCACCACGAACTTAGAAAACTTGATCTTGTACTCCTTTAAGATGCTTTCCGCCTTCAGCCGTGAATATTCATCCAAAGTGGCCTTTGATTCATCGTAGTTTATAACATAGGTAACTTAAAACCGACTTGCAAAAAGATCATTTACCGGACCGTTTCAAGGAACGCCGACTGTTCTGAATCTCTTCCATAGACGATTTTAAACAAACCTTCAAATCCAATCTTCCTTTCATCAGAGATGCTTCACCTTAACGCCATAGACGGCTATAATAAGTAGCAAAGTCTGATTCTCCTATCAAGAGATTGAGATGATCGATGAAAAAGGTTTCTAGCCAAATATTCATCGGAGTTAAAGTGAAAACCCAACGAAAAGCAGATTTATTAGTTCAACCCAAAACTTTGAAAAAGATAAGATTGAAGATCGACAACAGAGTTGGGTTGAAAAACGCAAAACAAAATCGTCTAAACGAAACAAAAATCCGCTGTCGGAAAGGAGAAATCGATCAAACAAACCAAAGATTATCTTACAAACAAACACATAGATTCGACTTTTCTTTCTGAAGATTTAGTTTTGTTAAAAAAGAAAAATCAAGAGAAAAGTTTATCTCTCTAAGGAGAAAGAAAACTTTTTACCTTTGCACATTAAAGCTATTAAAAGTTAAAAAATTCTAATAGTCACTTTATGTTTGGTCAAAATAAATAATAAAAAATTAAGTTAAAGACAAATCCAATAGAAAACACTAAAAAATATTAATCACAAAATAACACTTAAAAAAGAAATCCATAAAATAACATTCACTAAACAAGAAAAAACTCAATTGATTTAAACTTCAACCCTATGAACATGTGCTTATAATGTGGTTTCGACTAATACTATGAATGGCGTGAAAATGACCTATAATACTAGATGCATGAATTTCAGAGAAATGTTACGGTTTTGATCATCGTCACAAGTCCCTATGACTACAACAAATAAGGTTTAGCTGAACTTGTTAACTCCTGTGCCCATTTCTGTTCTCTGAAACTGCAACCCCTTGCCTCCCATGTACATTCTTGGCTTTGCATTTACTAGAAAAACACTGAGTCGTGTTTAAACAGAGGATCAACCGACGTATATAGTCCTTCATGTGTCATGATCTCTGCTTTCTCAAAGAGAGATTTTGGAGATATCTGAAACATATTCGTGGTACGCAATTGTTTTTTTTTTTGGTCACCTTGTCTCTTAATAAGGAGAAGAGGATGACATGATTCATTAGCTGACTCTAGAACACTTTGCTAATGACTGTAGAATTTTAGTCTTATAGAGACCATAGAACTTGTAAAAGTAGAACCGCTGACTAAAACTGATAAAGTTAATTATATTCTCTCTGTTTTTAATTAGTGATGCTTGAACTCTCCTCTGAAATCCAAGAAGTTTCAGGAAGAGGTACTGTAGGAATTTGCCAAACAGGCTTAGGAGGGACTTCAAGAGAATCAAGACTTCCTTCCATCATCTCCACAACTCTGTTCATCGGTGGGCGGTCTGATGGAGAAGACTGAATACACCACAAACCCACCAATGTCATCTTCTTTGCTATCCCCTCTTCGTCGTTGCTGATTCCATTACCAACAAGCCTTTCATCGCCCCCCTTCTCAAGATCCTTATAGATCCATTCTGGAAAGTACATCGAGCTTGTGTTCGATGAATAGTTTTCTGTAGATGTTTTGTTCCTTGCTCCTATCATTTCGAGGACTAACATGCCATAGCTGTATACATCCGACTTGTGAGACACACTCCCATAAACTCTAGAGATCATCTCTGGTGCGATGTAGCCTATCGTACCTCTCATGTCTAGTAGTGACATGGTGCTCTCTTTCTTCTTGCAGAGTTTAGCAAGTCCAAAATCAGACACTTTGGGACAAAGATCCTCATCCAGCAATACGTTCTGAGGTTTAATATCGAAATGCACAATCCTTGTTTTACAGCCATAGTGCAAGTACTCTAGACCACGAGCAACACCTAGCGCGATTCCATGCATTGCCATCCAATCCATGCTCATTGAGTTGTTGGTTAATAAGTACCTATCAAGAGACCCATTTTCCAAAAGTTCATAAACAATAGCTCTCTTGGAACCTTCGGAGCAGAATCCAAGCAGAGAAACAATGTTAACATGAGAAGTTCTGCTCATGCTCACAACTTCGTTGATGAAGTCTTCACCATTACACTTAGAGTCTTTCAAAATCTTCACCGCAACCATACTACCATCAGAAAGACTTCCTCTATAGACAGTTCCAAACCCTCCTTTCCCAACCACTTCCGCAAATGAGTTTGTGATTCGCTTGACTTGTGCATAACTATAGTGTTTCAGTGGAATAAGACTCTTTAGATTCTGTTTTCTGTTGCCATGTGATGCTTTTCTCATTCGGAGAATTGATATGAGTATTACCAAGAGCACAAGAACACCCGCTAGTAGTACACTCAGACCTGGACAAATAGAGAAAAGGATAGATTTATGAACTTTTATTTTCCTAGGAAGATAAAAAACAATTTGAAATAGACATAAAACCAACCTATTAGAATTTTTGTAATAGTCCCTGTAAGCCAGCCATGTAACAAGTAAAATTTGTCAGCATGAAACAGATTACAATATGGAACTAACTCAAGTGAAAACAACAGTTTACCATGATTCCTCTTTCCGGAACTGCAAATATGGCTATGGGGTCCATTGCTACAGTAACAGACGAACCCTCTTGTAGTTTGATTGTATCCACAAGCACCCCCAGAGTCGATGCACATGTAACATTCTTTGTTAACTCCAAGCTCAACACCCTCCTGAATCACCTTCTTGAGATTATCTGAAGTCTGAAATTTCTGTAGTGTTCTCAAAGCAGGTCCGGAGGCAGGAACACTGACGTTTGCGCACCATACCCCGAGGACCCTTAAAAGGTCTCTAACTCCGTCAAGTAAATGGGACGAGAGGTTTCTCGTCACAAAGTAACTTCCTACGATTTCATTATCAGCAGCACAACCAAGGTCTCTGATGTAAGCAGGATCGTAAGCAGGCGTTAAGAATGTAAAGTCTCCGCAGTGATAATAAAGTGTTAGCAGCTCGGTGTCAGGAGAAAATAAAGAGAATGTTTGGTCTAATGGCGCATGTGAAGGATCTTGGGGGCAAAGGTGGCCGGTAAAATCAGATCTGGCAAGTCTTATGATACGAGTGGTGTAGTTTGCTTCTAAGATTCTGAACTTCACGGAGGCGATATTAACCTCTGCAAATCCTCCGATACAGGTGAGCTTGAAGTCAGGGTGGCCACATTCTTCTCTGCCAGGAATCCAGAAAGGGTACAAGAGACCACCCTGATCTCCACAGATAAACGGGGTACTACAGCGGTCGTGAAGCTCAGCAGCTGCGAAAACATAAGATGAGATTTGAAAGAAAAAGAGAGTGTTCTACTATCTTTTTTTCCTTTCCCATGAAGGTCAATAGGAAAATCAAATACATATGAAATACTTACCACTTGGTTGACGCTTTGGTTCGCAGATGACTCCTGAGGGTGAGTTTGTTTTGCAGCAAACTTGCGTTGTACCACCATTAAAGCTGCATATTCCACCAGAGGACGAACATTCTTGACAAGCTATCTCATCGATCTCCAGTTTCACCTCGAACCCTTTTCTTAGAACACTTTCCAATTGATTCAAATTAAACTTTCTCTCTTCTGGAAAGAAACTCATTGGAACATTCACTATGAAACTATCATAACAGGAATAAGCCTGTTGAGACACTGCCACAATCACAATACCCTTATCATGACATGTAAAATTTGATGAAAAATAATAAGGATCACAGAGGTAAGAAACAGTGAGGTTCTTATAGGTTGGTGAGAGCTCAAAGATATCAGGAGGCAAGGTTGTGGTATTAAACTTAGCGGAGCAAAAAGGGCCTAGCAGGTCTGTCCTGGCAAGTCTTAGACTGTAAGATGTTTGATCAACATCGAGAACAGAGTACTCTTGGTCTGAGATGATTAAAGATGTACTGTTGTTGTTATTGCAGTGAAGCTCCAGCCATGTATGACCGCAATAACCAGGACGTTTCCCACCCCAGAAGGGAAAACCAGCGATTATGTTCCCACACTGAAACATATCTCCACACCACCCAACTTCTTCCTGACTTGAGGCACAAGAAAGGTAATACAATAAAGAGAAGATGCAGAATATCACCTGATAAAAAAAGGGTTTTGAGAGTCGGATGATTGATCGAGTGTTCATAATTTATTTTTTGGATATCTCACGAGATTTTTTTGTCTGGGGTTTGATTTGTGTTAACTGAACCAAAGAAATTGGTACAGCGGAGAAAGACAGAAACAACAAAGAGCAAGTGGAATCGGTAAAGCTGCCTGAGAAACATGTAATGGATACGAATAGGAATGATGGTAAAGCTGAAAAACGTTGAAAAGTCTCGAAGAAGTTTCTCTGAAGCTGATTAAAATCATGGAATTATCAGCATGAGTGGGAGCGACGTACGCCAAAATTGTTGACTTTTCGAGCTTCAGACTTCAAAGCTGTCTTTGATATTTTTAATATACTAGAAGAGTACTTAGACCATGATTAATCCTAAGAACTCCTATTGGTTCTTAGTTTGTTTGTTTTTTTACTTTTTCATTTTTTTTTAATAATAAAAAAAAATTAACTAATAGTGGGCCGTCACGTGTCAGTGGGGTCCGCAAACAGTGTAAGAGTTGGGTTCTTACAGAAGAGTTTTAAGGGATATTTTTTTTAAAAAAATGAGCCCCACCCCTTAAGAACCCAATTAAGAACCCCTATTATTCATGCTCTTAGGTCAACAATACAATACCTAGAGGATGCGCAGTGGCCAGCTCTCAGCAAGTACCTCATGATAAAAAGTAACAAAAAAATGATTAATAATTATGAACTTAATTTTTTAAAGAAAAAAGTGTTAGAGACGATTTGTTGCCGAGAAGTGAGAAGGAGAGCTAAAGAAACTATACTTGTATACACATGTTACCATACCAATGACTAAAGCTTTTTTAAGTAAATTAAATATACCATGATTTTAAATAGTAACTAATTTGTTTATATGTTTAAATTTTTAACTTCTTATTTTTTATAAATCATAAAATAAAATTATCTTTCTATCAAATACCACTATGCATATTTAAATTATATATAAATATTAATTTATAATTGTATAATAAATAAATAATTTATAATTATTATTAATAATAGTAATCATTAATCTATACACTAAATGATATTAATGTTCTTGACCGGTCACCAGTTTTTGATAATATTTTACAAGGTCAAGCTCCAAAAGTGAATTATTTTGTCAATGGACATCATTATAAAATGGGTTACTATCTTACTGATGGAATATACCCAAGATAGGCAATATTTATCCAGTCAATCCGACTCCCTCATTGGTTAGTAATGATAATATAAATATATTATATAAATAATTATATTTAGTGATGTAATTTAATACAATTATAAATATTAATAAGAATTTTTTAATTTAAAATATAATTTAAAAGAAATACTTTAACTAAAACTATTATACATTATTAATATATAACCAAAAAAATAATACTATATTGGTAAGAATTTTAAGTGAGTATCTCACCAGTGGGACTACAAAATTAGCATAAATCTCTCAGGTTAAAAGAACACTTAAAATATTAATTTATTAATTTATATTGATGAGAGACTTAATGCATCTCTCATCACTAATGATGCTCTTAATAGAGTTTGACTCGTGCGAGACAGTACACGCACTTGTCCTTCGATATAGATCTCAGAATTAATTCTTTATCCGCGGATCCCGCCCTATTTGACCTGCAGTGGGGCGGATGCGGATCAACAAAATTTAAAAATATTTAAGGTGAGTGCAGGTGCGGGTCGAATAAATTTTATGCGAGGGAAATGCAAATCGGTTAAATTTGAACCACGGATACCCGCCAATCCAAAAAACTATTTTTTTTAAATATGATTTTTATTTTAAAAAATAATTAAAATTACATATATAATAAAAATTTAGTTAAAATATATTGTTTATATTATTTTTAAAAAGAAAATTAAGAAAAATATATAAAATAATTATTTTAATTATTTTAATATTACCTGCAGGTCTTGCGGATTATCCGCTAGTTTAAGCGGGACGGTGCGGATATGATTTTTTCTATTCGTGGGTCAAACGGATCAAACTTTTGAATCAAAAAAATAATTCAACCCGCAGTGGGGCAAGGCGGGTCGGGGCGGTTCGACCCGCAAACCCAACACTACCTTGATATCTCAATTTCTCTTTACTAATGATAGTTTTTTCTTTGTAAAATAGATTTCTGTAAATATAAAAATGTTATGAAAATTATTAGGAAATATAGACAAGTATAAAGTCAATACATCAACTTTGATAAATTCTCTCTTTTTACTAAAATATTCGATAGAAATGTTAGACATCAAATGAAACATACAATTGTGATTCATAATGAAAAAGGAATGGACTTTTATTTAGAAGTTTCAGAAGATATTAACATATCCAAATGTAAGTTATTTGCATATCTCAAGGAGACACTATTAAACAAAATGAATAGATGGACATGTAGATGACTATCAAAAAGAGAGAAAAAAAAGTTCCAATTAAATCTATTTTGTTAACCCTTCCGACATATGTCATGTCCAACTTCTTGCTTCAGTTGGAGATATGAGAAAACTTTGTAAATACCAATACACAATTCTGGTGAAGCTCAAATCTGTCAAAGAAAGAATTTCATTGAAAAAAATGGGTAAATCTTTGCTTACCAAGAGAGGAAGAAGAGAATGGATTCCGTATGATTCATGAATTCAACCTTGTTTAACTGGCAAAACAACTATGACGATTGGTCCAATACCCAATTTCATTAGTCACTGGAGTTTTGCAGGAAAAATACTATCGAATGAGCTCCTTTACAAATATGCTCAATAAATAACTCATCATATGTGTAGACTACTATTTCAGCCGCACAAAAACTATTGCTACTGGAAGTTAGACATAAAATCCACTCATGATACATAGTTAAGGTGTGGGACGACCCTTGGATCCCTACAACACCAGTTAGACCAGCTTGGCCTAGTGCCTCGTTTATGCACCCGAGAATGACAATAAGCAATCTTATTAACGGAGAATCAAAGGAGTGGGATGTTGGATTACTAGAAAACTATGTTGCCCACGATGACATACCTCTAATACGAAGTTTGGCCATAAGTTCAAAAAGCGCATGGATACCTTCTACTAGAGTTACACAAAGAATGGGCAATCCACAGTTAAATCTGGATGTTAGGTAACACGTAATTTATTGGGAAATGATGAAAAGATGGAGGTGTTGGAGCTTAGTATAACCAAGATTCAACCTTTTGCTAGGAAAATAAAAATAAAGGCACCTCAGAAGATATATCATCTTATTTGGCACCATAACATGTGGCGGTAACGAGGAATTTGACATGTGCCATATGCGATGCGATAATTACTGTCCAAGATGTGGAGAACCGAAGAAACTGTTAACCATGACATCTTTGAATGCCCACCAGCGTTACATGCATGGTCTTTATCATTAACTCCATCAAGCCTAGACATTTTTCAGTTAACAAACATTTATATTAGTATGGACTACTTTTTTGGAAAAAGAACATCATAGAGGAACCAAAATTGGACATGTATCTTTATCCCTAGATAATCTAAAAAATTCGGAATGATAAAATTGTAAGGGAATAAACAGGGATCCTTTGGAACTTGTTCAATATGCAGAAAGCGAGTGTCAAGCCTGGTTTAATGCTGAGACGATATCTATATTGCCACAAGAAAATCCTACTAAGGAACTACAAGTATTAAGCTTGGGTAATATATGTATAGTGGATGACTCATGGACCGCTACAACTCAGCTTAGTGGATGAAGATGAGTTTGGATGGACAACTTGAGGAAGATTCAACCTTATGAACACGAGGAACTTAAGACGGTGAGAAGCTGCTTTGCATACAAAATTGGAAGCATTAAAATGAGCTATGAAAAGCATGATTTCAACATTCAACATACCAAAGCTTTGAGACAGATTACAAGGACCTGACTGCAATGATAAAGAACCTCATGCATGGCCGAGCTTCACAACATAGTTAAAGGTGATAAAGACTCTTCAGCTTTGTTTTCCGGGCTTCAATATTTCTTGTTCTATTCCGGTCTAGTTACCCAAATCACCTCAAGTTTGAGTAATATAATAGCCGTTCGTTGTAAAAAAAAAGTTATGTAGACTGCGTATATTAATTTGGACGATAAAACAATCAAATTGATATTAATCATTTGTAATCTATCTATCTATTTATATTATTATTTAAGAAGTGATTTTGCTTACTTGTCATATTTTCCATAATTTTAGGACGAATAATTAGTTTTAATAATATCATTACTTAAAGCTCTATCTTAGTATTTATATTTGTCATGATATTTGAGAATATGATGAGTAATTAGTTTTAATAATATTTTTATTTAAAACTCTATCTTAGTATTTATATTTTCATGATATTTGAGAAAATTAATTAATAGATATTAACAAACACATGGATAATATCATTATAAGATTTATATTATATTTACTTTATGACTTTAGTGATTTATATTATAGTCAACTTCTATATTATGATTTTAATTTTAACGGTTTATATTTTGTTTATTTGTCATTTTTTATGAATTAATGTTATTTTCTTATTTGTGAGGTGTGATTTTGCTTATGTGTGATTTAGAACTGTTGGTACTATTAATTAAGAAATAATTTTCCTTATTTGTCATGTTTTTCATGATTTTAGGATGAATCATTAGTTTTAATAAACAATTTTACTTTTAGTGACGTATTTGATGATTTTTATTATATTTGGAATAATTAATAAAAATATTAACAAATTCTATCAAAAATATGATAATTAATTTTATTTATTATCTTAGTGTATATATTTATAATTATATTTATCTATGAACAATTAATGTTTTATAATTTATTATTAGTGATTTCACTCTCCGCAGTTGTTATGGTTTCATGGTCTCATGTGATAGATTTATAGTCTCTTGTGATAACTGTATAGTCTTGTACTGAACATTTCCAAAACTACCAAAATCCACAGTAGCATTTTCTTTGACAACACTCTTTTGATTTCTATTCACATCATGACAATCATTGTTTGCAGTCAATAAGACATAAATACACATATTACATGTATTGTATAATGCGATAAAGTTTAGTTGTCTGTCATTACTCATGAACATGTGTTTATAATGTGGTTTCGACTAATACTATGAATGGCGTGAAAATGACCTATAATACTAGATGCATGAATTTCAGAGAAATGTTACGGTTTTGATCATCGGTACAAGTCCCCATGACTACAACAAATAAGGTTTGGCTGAACTTGTAAACTCATGTGCCCATTTCTGTTTTCTGCAAGTGCAACCCCTTGCCTCCCATGTACATTCTTGGCTTTGCATTTACTAGAAAAAGAACACTTGAGTCGTGTTTAAACAGAGGATCAACCGACGTATATACTCCCTCGTGTGTTGTGATCTCTGCTTTCTCAAAGAGAGATTTTTGGAGAAATCTGAAACATATTCGTGGTACGCAATTGTTTGTTTTTTTTGGTCACCTTGTCTCTTAATAAGGAGAAGAAGATGACATGATTCATTAGCTGACTTTAGAAGACTTTGCTAACGATTGTAGAATTTTAGTCTTATAGAGACCATAAAACTTGTAAAAATAGAACCGCTGACTAAAACTGATAAAGTTAATTATATTCTCTCTATTTTCAATTAGTGATGCTTGAACTCTCCTCTGAAATCCAAGAAGTTTCAGGAAGAGGTACTGTAGGAATTTGCCAAACAGGCTTAGGAGGGACTTCAAGAGAATCAAGACTTCCTTCCATCATCTCCACAACTCTGTTCATCGGTGGGCGGTCTGATGGAGAAGACTGAATACACCACAAACCCACCAATGTCATCTTCTTTGCTATCCCCTCTTCGTCGTTGCTGATTCCATTACCAACAAGCCTTTCATCGTCTCCCTTCTCAAGATCCTTATAGATCCATCCTGGAAAGTACATCGAGCTTGTGTTCGATGAATAGTTTTCTGTAAATGTTTTGTTCCTTGCTCCTATCATTTCGAGGACTAACATTCCATAGCTGTATACATCTGACTTGTGAGACACACTCCCATAAACTCTAGAGATCATCTCTGGTGCGATGTATCCTATCGTACCTCTCATGTCTAGCAGTGACATGGTGCTCTCTTTCTTCTTGCAGAGTTTAGCAAGTCCAAAATCTGACACTTTGGGACAAAGATCCTCATCCAGCAATACGTTCTGAGGTTTAATATCGAAATGCACGATTCTTGTTTTGCAGCCATAGTGTAAATACTCTAGACCACGAGCAACACCTAGTGCGATTCCATGCATTGCTATCCAATCAATGCTCATTGAGTTGTTGGTTGAGATGAACCTATCAAGAGACCCATTTTCCAAAAGTTCATAAACAATAGCTCTCTTGGAACCTTCGGAGCAGAATCCAAGCAGAGAAACAATGTTAACATGAGAAGTTCTGCTCATGCTCACAACTTCGTTGATGAAGTCTTCACCATTACATTTAGAGTCTTTCAAAACCTTCACCGCAACCATACTACCATCAGAAAGACTTCCTCTATAGACAGTTCCAAACCCTCCTTTCCCAACCACTTCCGCAAATGAGTTTGTGATGCGCTTGACTTGTGCGTAACTATAGTGTTTCAATGGAATAAGAGTCTTTAGATTCTGTTTTCTGTTGTCATGTAATAATTTTCTCTTTCGGAGAATCAATGCGAGTATGACCAGGAGTACAAAAACACCCGCGCTCGAACCTGGAAAAACAGAGAAAAATGATAGATTTATAAACGTTTTATTTTCCTATGAAGATCAAAAACATTTTGAAAAATCGATCATGAAACTAACCTATTAGAATTTTTCTGATAGTCCCTGTAGAGCCATGTAACAAGTAAAATTTGTCAGCACAGACCATATTACAATATGGAACTAACTCGAGAGAAACACAACATTGTTACCATGATTCCTCTTTCCGGAGCTGCAAGCACGGCTATGAGGTCCATTGCTACAGTAACATATGAACCCTCTTGTGGTTTGATTATATCCACAACCACCCCCAGAGTCCATGCACATGGAACATTCTCGGTTAACTCCAAGCTCGAAACCCTCTTCAAGCGCCTTCTTAAGATTATCTGAAGTCTGAAACCTCTGTAGTGTTCTCAACGCAGGTCCGGACGCAGGAATACTGACGTTTGTTAAGCAGAGTACCCTGAGGATCTTTAAAAGATCTCTAACTCCGTCAAGTAAAGAGGACGAGAGGTTTCTCGTCACATAGTAACTTCTTCGGAGTTCATCATCACAATCAAGCTCTCTGAAGTAAGTAGGATCATAAGTAGGCGTTGAGAATGAAAAGTCTCGGCAGTCATAATAAAGTGTTAGCAGGTCGGTGTTAGGTGAGAATTGAAGGATGTTTTCGTTGAATGGCGCATTTGTAGGATCTTGGGGACAAAGGTGGCCGATATAATCAGATCTGGCAAGTCTTATAATACGAGTTGTGTAGTTTGCTTCTAAGATTCTGAACTTCACGGAGGCGATATTAATCTCTGCAAATCCTCTGGCACAGGTGAGCTTGAAGTCAGGGTGGCCACATTCTTCTCTGCCAGGAATCCAGAAAGGGTATAAGAGACCACCCTGATCTCCACAGATAAACCGGGTACTACATCGGTCGTAAAGCTCAGCAGCTGAAAAACACATTGACAATTTTTTTTAGGGTATATAGACTGATTGAACATGTTGTTCTTCTCTGTTTTGTTTCCATAAAGGTCAACAAAAAAGACGAGATGTAGAAGAAGCTTACCACTAGGTTGAGGCTTTGGTTCGCAGGAGATTCCTGACGTTGAGTTTGTCTTGCAGCAAACTTGTGTGGTACCACTGAAGCTGCAGGTTCCACCAGAGGACGAACATTCTTGACAAGTTATCTCATCGATCTCCACTTTTACCTCGAACCCTTTTCCAAGTACACTTTCCAACTGATTCAAAGTAAACTCTCTCTCTTCTGGAAAGAAATTCATCGGAACATTCACTGCGAAACTCTCATTGCAGGAAGACTGTCTCTCAGGTCTTAGAGACACTGACCCAATACCCTTCAACGGACATGTAAAATTTGATGAAAGGTAAGGATTGCGAGGATCGCAGAGGTAAGAAACTGTGAGGTTCTTGGCATTTGGTGAGAGGTCAAAGATATCAGGAGGCAAGGTTGTGGTATTAAACTTAGCGGAGCAGAAAGGGCCTAGCAGGTCTGTCCTGGCAAGTGTAAGAGTGTAAGATGTTTGGTCAACATCGAGAACAGAGTACTCTTGGTCTGAGATGATTAAAGATGTACTGTTGTTGTTATTGCAGCGAAGCTCCAGCCATGTATGACCGCAATAATCAGGACGTTTCCCACCCCAGAAGGGAAAACCAGCGGTTACGTTCCCACACCGAAACATATCTCCACACCACCCAAGTTCTTCCTGACTTGAAGCACAAGGAAGGTAATACAATAAAGAGAAGATGCAGAATATGACCTGATAAAAAGTGGGTTTTGAGAATAGGATGATTGCTCGAGTGTTCATAATTTATTTCTTTGATTTCTGGGGTTTGGTTTGTGTTAACCGCATCAGAGGAATTCGTACAAAAGGAGAAGACAAAACACAATATTGAGCAAGTTGAATCGGTAAAGCTGCCTGAGGAATCATGTAATGGATACGAATAATAATGACGGTAAGTGAGAGAGACGTGTGGGCTAACGTACGCCAAAACTGTTGACGTTTTCAAGTTTTCAGAGTTGACTTTGATTTTTTTTAATACAAATACTTGGTCACAGTTTGATCAGCTTTCTTAATAACAAAGTTGAGGGTAATAGTGTAGAAGACATTAAGGGACTTGTGGTTCTGGACACGAGTTTATGCATGGGCTTCTTAAGATTTTGGAACTAAAACCAAATTTGAAATTTATATAGTATTTTGGAGCAATTCACTTTTATCAGATATCACTTCTTGAACTAAATAACGAGAATGAATTAAGCAATAACTTGGACAAGAACCATAAATTACAATAAGAAAATTAAATATGATAATTTTATTTGGGAAAATTGTTTTCTAAGCAAAAAATAGGTACATTATCCCTTTAGACTAATTTTAATTTTGTACTATTTTTGCCTATAATGCCTTTTTATTTATACAAATAAATTAAATAAATAGTTTTATAAACAAAAAAATGAAAATAAGAACTACTAATGAAATATTTATATTTATCAAATTAGAGATATTTTTTCCAGTTTTAAAAATATTTAATCAAAATTTTAAATTTTGTTCTACAAACAATAAAATTGACATTCTATGAAGTGAAAAATAAAATCCAAGTTTTTCATTGAATTTACTAAAATTAGAATATGTCATGTACATAAATAATAGTAATCTAAATAATACACATTATGCGCTTACCATATCGCTCTAAAACGTGTAGAACCTATAATCTACACATTAGTAGAAATCTAAAATCGGTAGAAACAAAGTTCAAACATGTTTATTGTATTCTACATATAGTAGAATGCAGATTCTATGAATAAGTATAAGCAATTTCAAAAATATGAGAAAATAATATCTGGAATTATTCAGTTTCCATATTTAAAAAATTGATTTTTGCCCAAAATAATATTTAAAAATCTTCAGTTTCCATATTTGGAGATTTCTGATTTTTAATTTAATTTTAATTAGTTTAATTAATTTCTATTTTTATATTTTATAATTAGTTTTTTTTTTAATTTTATTCTCGAGGGTACAATTGATATTTTGAAAAAGTTATTTTAATGAGACAATTATACGTTGAGATTAGCCTATTAAGACAATATTAGTGTTTTTTGGCCTAAAAAATAATTTTCCTTTTTTTAAAAATGACAATGAATTCGGACATAGGCTTGAATGCCTTTGTAGAGATTTTACGACCAAGTCTTTGTGGTATTATGTCAAACTGTAAAATCTTTATTCTGAGGTCATAGTACAAGTACTCCAGACCAAAAACAATTCATAAGGCGATCCCATGTATAGTTTTCCCTCCAATCTGTATCTCACATCTTCACAATAGGTATTCAATCCCTATGAAAAGCCAGATCATCAACCAATCACGTATGTTTAAATATTGACTCAAAGATTCTGATCGAAATAGAGTAGAAACATTTTCAAAATAGAAGGAACTGTACCGAGGTTTTATGTCAAAAAATTTGATAAGAAAGTGGAAGTTTATTTAGAAAAGAAAGGTACACACACAACTTAATACTTTTAGTTTAATTGTTTGCAACTTCAGGATTTGTTGTTTATGATAACAATAGAGACCAAGTTAATCCCAGTAAATTCACCGGTAAATTCTCCATAAAAGAAGAATATGGCATTATGCGCTGATTCAAGAATGGTTCAGGATTATCGCCAGTGGTAAAGGAAGGCCAATGGATGAGAGATAGGGAGCATCAAGCGGGTAGTCGACACTTCTCGCGAGGCAGGTTGGAGTTAAATCTCCACAGAGTCAGATCTCGTAGCTGACACAAATTGTTAATACCATAGACATACGCCCATAACTTATATGTCTAATAGTAACTCCACTGGTGAAGAGAAGGGAAATTGATTTCGATGGGAGGGGAAGCAAAATGCGGTAAGGACTATTATACAAAGAGCCTCGACTCCCAGATCTGAAGCAACAAGAAGACATTAAAACTGATATATCACAAATTGTTTCAAAATCATAATCTCACGATTATATCACGATCATATATGTAGGCCTAACAAATACATAATCTTGTGTGGATCAAATCATCAACGCCATCCTAATATGAATCCTAATAATATGTGCGTAGTTTCATAATTGAATTTTAGCCTTTTAGGGAATCAAAGTGAAATTGATGGTTTCTTATATTAGGGTGTTAGTTTAGGATCTATGACTATAAGTTGGTTTCTTAAATCCGATTTTTCTTAATGCTGGGATGGATTATGGTTTGGAGAAGATACAATCAATATAATCATATCTTACTATACTAAAGTTCTTAATATTCAACTCTTAAGCTGTCCACATGTGCATTTTTATTCGACCAATTATGTTCTATAGTTTTCCCACATCAGACCTAAATATCATCTTCTAAATTCCACGAATAAAAGCCCATCAAGTTTCTTCTTTGTATTAGGCCATGATTATTGCAAGGTTCTTAGGACGTGGTTCTTAGCATAATATAAGAACCGTTTCTTAACTTTAACTAAGAAAAAATTAAAAGACGGTTCAATCTCTTATTTAAGAACCGTCTCTTAACTCTTTTTTTTTAAGTTAAAGTTAAGAGACGGTTCTTAAATTACATTAAGAACTCCACCCTAAGAATCTATCAATAATCATGCCCTAACAGGACATGTCTCTTGTTCTTCGTATTCTGAACTTCGACGTTCTGATTCTCCGGTGTAACGGCTTCTTCACCACTTCGATCATCAAAGCCTCATTACTATAAGACACCAATGGCAACATAACAATTCATTTCCACCATATTCACCTATATATCTTACTCACGTCTCTCACGAACTACTTCTCCAACTCCGATCTGATGATAACGATTCTTGGCCGGACATATATCATGCCGTGATCCATTGCTTTTTCTTGAACGACCACAGGGATCCATCACTTCCAATAAGGTATTATGATGCTGCATTCCCCTTACTTCTTCTATCCTTTTTACTAAAGTTGACATCCACTTTTATATAGGCGAAAGCCAGTAGAAGAGGTAGCCTTAAAACTCCTAAAGGTTGCATTTGAGAAGATATTCCTCTTTCTGCAGTAATGGTTTGTTTGTAATTTTAATTGCTTGGCATGTGAGCTGCATGTTCTCTCTTTTCATAAATTTTGTTTGTTGCTCAAAGTGTTTAGCTTGATTGGTATGGTAGTCGCATCTTTAAGCTAACTTGGTTTCTCTTATTGAAATAAGCTTGCTGATTTATTATTGTATAGTCTCACGGAGATATAATTCTTATGTGCCATTGGGTTGCTTTTCTTTTATATACTTTTAGAGTGTCATAAACGATTTAAAATTCATAAATAATGAGTTCAATGAAGTGTATCTTCTAACAATTCTACATCCATTCCCGTTACAAGATTTTATTCTTCATGTGTGAATTTTTTTTCTTATTTACCAAAAAAAAAAGATTTTTCTTCTTCTGAAGCTGTAATTTTCAATACTGATATGTATTAGATAGAGGAAGTCTCTTCCGTAAATATATCCTTATGAAGAATACATAACTTTCTTGCCAAGGAAGATCCTGCGTATGTGCCATATAATGTAAATGGAGAGTAAGGAAAACTATTACATAATCAGGCAGAGGTACATTATCTTTTATGTTTTCTTTTGTGAGTATATTTCCTGATATATATTAACAAACAGCATATGAGAATTTTGTATCACATATCCGTTGGTAAGCTACAGGTTTTATGTTGCTTCATATATATTGCTTACATCTTTTATGTTGCTTCATATGCAGAGGTATAATAAGGTATGCAAGATGTCATGCACATCTAGGTTGTGCCAAAAGCCGAAGGGATGATCTAAAGTCGTCTGATGTATACATTAATATTTCTGATGCTGAGAACTTGGGAAAGGTTGTCATGGCAAGGGTATCAGGTGAGTTTTCTATCGCTGTATTCACAACCTAAACCCCTTAAAGTTTCAGTTCCCCTTGATGATATATGATAATTATACGCATGGTTACAACAAGCTTGCTTGGGTTTACACCACAAACGGGACATAATTCAAAGACGAGTGTTTTCAGTCAAATATAAACTGTAACGTTTAGATATTACGCTAAGCTTAATCATCTTCCATATTTGGTGTTCGGTGTTTTTTTTCAGCACCCTTTAGCCCAAATCTATTATGTCTATAATCTAAAGCAAGCAAAATATCCAAATTTATCTGACTATTTATTGGCCACATATAAAGAATCTCCGAGTGTACTTTCGATCTACATAATTCTGACACAAGGTAATATTTCTCTTCGTTAATCAATTCCATACTTATTTTACCTTCTTAACATCTGACCTCCATGTTTAATATTTTCAGAAATTAACATTCACTTTTCTACAATTTTTACTAAGTAACTTTGGTTTGGTTCCATTTTCCTTAATTTTGGGTTGCTCATATTGGCCTAAAAATACTCAATGAATACACCAACTGACTTTAGTTATTATTATAGTATATTATTATAAATTACATACTTTTAAAAGAATCCCATTTATTCTTTTAGTTTTGGTTGAACTAAAGCTGATTTGGTTTGTTTAGTGTTTTACTATTGTTTTTTGGAACATAATTTACTTTAGTATTTATATTTAATAGGTTGTTTTTGGTTTATATACCTTTTTATAGAATTTGGTTTATATCCCTGCCACTTTGTTGTGCTCCATTGCGTTCCAATATTGATAGTATGAAATTAATCTTTAATCTGATTGTTTTCTCAGGATGATAAAATCTTATACAAATGATAACTGCGGCTTAGGAATGCGAAATAATACTGGGCACAACAAGGTTAGATGGAAAAGAGATGTCCGAACCATTGAAGTTTGGAAAAATTTCACCTTCTTACAAATAAGAAGCAACGTTTAGGACTTCAACAAAGGCTTCCTGTAATTTGAAAGCAGTGGTAAGAAAGAAAACATTATGTTTTTTCATTAGATTTTTGTATAGTGTCAATTTGAAGATTGTTTTAACCAATCTGTGAAATTACTATAGTAAGTAATCTATGAAATTACAATATATAACCTCTTAACTCAATCTGATACTAATAAAACGATACTTCACAATTTTTGAATTTTAAATAATATAAAATATATACATAGTAATAATGAAGTATTAAAATGATTACTTAAAATACGTCGTAATACAATATTTTTCTCTATAAATTTTACATGAATAAATTCTAAATTTTATACTAGTCAATCTATATAAATAAATACAATATCATAATATAAAAATTTTATTCAAAAACCACATAAAAACTTATATGTATTATTAGAAATTTTAAATGAAAATTAAAGCTAAAATTAGAATTAAAAGTAACACAACATTAATCTACATCAGAGTTATGGGAATCAATTGTTCCAGTATTTTTAGGTGGAAAAAAAATTATCGCATACTCTTCATTTTTAATTAATTTATTAAATTTTTATTAAATAGGAAAATTTGGTAAAAGATAGTGAAACTAAAATAAACTTGCATAATTACAACATAAACTAGACTATTTCACGGACCATCCAGATCGATCCACAAAATTTGGATCTCTTTCTTCCTAACTTCTGAAAACTTTGTAAGATTTGGTGTAATTGTAAACATTGGTGTAACTGTACAACGTAATAAAACTTTAACTAATATAGACTGTATCACTTACAAACTTATTCTAAATTGAACTAAGTCACACTTTTAGATTGCAACTTTTAATTATGTTATTGTTTGGATACATGTGTTGTTATTGATATATTTATTGAAGTTAAAAATTATAAATATTACTTTATAGAGAAAAACTATAAACATTACATTATGTGAAATGTATTTTACATAAACTTAGTAAAACTAGATTATTAGTACATGTCCAAACTCATAAAAATAACTAATCTTCAATTGGCTAGTGACCATTGGTCAGATGAATTTTATTGCAGAAGTCCCAAGCTTCACATTGCCAGAAACAATAATCACATCACCACCGTGTTCTTGATCCATCTAAAGAGACTACAAACACCGGCAATCATGTCACACGTTGGGGTATATTATTTCCAATTGAGACATAAACATCTCGGATTTTTTGTAAGTCCAATGGCCTGAGAATATCGAAGTAGTGATCATCTGTTACATCCAATCAATAAATTTACGAGTAAAACTAGGATAATTGTGAACCAATCCTCTATCATCAACACTAAATGCAAAGTTAACCATACCATCTACATACTTGGCCAACAACAATCCTCTCTCACCAGCAAAATAGATTTTGTCCCTTCCTTCATCAGGTAAATAGAGGACGAAGAACTCATACGTTCCTCGCATCTAGATGGCCTATGGATTACCGAATTGGTAGCACCTAATCTTGAATGTTCTAACAGCATTGACCTCATATATCAAGTCATTCAAGTGAAATATATCTGCAGATCGGTAGAAGTATTCTTCTCTTGCAGCTTGATTGAACCCGGAGAAAGCAACTCTGACACTACCGCAGTCCCAGAGATGGCTTGTTTCTACCTTTGAGAGAATCTTATGAAGCATAGAAGGAGGGAGAGAATCCAAGTTGGAGTTCGACATGGAGAGATATTCGTTTTATCAAGTAAACAAAGAGATTTTCGTTTTATTTATTTGGACAAGGTGATAAACCCTTTTATAATGGGGATGATCCTCAAGGATTCCTGAGCTTCTAACAATGGCGAAGAGATAGAATTTATTACTGTACTTAATGGTGATTTGATAGACGCCCCGAGAAGACACGAGTTCAGAAGACAAGACTTCTCACTACAACAACATGCACATGGCTTGGATTTGAAACTGTGTAAAACTTTAATCGATAAAAATATATAATTGTGTATAACTAAGTAAAAGTAACTGATTTAGATTGTCTGAATTCATGAAACTAAGCAAAATTTTAACAATTTAGCTTATCTAAATTTATGAAACTATGTAAATCATTAAGAAAATTAGAAATTGTATTGTTCTAATTTGCTAGAAATAGCATCCAAGATAATAAATGAAAATATTATTTAGTGGATGATCTATTACCCTAACTACAAGTTGTAACTCTTCCATTTAAAGGTGATTTAACAGACGCCGAATTCGCCTATGATCATCATTATAATTTTCTCGAAACCCCTCCTTCTCTCTCCCACTAAACACGCACAATTTTGAGGTAGATCAAGTAAGATTGTATAAATTTATAGAACTACGTGAAAATTTATTGATGCTCTTAACCCCAACTACAAGTAAACCCGTGAATTTAATGATCCACTTACCCACTGTGCCATGGTTTACTTAGGTTTCTTGCATGAGATCGACCGAACCGTTGACTGTGGATCGGTCGAGTGTGTATCAAACTGATGTCAATTAAATTTCCAAATTAACCGATCTAGTGCCTTCAGAAAATTCTTGATATTGAGCATGGGATCAATCAATCTATTTCATGGACTGACCAATACTTTCCGCATTCCAACTTTTTTTGATCCAGTGCTCTTAGGCTTGATTTTTTTCCGTCTAATTGTGTCCTAAAAAACACTAAAAGACCCCAAAAGACCAAAATACATAGTGATACTAATTAATCTCGATCAAAAAACGAAGTAAAAACCAATAAAACACAACTCATCAAAATGTAAGGCAAATGAGGAGTAACTTGAGACGTTAAACAGATTATGCACTCTTATGGTAAAACAATAGGTCAAGTTGTTAATTCGGAAAAATCTGCAATAAATTTTGGAAAGTCAATTGATCATGAGGTGAAGGTAAACATTTAGAACTTGTTAGGTATACATAATGAAGGTGGAAACAAAAACTATACATGATTATCTTAACACTTTAGTGGATTAAAGATTGAGCTTCTGAGTTACATCCAAGAAAATATGAGATCAAGGTTGTCAAGTTGGTTCTTCTGAACTTTTTCTTAGAAAAATTGTTGTTAAAATTTGTTGCTAAAATTTGTTACTCGCTATTCTACTACATGAAATATTTTTGTTTTCAATCTTCTAAAAACTTCAGTTGCTATTCTAACAAGAGAAGTGACAAATTTTTGGTTGAATTCCCTTGAGCATAAAAGAAAAATTCATAGGTTAAGTTGAGAAAAATTATGTTTGCTAAAAAAATTGGAGTCGGGAAGGGTGGGTGGTTAGGATTTAAAGATATTGAAAGTTTTAACCAAGCTTAGTTGGCCAAACAAGTGTGGAAGCTTTGTTAGTATTATGATAGTCTTCTGGTGAAAACTTTGTAAGACTTGGTGTAATTGTAAACCTTGGTGTAACTATACAGCGTAATAAAACTTCAACTAATATAGATTGTATCAATTACAAACTTATTCTAAATTGAACTAAGTCACACTTTTAGATTGCAATTTTTTATTATGTTATTTTTTGAATACATATGTTGTTATTGATATATTTATTGAAGTTAAATTTATAAATATTACTTTATAGAGGAAAACTAGAGACATTACATTATGTGAAATGTATTTTACATAAACTTAGTAAAACTAGATTATTAGTACATATCCAAACTCATAAAAATAACTAATCTTCAATTGGCTAGTGACCATTGGTCAAATGAATTTCATTGCAGAAGTCCCAAGCTTCACATTGCCAAAAACAATGATCACATCTCCACCGTGTTCTTGATCCATCTAAGGAGACTACAAATACCGGTTCTATTATTTTGGTGCACCAACAATCATGTGACCCGTTGGGATCTATTCTTTCTAATAGAGACATAAACATCTCAGATTTTTTATAAGTTTATTGGCCTGAGAATATCAAAGTAGTGATCATCTGTTACATCCGATCAATAAATTTACGAGTAAAACTAGGATAGTTGTGAACCAATTCTCTATCATCAATACTAAATACTAAGTTAAGCATATTATCTACGTACTTGGCCAACAACAATTCTCTCTCACCAGCAAGATAGATTTTGTCCCTTCCTTCATCAGGTAAATAGAGGACGAAGAACTCATACGTTCCTCGCGTGTAGATGGCCTCTGGATTACCAAATTGGTAGCACCTAAGCTTGAATGTTCTAATAGCATTGATCTCATCTATCAAGTCATTCAAGTGAAATATATCTGCAGATCGGTAGAAGTATTCTTCTCTGGCAACTTAATTGAACCCGGAGAAAGCAACTCTGACACTACCGCAGTCCCAGAGATGGCTTGTTGCTACCTTTCTTATGAAGCATAGAAGGAGGGAGAGAAGCCAAGTTGGAGTTCGACATGGAGAGATATTCGTTTTATCAAGTAAACAAAGAGATTTTCGTTTTATTTATTTGGACAAGGTGATAAACCCTTTTATAATGGGGATGATCCTCGAGGATTCATTAGCTTCTAACAATGGCAAAGAGATAGAATTTATTACCGCACTTAATGGTGATTTGATAGACGCCTCGAGAAGACACAAGTTCAGAAGAAAAGACTTCTCACTACAACAACATGCACATGACTTGGATTTGAAACTATGTAAAACTTTAATCGATAGAAATATATAACTGTGTATAACTAAGTAAAAGTAACTGATTTAGATTGTCTAAATTCATGAAACTAAGTAATTTTTTAACAATTTAGTTTATCTATATTTATGAAACTATGTAAATCATTAAGAAATTATATTGTTCTAATTTGCTAGAAATAGCATCCAAGATAATAAATGAAAATATTATTTTGTGGAGGATCTATTACCCCAACTACAAGTTGTAACTCTTCCATTTAAGGGTGATTTAACAGACGCTGAATTCGCCTATGATCATCATTATAGTTTTCTCGAAACCCCTCATTCTCTCTCTCCCACTAAACATGCACAATTTTGAGGTAGATCAAGTAAGACTGTATAACTTTATAGAACTAAGTGAAAATTTATTGATGATCTTAACCTCAACTACAAGTAAACCCGTGAATTTAATGATCCACTTACCCACTACAACTAGAAAAGAGTACCTTCTCCATTTAAGATATTTGATTGACGCCTCGAACAAGCACAAGTAGGAATCAACTTCTATTCTCTCTTGGATATAATCATCATTAGCCTTGCCTCTCTCTCTTCTGTCTCCCTCTCCACTAAATCCCATTAATTTCAAACTCCATTTCAGTAAATCTCATTAAATAGTCTTGAAAATCTTCCTTCTCTTCCATTTCTCTGCTAAAATCATCATCTCTCACCATCTCTCACCATCATCATCTCTCTCAAGTTTCAAACACCTCCATAATGACACACTACAATATGCTTGATGAAGTTGTGTATAAAGAAAGCATCACAGCGTGACATTTCAGAGTGAAATTACTGAGGATCTACTTTTTTTTATTCCTATGTTACTGGTTCTGGACCGCACTAGATTTATGTGCTAGTGGATGAGGCTGTAAGTTTAAATCATCATCTCTTTAGTTTCAAATAACATGCAACAACAAAAACTAAAAACTTGATACTTAAACTTGGTTATTTCAAGGAACAAAAATGAAGCTCACAATAAATAGTAGCCTTGTAGATAGGTTTAGATGCTTTCAAAACCAAGAGGACAAGTGGGTGAATATATTTCGGGTAGAAGTTGGCCATGCCTATCTAGGTTTCAAGGCAACAAAATCTCGATTTCGACGAACTGCTACTTGGTATACTCAAGTCCACATCATTAATCCTCTGAACAATTTGCATTACATGAAATTCAAGAGTATCCATGAAATCCCTCACATCAGCAAGAGGGACATAAACTATCTCATAGGTATAAATTCTAACCATTAAAATATATTTCAGATATGTAGATGTAAGTAACAAAATCGAAAACACTTATGTGGTAGATATAATGGGAGTGGTCTTCAACACGGAAGCATATTTTGATGACCTTGAAATGCCAAAGATGGTGTTTTACATTAGGGATAACATGTAAGTACAAAGAAACATATTATCCCAGCAAGTTATTTACACTAATGTAATTGATAAATATTTTTTTATTCATAATAGTGAGAGTGAAATAAAATGTGTGGCAACTTACGGTCATGCATATGCCTTCCGGGATCAGTTTGAGATTATGAGGAGTCGTGGACATGTGATTGTGGTGCTTAAGATGTGGAGGATCTGTGACCGTTTCAGTAAGTATATTATATTATGTGTTTGGTTTTAAATCTATATAGTTTTAATTGTGTTAGTTGAGTAAAACGTTTCCTAATTTCATTTATATAAATGTTTTTAGTTATTTTGAACTATATCTTTAGATCGAGGGTGGATTATCGAACTTCAGGTTCAATAAACGTTTGGAAGGGGTTGATGAGTTCAGACAATCAGTCAATAATAGTGACCTTTATGTTCGGAGGCACGGGGCTATAGGGCCTTTGTAAGATTTTATCTTATGTACTGATGTGTAAATAGCTCCTGGATGTTTTATCTTATGTTTTACCTTTTGTAATTATCCAACTTGAAGTTAACATGAATTTTTAAATATGGCAAACTTATTCTAAATAGCTTCAACTTTGTTAAAGTTTTGTTTTTGTAATCAAGCAACAACGTGAAACTAAGAATAACTTGAAGTTAACATGAATTTCTAAATAGACCAAAATTGTTCTAAATAGGGAAAAATTATTAAAAATAGGACAAATTTATTCTAAATAGCCCTAACTTTGTTAAAGTTTTGCTTTTGTAATCGGGCAACATCGTGAAAAGAAGAATAACTTGAAGGAAAAATAAATTTCTAAATAGGGCAAAATTATTCTAAATATGGCAAAAAATTCAAAATAGGGCAAATTTATTCTAAATAGCTCCAACTTTGTTAATGTTTTGCTTTTGTAATTGGGCTACAACGTGAAACTAAGAATAACTTGAAGTTAGTTTCACTTTTTCAGTTGTCCAACATCGTAAACATTAGAGAAACTTTATCAATAGACCAAACTTCGTAGTAGTCCAACATCGTAACATTAGAGAAACTTTTTCAATAGCCAGGAATTACTTGTACATCAAAATTTCTAGAACTAAAACGACACTGATGTTAACACAACCTCATGATATCATTATCATTTTAGGCATTATTTTGGGACCTTGACTCCTTATTGTTGCTTTCAGCAATTGAAGTTCTTATTCTAGCATTCGAACTTGGTAGTCCAACTGTTGAATCTCGTCGGTTAAAGCTTCATAAACCCATTTGAAGACATGATCGTCGTTCTCGAGCTACAACGTTTTCTTCACAAAATTTAAACGTACTACTAATTAAGAGAACAAGCCTTCGATAACTAAAGCTAAACGGATGTACCCTTAGTGAAGCCACATAGAGACACTGATAATACCGGCAATATGGATTTGGCTTGGATTTGGAGATGACCTCGATGATGCTCTCCCCGCACCAACACTTACTAGGTATTTCCGAAGTTCTTACTCGTCTCCGACCACCGGTAATACCCCCAGTCTCTTTCGGGGTTGGGAGAGAATGAGGGAAATGGGAATTCGAGAAAGAGAGGAGAGAGATAAATGGGAAAAAGAGAGAAAGTGGAAGATAGAGAATTGGGAAAACCAAAAATAAGAGTTTTTATACTTAGCCAATTGGGAAGAGAGAAGAGTGAAATTAGAAATTCGAAAAACTGGTGGGCGGAAAATTTGTATCCTATGATGATTTCCGTGACCAAAGTTTCACCGAATTTGCAGTTTTACATAAAACATGAAAGTTGTACTTTATAATTTTTTTCCATTTATCTCAGTTTTATTATAATTGAATGACTGATTTTATGGTTATACCAATTATGTTATGTTTCCTAGATTCATTTATCATATGATCATCTAAACATAAATTTGATTTCATGCCATAGTAAATTTTCAAATGAGACAAGGTGAATATTAACGAAAAAACTGTAAGAAGACAATGTAATTCCTACATGATTACTAATAAGTAACGAGATGGATTTTTTTTTTTGTTTTGATTAAATCATAATCAACAAAATAACTCATATATAATCATCTTACTTTCGTGACTTATTAATAAGTTCTTATTTACAATCCTATACTCAGTTTACCTATCGTACTTATACTAGTATAGAAAAAAGCTTCACTTAGTTGCACAAACACAAAATACAAATCTCACCTTTCAGAATACTCTACCTTTCAACGTTCTCATACAATAAAACATTTAAACTGAAAGTGAAAGGTTTACAACCTAATTTTCTTGTGTTTCTTGTGGGGATGTTCATTGTGTTCCTTCTGTTTCAAATCAGTTCCCACATTCTCTTCTTCTCCATATCCACTCTCACGCTCACCATTGTTCCTACTATATGAGCTTTCTTTCTCAGCTCTTGATAGTTGCTCGGTTATTTGAACTATTTCTAATTCTTGGATGTCTTCTACATGCAAAATACTTCTTTTTTTTTGCTTTTTATCCACTGATGTTGAAAAACAAACACATCTTTATCATCCAAAATATATGATTGTCTCTTAGGTTCCACTACCAATGGAATGTAACCCAAATTCAGCCTCTTCGTAAACGGATCTATTACCATCTTCCTGCATATCCTCTCCTTCAACAACGAATAAGTGATCTCCTCCAATGATTATGTCCTAAAGGATATAGCATACAAACAAGCATCGGTCGGGATCCATTCATAATCATCTCCAGACTTAGAATAATGTCCATCATAATCAAAGTGTATGTTTGTAGCAGAAAGACACATGCAATACAAAAAAATATTAAACCATAAAGTTATACCTGGTTATACAATTATACCATTTAACTTATACTAAGTTATACATTCTTACACAATTTTGTTAGTAACCAAGTCTTACAGTTTACCGTCTTATCTAACCAAGTTTTCCTAACTTTTACAGTTTTAGCTTTTTTCTCCTCCTCAATTCGTTTTAATAGTTATCAGTTTTGATTCCCGACGTCTATCTTTTCTTATGATTATACAGTTGTTGATTATCAAATTCCATAATAGACAGACCATCCATACATTCCGATCCTCGATTATTGTAAATCAGAATCTCTGTAAATCGATCGATCGTGTAAGGTGGAGTCTAAACATTAGGTTTAACATAATACGATTTAAGATACATACCATGTAAAGCAGAATCAATAGCTTAATGATTCAGCATCCAAGTGACAAAACCGAGTTAGCTCAATGCTCGGAGCTCGCGATGATTGCGAGGAAAAAATGGAGGCGACCATGGATTCCTAATTTGGGATTCAGAATGATTTGATTGGTCATTCAATACAATCAACTTCTCAGTCAATAAAGGACGCTTTGGACATTAATCATCCATATGGAGAGTATCAGAATAGATAAGAGTATGTGAGAATTAATAAAAGTATGACATATTAAATTTTGTCTCATTAAGAGCATCTGGGATTATTCCCCGAGTTATGGAGTTCAAGATAAATAGAAAAACAACTTCAATATACTTTTCTCATATGTTTTTCTTAGTCGTGATATTATTTTTTCATAAAATAGCATCTTATTCTAAGATAAAAAATTATGTTTTGACAATTACATTATCTACGTATTTGAATATTATAGAAATTATGATTTTAAAAATTAATAAAGTTAATTAAAAAAAAATTCTACTAAATTGTCAAAAATATCAAATCACAGTAATTAGTTTTGATTATGTTCATTTTTATTCATTTTATTTTAGATGCATTGTGAATTTTTCATCAAAAATATATAAAAAACAAAAAATCAAATGAATTAGTAAGTATTATATATGACTAAAAGAAAAGAAAATCAACTAATTTATTAAACTATGGAAATTAAAATAAAATTCACCCATCAGTTGAATACGTAGTGGAGTCCCAAACAAAATTTTCAGGTTTGAACAGATTTTTAAATAACAGGTCTTAGAAAAAAATAAATTGGATTACATATCGTATAACCGAATTTACTGACTCGATCTCGGATACGGGTCAAATTTAAAATCATTGGTTGTATGATATGTTTATAAAAAATAATAATTGTTTTCTACCATTTGTATTAACATTAAAAAATATTCAAATTTGTATAAATATTTTTCTCCAACTTCAGTTTACTTTTTTTTGTTTGCCAAACTGTCTTTCTAATTTGAAATACCATTACTTTCCACGTCACTTAACATGTCTCTCATGTATGTTGATCTTCTAACGTTAAATATAGTCTCAAAAATCTTTTGATCCAATAATTAACAAAGAGATCATTAATACAGATTTTATATTTAAATTTTACAGAAAACATGACTTATACATATTAATTAAAGAAAATATATAGAAACTTAAATGAAGAAAGAATTATTAGATATAATATGTGTGTAACGCGGAAAAAATCTCTAGTATATATAATGAATGAGTTATCTCTCCCTTAAAGGTATTCACCTCATCATATGTGGATCCCACATTATTTTTATTTTTTAAAAAATATTAATAAATTCTATTATTTATGGTAATTGATTATAAGAAAAAATTTCATAAAAATACCTCAACTTAATTTTGTTAATCTTTTAAATACCAAAATTATTTGCTATCCAACTTAATACCCATAATAATTATTTTAAGACACCAATCAGGTAAACTAAAACAAAAGAGTATATACACCAATTTAACGATTCCCACACTTGTTTTTGTAGGTATTTATGAGAAAGGCGAAGACGTCGAAGAAAAGCATTGTGTTTACCGTAATCCAAAAGAGAAAGGTAAGCAACTCTCACCAATTCACTTAAAGTCAAATTTAATATATGCATTATACAAACTATAGAACATAATTAAACACAAACATAACTAAAAAATCAAAAACTATTCGGAGCTACATAAAGGCGGCAAGTTAACCACAAACTCTTCACTATCATTTTATGCATTAGGCTAACAAGCTCAACATTGTTATAAACCATATATATTAGTATTTATCTACAATAATACACTTTATTTCCAGTCGTTAAAGCTCAAAAAATATATGTAGATTTGCAAATGTCACAACATTTCAATTTTTTAAAAATAATTTATATGACTATTTATACACAACAAACATAAATTTAATGAAATAAAAATAACTACAAAATTTGAAATTATGACCATTATCTCAAAACAAACAACCATCTAATAAACACCACCAAATATATCGCTTTGCTACAACATCAAAAATGATTCACAAAATCAAAACACAATAAAAAAACCAATGTTGAGTTGACCCAATAGTAAAATCTCGACGTTGAAAAATCCTAAAATGTAAGAATGCTCGTGGCCATCTAGGTTCGACTCACGTTGGAAGGAAATCATATAACATGGATTGGTTTCCCCCGAATAAGCGGCTCTTGTCACCTTTTTTATTTAAAAAAACATAATAAATAATTATTTACTTAAACAACTTCAAACACATAATAAAACAGATAATTTTAATCAAATTATTCTATTAATCAAACTTGAGATGGTATGGGTAACCAAAACGGAATAAAACATATAATTTTAATTTTTTGGGTCAATCTAATAATAAAAAATATATTAAGTATATTAAACCAAAATTGCATACTATATATTAAGTTATACTGCTAAATTTAATTTTGAAATAAAACAAGTTAAAAAGTTAGTTTATCATCAAATAACAATTCATCGCCACCGATGCTTTTTATTTTCTTAGTCTTGTTTTTTAAATCTTTTTGCTTTATTTTAGCATTGACTAAATTGAAGTGAATGTTATAAACTTCATGGACAACAATTAGTGGAATTCTTCACAATTTTTTTTATTAATAAACGAACAGAGTTTTGTTTTCAATTGAAGAAACATGATTTTGATGAACACTAAATATGAAAAGTGAAAAAAAATTTCTTTCATGCTTCTGTTTTATTTTTTATTTTTAATTTTTTGAGCTTTGATTTTAATTCTAGATTTGAATATTTTATTTGATGGTAGAAACGTTTTTATTTTTTGTTCTTTTATTTGAATATATAATATTTTTTAATAAATGACTGTGTTGACAACATGACTTAAAGTTCACATACTATGATCCCAAACTAAATAATTATGTTTTTTTGGTATAAAACCGAATAAACCAAAAATCGACAGTACATAAACCGAACCGAACCAAAGTAAATATGAATTTAAAATGGTAGTTGTATTTTACTAACCGAAAAAACAAAAAAAACAATCCGAAACCGAACCGATATCCGGATTGAACACCCATAACCCCACCACAAAATCTACAAAATTACAAATATTCACATGCCAAAGACTAAAAACACACCATCTCTACATCTTCTATAAAAACCAACAATTCCATGACTCCGCGCTTGCGCGTGGACTATGCACCTAGTAAAAAAGAAATACAAGACAAAATGTAAGACTACAAACAAACAGAAGACAGCCTCAAAGACTCGCCAGGGTTACGAAGGAAAAAGACATTATGAACAGAGAGGAGATGATATCAAAGGTTGATGACAGAAGTAGAAGGGATGCAAAAACAGAGATGCGAAGAGATAGAGTGAGTCGAGTTTGTCCGCTAGGCCTATGTGCTTGTGCATTGGTTGATGAGGTTGGGGACTTTGCAGTAACCGGGGGTAGTGGTGGCTCAGTGACATCATCTGCTGTGAAAACCGGGTTTGGAGCTTCTGCTGGAGGTAAGGATGTAGGATTCACAAGGCTTAAAAGGCTACCTGTTTTAAAAAGGACATGTAAGATGGAGTTTCTTTTCTGCCCAAACATTGGTTCCCTGAATAAGAGAAACATCGTTAGGAATTTGTCAGACATTTCGTAGTAATTTTAGACCACTTACTTTTGTATCTTGCAGCTGTGAAAGGGAACTCGGTGATGGTTCCATTGATACCGGCTCCAGTGATATATGAGTTTATCTCAACAGTTGCATCAGAAAAAAAGTCAAATGGTTGAGATACAAACTCATTCTGAAAGAGTTCCACATAAACCGGGAGCTTAGACTTATGCAGCCTCTCCACAACATTGGTTTGCCCAGTGACAAACGAATCAGGGTAGGGAAAGACCGATGGTTTTCTGATGACAACAGCATTAGCAAATTTCTTTATATCTTCAATAGCAGAGTCACTAATATCACCAATTTCTTCTTCAACTTTGTAGACAGTCTCGTACTTTCCCTGCTTCTTGAAGTCAACAAGAACCGAACTATTTGTTGACTGAATCATGACTTTTGTCGTGGTCGTTCTGTTGCTGTAACCAGTTTCCGTGAGTGTATCGAGAACTGCTTTAACCACGTCGAGCCCTTGCTTCTCTCTCAGGTACACTGCATCCTGAAGGACAGTAAAGTGATTTGGTCATGAGAAGACATCACAGTCTGGTCGTTAAAATCTTGAGTATTAAGAGGTAAAAGAACTAACCTCTACACTGATCAGAACCCCAGAAAGAGAATTTGAGTTCTTTCCCAAGTTTAAGAATTCAGAGAGTGAGATAATCTTCCCAGAATTTCTCTCATTAGGATTCCTGAACATATTGTATACTCTGAAGGGGTTCCTAATCGCAGCTGCCCAAAAAGATGGGAGAAATATCATAATTCAAGCTAGGATAATGTTAAGTCGTCAAGAAAATAAATATTTTAAGTAAAGTAGTAGGGGGAAACTTACGAGTCAAACTCTGAATCTCAGACCATGTGAGACTAAAAGTGTATATTCCAGGATCTAAACTAATCTCAGGAATAATTGTTGAACGATTTCTAAACGGACTTTGGATGACCATTGTGCTTTGCGTGAGATCTATCGAACTTGAACAAAAGGGTTTACCATCGCTTGACATTTGGACCGAGCAATCAATAACATCAGCACCATCTTCTATTGCCTTCTCATATGCCAAGTCTGTACATCCAGGGTAGTCCCCACTCGCACCATTTTTACTTATAACAAGAAAATCCACTGAAACATAAACCATTTGGTTGATGATAAAGTCATTAATTTATTAATTTATAGGTTGTCTACTAGTAAGATTTTCTTTTATAAAATCAAAGTAATTAGTATCATTACCCTGTTTTGTAGCGTGTCTGCTAACATGGGAAAAGCAGTCTGAAAAAAAAACATGAGAAAATCTTGGATTTTTTAGAGTATTTCCTGCAATTTTTTCAAGGAGAAATTTTTTGTAGAAGAGATATTGCTTACCAATGGATGCAGATGCAGTTATGGGAAAATCAGACAGCATACCATCGACAGAGAAATCACCATTATCCACAAAAGATCGAAATTGTAGTTATATGCAATATCAACATCATTTGCAAACCCTGACACATGTACTTGTAATCCTGCTCTGTGAGCATCTTGCACTAAGGATGTAGGAGGAAGCAAGTAATGCTTGTCATCCAGTGGCAATATGTACGATTTGGGAACAAGAATTCCTGAAGCAAACGTCTTGACATAAGTTAGGTTACTCAAGATAGAACCATATGTTTGCTTCGTTGTCGGCTCGAAATCTTCTTTTTTAAGAAACTGGAACACCAAACTCGGTCCCTTACTCCCGAAACGGCCAGCAATTTTTCTAAAGAAATTCACTTCAGGGGAAGAGATGTAGTCAATGGAAACAGTTCTTGAAGCTGATATCAGAAAACCGCTTATGCTCAGATTATGTTGAGCATAGAACGCATCATGTTGTACATTTAACCAAAAACTTTCTGGTTTTATCTCTGTCGTTACATCTTGAATCGTTAAAATCGCATATTTTCCGTCGAATTTTTCTGATCTAGAAAATATTCCTCGGATCACTGCAAACATGTTAAAACAGAAATGACATTCGTGAATAGTAACAAAAAAATAAATACAAATTCTGTTTTTAAACACTTACAAGAAACATTACTGAGCTCTCTCAAGGAGAAATCAATGGTGTACCAACCCTGAGTACTTACTCCATTAACCGGGTAAGATTTTTGGCGTTTTGGGTAAACTTCTTTAATAGTTGAAGCATTGTTCAATTTTAAATCAGGGAAGCAAATCCCATGTCCATCTTTGGTTAGCTGAACATCACACCATAGAACAGCACCAGCTACACTTGTCTGCTTTGCCAAATCGTAAGAAGGGAGACTTGAATCTGGAAACAATCCAGAAAACCCACCACGAGCAATCACAAGAGGAGCATCACCTGGTAAGAAACAGAAAAAAGTCACAAATTATTTTGATAAAGACTGTCCATGATTATCCCAACCTCTTCTACTGCATATATATGTTCTAATTTCTCTAGGTTTCTCCTATTTTCTCGGAGATTCATGCGTAAAGAAACTAACAAAGAGATATAAAGTGAGAGAAGTCTAACCACTTAGTGTCTGCCATGGACTTCTTGATCTTTTAGGATCAATTTGAGCCGCAAACACCTGAATCAGAACAATACTACAGAGTAGAACTGTCGAAGAAGCTCGCATTGTTGGATTACCACTCCGGGAAGTCACTGGTAACTTCTTTGTTCTCACAAGCCACAGATAGAACAATGTCGCCTAAGCATTGGTACAAATACAGAGAATCAAGAGCTTTTTTTTTTCTGATAAAATGGCTTTTTAGTTGACTCTGGAAGTCGTCTCCTCCTTCAGTATTTTAATAAACACAAATTTTGAGACAGCAAGTGTTTTTTCTTCTTCTTTTCCTTAAATATGAATAAGAAAGTAGAAAAACCAAAACAGATGAATCGTATTGGTCATTTACCCGATCAGCAGCTATAAAATAATCACTGCCCTTTGTTTAAGTTACCATTTCCAAACCATTGTTGATATTACATGAAAGCCAGTTTTCTTGGAAATCTTCACGGTTATATGAGAGGGACTTGTTGGCAAACGTATACCATACTATCTCCAAAAGCGTTTTAACTTATCCACCATGGGGAAACTAGAAGACTAGAAAAGTCAACAATTTGAGTAGATTTTCAACCAGCAACGTCAAGGACTTAAGTTAAAACCCTCTATTCAATAAATATTTACACTTAAAGAGAAGCTTAAAGCCTCTTCCATCCACCAGATTACCAAAACTATAATTGCCTTAGATTAGACAAGTCATGTATTTTAATACTTCCTGTCCAAATTTATTGTACAAGTACAAAATTTATAGTGTCTTGCTGTACAAGTAATTCTGAGTTTTATTAGTAACTCGTTCTGGCAGTTTGCACATTAATATGTAGTTGTTTTGTCTCTATTTTTATTACAAAAGTGTGGATTAGGTTTGCCAACAAGTCTCTCTCATGTCCCAGTAAAGATTTCCAGAGAATATTATTAAAAAAAATAATGAAGAGACGACTTCAAGAATCAAGTAGTCAACTAATAAAGCCACTTATTAAAGAAACTCACTACCCGAGACTCCTGCTGGAAAGTAATAAAAGTGACATAGCTTCTACAAATTAAAACCCTAATTTGAAATCTAAGATCGACGAAGAAGGAGATTAATCTACAGAAATCGGATTAGATGAGAACCACATCAAACAAATAAGATCTGGATCAATTGGAATATGTATTGGTCAGTTTGACACAATTAAAACAGCCTGCATAAAAAGGAGAAAAAGAACTCATCGCTCGACGTAACTTATTCAAATCGAAGAGCATAAAGGAGGAGGATGTACGTAGTCTTATGGAGAGGTAAGACTGATGTATACAAGACTAAGTTCACTGCTCGGGGTACATGGAACCTTATCAGAACCACTGGAGAAAAGGCTACTTGGCACAAAGGTCTCTGGTTCAGTCAAGCAACACCGAAATTTCGATTTTGTGTGTGGCTAGCTATGCATAATCGATTGCCAAGGGGAGATAGAATGGCTTTTGTGAAACACTGGAATTGATGGAACATGTATGTATGCTCTGCCACCAACATCTGGAAGAAGCTGGCGCAAAATCTATTGGGAAACCTTTAATCTACCGAATGGGAGGACATTGTGCACCAGCTCATGCAAGGAAGGACCTCGCCAGTTCACAGATTCCTCCTTCGCTATGTTTTTCAGGCTGCTGTCTGCATATTTTAGAGAGAACGAAATGGAAGGAAGCATGGGGATAATTCTCGTTCAGCAGATGTACTCTTTCCGTTAATTGACAGCTAGGTGAAGAACAGAAGGACTTTAACTCCATATGCCCTCGTCTCTCTTGAAAATTTCTAATTAATCCCACCAATTTAAAATAATTTATTTTTATTTATTTTTAAATACAAAATCGAGTTAAATACATATCTACCTTTAAGAAAATGGCAATATTACATTGACCCAACTTAACTACCTTTTCCGAAGAGCTAAAAATCCAGACTTTTTTGTTGCGACTTGTGTCTCTCTCATACTTTCTCACCAAACCCATCTCTCAATTTACACTTTTGTTGATCTAACTCCTCCAGATTCCTCTCCTTCGCATTGCCCAATTTCGTCTGTCTCCAAACAAAAAAAATCTATGGTTATGAGGTGTTTACCCATCTGGGTTTGTCCCCAAACGCCTCATCGTTACCCTCTGGTGGGTCTCGACCGCCATCGCGTCATCTCCCTCTGGGAATGCTCCTCCTTTGCTGCTTCCCAAAGAGCCGTCACTGCCATTGAAGGCGACGGCCGTGAACTCAAGAAGCCCTTTGATGAAATGGGTCTGGAGGCAAAGTCGGTTGCTTTTCATAGAGACTTGAGCATGCTTCCTAGTGAATCAACTCGTTTGTTTACCTCTTAGTTTCATTGACGTGTTTGTTGTTTCATGGTCTTCACATTGATAATGCTGATTGGTTGTTTGTTTTTATGTGATCATGCAATTTGAGATTGTGATTGTTAGGGGACTGTTTAGATGGATTTTGATTTGTGCGATCCTTTGTTTAAGCATATGAGAGATCATTGCTGGTAGAGATGTTGTGGTGGATCATTTAAGAATCGTTGTTTTCACAGTTTTATCACTAGCCTAGAATTTATCAGAAGAGTTAACAATGATCATGTCCTTGCCTAGTGAAATCATTGTCATTTGCATTGCAACATAGGGCTTGCTACACACATGTATCGATCTGTGTTTTCTTTTGTACGCAAAATGGCTTGTGGAATCACAGACAATCCCTTAAAAGAATTTTCCAAGAGCATTGTGAGGTAAACATTATGTTCCACCCAACTAATGAATAATCAGGAAGAGGCCAATGAATAGAGTAATACAAAGAGAATTTCATACTGATAGTACTCATAAATGGAATATAACTTTGAGAAATTTCTTAATCAAGGAACTGATGAATGATTTTTTAATTTTTTTTGTAGGAGGAGATCCTATGGGAATCTGAGATGGTTAAAATAAAAGTCCAAAATCTAAAAGGGAAAGAGATGAGGACTTTTTTTTTTATGTCTCTATCAAATTAGTGCTTCTAAGTTTAGTCCGGTGGAGAACGTGGAGGAGCAGAAACCAAAAACCTGAGTGGAATAATAATGTTAGAGTATTTCATTAAAAGGTAAACTGACGATATTGTCTCTTGGTAAGTTGAATGAATCATCTCCAGGGGAGATCATATCAGGGGTTGAATATTAGTTAGGATGGAAGATTAGGAATGAGTCTCTTAGTGGTGACTTGAGCTGTGAGATTTTAATTTTTTGTGACCAGAAAAGACTCGACCTTGGTAGATTGTATGTAGAGATGAAGAGGCTTTATAGATGGAATATGTATTGCAGAGGCATACAAGAACTGAGTGGTGACTTGAGCTGTGAGATTTTAATTTCTTTTCTTTGTAGCTCTCAATACATTTGTAATCAGATCAGATTAAATATATATATAAAAAAATATATGTTAATATTTAATTTGAGCATGTTTCATTTGAAAAAAAATACTCATACTAAATTGTTTTTATAATATGTAGGATTAAAGTTAAAAAGTTTTTTTTCAACAAACACATTTTATTTGTCAGTAAATATTAAGTTGAGGTAATATATCACATTACACTTTCCATAATTTGAAAATAATTTTTTAAAATTTAAAACATTTATCTTCTTATTTAGTTTTTAATTTTTTTTTTTATGTTGCTCATGTTAAAATAACAATATATAAAATACTTATGTAAAATGTGCATGGATAATAGATGTTAAAATAATAATTTAAAACGTGCAGCTGTTATATACATAAATTTAATATTATAATTACACTTAGTAATTTTTGGTAATCTTCAAGGTAGTAGTAATACTACCTTATACATAGTAATATTTTGGCAAATTTAAAGTTTTATTAGTAAAACCATGTTAAAATGAAATATTTGGTAGTAAAACCAATGATCTTATAAAATGAATATCATTAAAGAAGAGTATTACATAAACATTTTATCAGAAATACATATTTTTATAGATTCTTCTTACTATAGTCTTACGACTCATATATCAACCATGAAAGTTAAAGATCATTTTGTAAAATACCTTGTGATAAATTTATAAAAAAATGTGCTTTGGATGTCAAAAACATGGTATGTGTTGCTAAATAGGTTTGGATAGCTGGATTTATTAAGTTTATTATGTGCAAAAAATGAGTTAGTTGGATAATTTACCCATGTAAAATGATATACCAAAAACGGATAATGCATATTAAATATTATGAAATTAAATAATATAAAAAATTGTAAAATATAATTAAAATTTTAATCATAACATGCACTTTCACAATAATTTTGCAAATTTTAAGTTTATGCGGTTAAATCATGACAAAAAATAATTTAAGAAATAATCATGTAAAACGTGCAGTCATTATATACATAAATTTAATATTCTAACTACACTTAGTAATTCTTGGTAATCTTCAAGGTGTTAGTAATACTACCTTACACATAGTAATATTTTGGAAAATTTTAAGTTTTTTTAGTAAAACCATGTCAAAAATAAATATTTTGTAGTAAAACCAATGATTGTTTACAATGAATATCATTAAAGAAGAGTATTACATAAACAAATTACCAGAAATAAGTATTTTCATAGATTCTTCTTACTATAGCCTTTCGATTCACACAACAACCATGGAAGTTAAGGAATCATTTTGGAAAAATGATAAGTAATCTACTAATCTGCCTTAAACTATAGAACCTGAAAAAATCTAAATAGTTTCAATTGTCTTATTTGCTATATATATAGTCTATAATTAGTTTTAATAGTCTTATTTACTATATGTTTAATATATGCACTACTTGCAATATATAGGGGTTTCAAATTACACATAATAAAACCAGTAATCTTACTAATTCAAATAACATATAATAAAACCAGTAATCCTAGTAGTCTAAACCACACATAATAAAACCAATAATCTTAGTAGTCTAAACCCAGAAAACACAATTTTAAAACTCGGTTTAAATCTTCCGAAATTCTCAGTAAATCTTACAGTATTTACCTTATCCAAGATGTACAGTTCATTTTACTGATATTCTAGATAATTTTTATTTTTAAAACATATATAATAAATCTAAAACGAAGAAAAAACAATTTTAAAATTCGTTTTAAATCTTTCAAAATTATTAGTAAATCTTACATTATTTACATTACCCAAAATATATAGTTCATTTTACTGATATTCTAGATATTTTTTTTTTAAAAACGGATATAATAAATCCAAAACCGTAAAACAATTTAAAATTCGTTTTCAATTTTATGAAATTTTCAGTAAATCTTACATTATTTACATTACCCAAGATGTCAATTCATTTTAATGATATTTTAGATAATTTTTTTTTTTAAAAAATGAATATAATAAATTTAAAACCCAAAAAATAACAGTTCTAAAACTCATTTTTGATCTTCCAAAATTTTCAGTAAATCTTATATTATTTACATTACCCAATAGGTACAATTCATTTTAAAGATATTCTATATAATTTTTTTTTAAAAATGGGTATAATAAATCTAAAACCCAAAAATACATTTTAAAACTTATTTTTAGTCTCCTAAAATTCCCAGAAAATCTTTTATTATTTACATTATCTTTAATATATTTAGAATTTTAAAGCTATTTTACAACAAATTTTATAAGAAATAGACATATCTTAAATGTTTTATGAAATAATGGAGGAAAACAAAAAAAAAAGATCAAGTTTTAAAAAAAGTTCACGTTGAGTAAAGAAAATGGGCAAAAACAATTCATTGATTAAAGTTTATTATGGGTTCTAGATGATTTTTGATATATTTATATAAATTTAATTTATGGTCAATAATGAAGTGATAGATTTATTATTAAAAAATAGAAAGTTAATTTAGGAATCACAAGGAAAGAAGGGTAGTGAGAAAATAGGAGAGGTTAGGAGAATGATTTTTTTCTGAGAGGGGCATATTGAGTTATGGTCCAGAACAGAATAAGGACTCTAAAGCAAGACAAAAGGATGGAATGCTTACCAAAGATTGATTGGGGCTGTCGGAATGTAGGTAACTTCTTTTTTTTTTTTTTTTTTTTTTTTAAGTTTCACTGTTGAAACCAAGTCATAAACAAAGTAGCTCATGCTGTAAACAAGTTTTATTTTCTTTTGAATCAAATTTAGCATTTTATTAAAAAAAAATTTTAGTTGGTTGTTTCCTTCTATTATGGGATACAAATTAAAAGAACATAAAAACAGTAAATAATAGATTATATAAGAGAAATAGAAAAATATAACACATTAATAATCTAGATATACATTTAGTTTAATTTGTTAAAGCTAATGAATTGGTCTAATAATAAATTCTTGTACAATCCACTTTTTAGTGACTCTATTTTAATAGAATATACTAGAGTTGAACCCCTTTTATGAGCGAATAAATATCTATTTATATAATATGGTATATTATTTTGTACATAATTATAATTTCAAATAGAAGCTTGGATATAGTTGGTGGAAGATAATATTAACTGTTACTTAGTTGGTTCCTTCTATTATGAGATACAAATTTAAGGAACAGGAAAAACAGTAAATAATAGATTATATAAGAGAAATGGAAAAATATATCACATTAATAATCTAGATATATATTTAGTTTAATTTGTTAAAGCTAATGAATTGGTCCAATAATAGATTTTTGTAGGGTTTACTATTTATTGATTCTATTTTAATAGAATAGATTTTACCAATTTTTACTAGTTTATTTAAATAATTGTCTTTGTTGTGTTGTTCTTAATGTTCCCTTTTGTTGTTTGTAAATCAAGTTTTGATCTTTTTGTAACTACCTAAATTCTATTGTGAAGCAAAGCCCATACAATATGTAGGGAACTTTAAGTATTTTCCTAACTTAAACAAATTTTTTTTTTTATTTTTTTCAAAAACTTGTAGTGTCGAAACTATCGAAATCGAACCGTGGAAGAGATGTTATTGAGTTATAAGTTAGTGATGTTCGTTTGGTTGCCGCAGGTATCGGCGTCAGCGTCAATTGTTGTTCATTTGGTTGCCGCAGACGTTGACGCTGACGCCGACACCGACGCCGATTGTTGTTCGTTTGGTTGCCGCAGGTATCAGCGTTAGTGTTGGCGTCTGCGGCTGCGTCAATTGTTGTTCGTTTGGTTATCACAGACATTGACACAGACGCCAATTGTTGTTCGTTTGATTGTCGCAGACGTTGACGCTGACGCCAGACGCAGGTTTTTTAAGCGTCTATTTTTTTTTTGACGCCGAACGCTGCGTTTTGACGCAGACGCAGACACAGGTACCCGCGTCAATAAAACGAACAAGATTATTGATGTAGACGCAGACGCAGAAACCTGCGGCAATCAAACGAACAACACTGTTGTTAGTGACAAGCCATTTTCGAGTGAGGATGAAACAAGTGTTACCTTATTCTTTATGCTGACAGATTTCATTAACTCGTTGACTTATCAAGTTTTGATCTTATGCCAAGTGATGATTTCTTAAATTGCTTTCGATCTGCCTAGATTTACGAACTGAAGTTCTTGTCTATACTAAGAGTGTGAGATAAATTATTCGTCCATCTTAAATGACTACATCATGATATATGTAGCTACTTGTGTTCCCATAATCATCTGCAATCCGAACCTAAGACATGCCTGCTCAACTTACCTTGGACACTTACAAAACTATTATACCATGAAACAAATAATGTATGGTTGTGGGAACAGAAATTCGCACTATCAATTTTAGTAATCAGAGGAAAGTAAAAAATCATTACTGTCCCTAAGAATCCGTATTTCTGCTAAGCTTACGAAAAATGATCAAATTATGAGTAACAAATACAAAATAACTGAATATGAATTTGCGAGTAAAGAAAAAAAATCTTATTATTCCATTGCCGCGTAAGAGCGTTTCGATGATACAACAGTTTGTAAGAGATATGGCTACAAGATCTATCAGCGAATTCTTTAGTTCTAATCACCTAAGCCCTAAACCTAGTTTGAGTCGCAACTCGATAACAAAAACAAAATTGCAAAAATCTCTCTAAGGGCCTAAGTTACTATAAAAATTACTGCTTGTGGTGCTCCTCGCCCTGGTCTTCTTTATATATGCATCCAAAGTCGGCCATCTTTCCTTTTCCGCCTCTTATTTGAGTTTACCTTTTTTTGGAGATATTTCTTTATCTTCTCGAAAATCCATGTTTATCTTGGAAACTTTGTATTTATCCTCTTTGTCCATTGTTGCCTATTTGAGTCGAGTAAACTGTCATTGCTTGTGGGCCTGCTATTGTTTTAAACCGTAAGTGTGTTTTTATCGTATTTTAGGTCGCTTCGGACCGTTTGACGATTAAATCGTCGATTTGTCTTACTACGCTTTTATGTCGTTGGTCCTATAGACTGATGAAAATAAATCCATTAAGTCGAGGATATGATGGTGTTGAGTTAACCAACATCATCGCGGCAATTGATTCATACTTTAATTACGAGAAAACATGCCTTGCTTGTTTTCATCATAAAACTTCTACGAAAACACCGATTGAGGTGAAATGAAAGACATTTCGATCGAGATTCAAAAGAGAAAATGAGAGTGTTATTGGGCGTTGAGGAGGTCTATCTGGCGACATGGAGCCAAAGAGAGTGCTATGTGGCGAGGTGAAGGGAGAGATGAGACCGTGAGGCAAGGTGGAGTCATGTTTAGGCGACATGAAGCTGTGTGTGGTGACATTGAGCTGTGTGAGGCGACATGAAGCCTTGTGGGGCGAGGTCAAGCTGTGTGGGGCGACATGGAGCTAAGTAGAGAGTTGTGTGGCGACATGGAGGAGAGAGAGTGAGGCGAGACGCGTGTGGGGACGTGATGGAGATAGAGTGAGGTGAGACGAGTGTGGTAACATGAACCCAAGTGTGGCGACATGGAATCGGTGTGGCGACGTGAACTTAAGTGTGGCAACATGGACTCGAGTGTGGCGAGGTGAGTGTGGCGAGGTTAGTGAGAGGGAGTGTGGCATGGTGAGGGAGATGGAGTGTGGCGAGGTGAGTGTGGCGAGGTGAGGGAGAGAGAGTGTGGCAAGGTGAAGGAGAGAAGGAGTGTGGCAGATTAGTGTTGTGTTGCCTTTCTTCTATTCTCATTCATTCTATTGAAATCTTTGTAATCCTTCATAACTATTTTGTTTATTTTACGCAAGTTTTTCGCAAACATTTTTCGAAAGTTGTTTCGCGGAAGATTATCTCATAGATTTTCCTATGAGTTTTTTTCCCTCGAAAATTTTCAAATTTTATTTTACGGACCGGTTTTGACCCCAACAGTTAGCCCCCCAACTTGATGGAATTTTTGTGTGATTCTTGCGAGATAGTTATAGTCAAGTGATGAAGTAACTCCAAAAGTGGAGTTTGTACCGCATTCCATTGATCCGGCGGAGGCCGCGGCATATTGGGAAGGCACATACAACATAAAACCGTCTCCTTCAGATACTTGGTGTCCAGAGAGACCTCGTGTCAGAAGGAATGTTTTAATGGGCCGAGCAAAAGTATTTATCCCTTCCTCAGAACCATCTGTGGTTTTTGTCAAGTTGCGAATGAAGTTGAGTTTCGTCTACCGCGATATGGAGAGAGTGCCAAGACTCCTCCTCAAATTATTTTACGTGTTATGAGGCTCATATTTTCAGCAGCCGCTTTTTGTTCCTTACCCCGCCGATCATAGTCCAAATTTTGAACCATTTCAACGTGTCGATAAGCTAAATCGCTTCTCGTGGTTTAGAACATCTCATGGGGATATTGGTTTTGAGTTTTGAGCGAGGGATGAATCTTAACGATAATTACCTTGAGGGCCTCTTGCATTTGGAGAATATGCGGACGGATTGTTCCTATTGTTTTAAACTGAGGCTGCATATGACGATATTCAAGGGATTCACGTCAAATTGAGAAGTTGTGGCGAGACTACTTATTTTTTTGTTCGTGTAGATAGGCCTCCGTTGCGAAAGAGTTCTTATCTTCTTTTCGACACGAGTGGTCAGAAGGGTAGTGTGGTTGAATACTAAGGTTTTATTTTTGACGACGACTAACTTGCGTTTGTTTCATTGTTTTTGTTCGATCTTATCCTCCATTTTCTGAGGACTTGCTCACTGTTAGAGATATTCTCCATGGAGGTCTGTTTTTCTGGGGTCACATTTCTACAGAAAAAGTTTGCACAGAAGTTACGTTTTATCAGTCCTGGGTTCAGTCCAGTCCTTTAGTTGAGGAAAACTCGGAGCCTGCCATGGAAGGATTTGTCCCGTATGAGGTCCGCTTGGAGAGGCAGAGGGAGAGAGAGAGAAAGGATCCTAGAAACAATGGAGTTGCTGTTCAAGAAAACAATGTTTCTCCTCCCGAAGTGTGTCTGCCCGAGAACCATTGGTTTCTCTGCAATCACCTCGAGAAGAGAAGCCGGAGTGGTACCGCTCAATCCCCGCTGCCGGCATTTGAGACTGAGTGTTCCGGGGGTGATGCTGCCTTCTTGGCTTCCCTTGGGATCCTTTTGACAAAAGTAAACCCATTAAGTCGAGGATATGATGGTGTTGAATTTACCAACATCATCTCGACGATTGATTAAGACTTTTACGAGAAAACATGTCTTGTTTGGTTTCATCGTAAAACTTCAACGGAAACTACGATTGAGATGAAACAAAAGACATTTCAATCGAGATTCAAAGGAGAACATGATGAAAGCCATATTGGGCGATGATGATGTCTATCTGGTGACATGGAGCTAAAGAGAGGGAGTGTGGCAAGGTGAAGGAGAGAAGGAGTGTGGCGAGATGAGTGTGATGTGGCATTTCTTCTGTTATCATTCCTTCCGTTGATCGCTTCGTAATCTTGCATAACTATTTTGTTTGTTTTATGCGAGTTTTTCCGTAAAAATTTTATGAAAGCTGCTTTGCGGAAGACTATCTCATACATTTTCCTACGAGTTTTTTCTGTTGAAACTTTCTGATTTTTTTGTTTTTTGGAAGATTGTTTCGTAAAAAAATCATCATTTTCGCAAGAACCTTCTGTAAGAATGTTTTCCGATCATTTCATGTTTTGATAGAATTTTTTTTATTCCTTGTTCAGGATGAAATATTTGAATTATATGTCCTTATACGCTTATCATATAGGCTCGGCTTTTTCAGTGAATTTTCTTCAACATTTCTGGCTCATATTTGTTTAAGACATAATTTTTCGAAAGATTTTAGCCGTTGATTTCGTCATGACTGATTTTGAACCCTACATTAAGCCCTCGATCTCGCTGGAATTCTCGTGTAATTCTTGCGAGATAGTGATAGGCTTAATCAGTTGCTAGAAGACCCGCAGGTGAAATCAACTCCTTTTCCGAAAGTTATAGTAGATTTCCCACTATTTACTCTTTTATAAGTATGGAGAAAGTTTTCCATCCTCACTTGCTCTTCACTCATCTCTCCAAGGAATTTTCCTAAGGTAGAAATCTCTGTAACTTCTCTTCTTTCTATTTTTGTTATTTCCCTTCATGACAAGTGGTAGAAGAGTGCCTAGTAATGCCTCACACTCTACTCACGATCCCGAAAATCCCTTGATGAACCTCCTCCTGTCATACTTGCCAAAGATGAGGCTTGCGAGTCGTGACGAAGTAATTCTGAAAGTGGAGTTTGTACCGCATTCCATTGATCCGGCGGAGACCGCGGCATATTAGGAAGACACATACAACATAAAACCATCTCCTCCTGATATGTGGTGTCCAGAGAGACCTCGTGCCAGAAGGAAAGGTTTTAGTGGGCTGAGTAAAAGAATTTATCCCTTGTGGGAACCAAAATTCGCACTGTCAATTTGTTAATAGAGGAAAATAGATATCCTCAATTTTCCTTGAGGATCTGGATACTCTATGAGGGCCAACGACAAGTAATCAAGTAAATGCGGAAACCAAAAGATAATCAACAAAATGAATTTATAGAAAGAGTATATCTTTATTCGAATTTACGTATGAGCATTCTATAAACAAAAACATACATGAAGTTTGTCTGGAAACGGGGATTACATAGGAAATAAATAACACACGCAGTAAAACCTAACTAAGTTTGCTAGACAAAAAAGATGAGAAAGGTTTTAATGATTTCGGACTGGACCTTATGAAAGGCTGCCTACGTATCCCTTTTGAGGATCAAGCCGAACGTAGTTCAGTTTACAAAGTGTTAAAAAGAGATTGAACTGTCTTTGCGAGTTCGTCTAGTTCTAAGTCTCAAAAAATGACATAAACTAAGAAAGTCGAGAATAATGCCTAAGTTTCCTAAGTGCAGAGAGTTCTAAGTCTCAAAAAGTCGTCCTTGTGCTCATTTCCTTCGCTCTCCTTATATATGCCTCCAAGGTCGGTGCATTTTCCCCTTCTGCCCTCGATTCAAGTTTATCTCTTCGCGGAAGTTTTTCATATCTTCTCGAAATTCCACATTTATCTCGGAAAGTTGACATTTATCTCTTCTTTTCATTTTTCGAGTAAACTGTCATTGCTTTGGGCCAGTTTTCGAGTTTTAAATCAAAAGTGGGTTTGTTTCATGTTTTAGACTACTTGGGCTGTTTTACGATTTAAAGCGTTTTTACGATTTTTACCGGAAAAGCCGTTGATTTGTCTTAGTAAGCTTTCTTTTATGTTGTTGGTACCATGGACTGATGCAAACGAGTTCATTTATTTGAATATACAAAGGTGTTTTACTTAACCAGTATCGTCTTGAGTTTACTCAAACTTTTACAAGAAAACATCGTCTTGCTTGTTTTCTTTGAAAAATCTTAACAAAAACTTTGATTGCGACGAAACAAGAGATATTTTTATCTAGGTTCAAAAAAGAACATCATGAATGTATTATAAGGGAGAGATGGCATGTGGTCTTGCCGTTATGGTAAGACTGGAGAGCTTGGTTTGGTTTCGCCCTTAGGGCGAGATGAATGGCTTTGAGCGTTTGGTCTTGACCTTAGGGTGAGATGGATAGCTTCATAATTCGGTTTCTCCCTTAGGGCGAGACAGGATGGCTCAAGCGTGTGGTCTCACCCTTAGGGCGAGTTGGATGAGCCGGAACATTTGGTTTTGCCCTTAGGGTGAGACGGATGGCTTGGCCATTCGGTCTCACCCTTAGGGAGAGAGGAATAGCCTCAAGCATTCGGGCTCACCCTTACCCCAAGACGGATTGCCTCAAGCATTCGGTCTCACACTTAGGGGAGACAAATGGCTTGGCTATTTGGTTTCATCCTTAGGGAAAGACGGATGGCTTGGCCGTTCGGCCTCACTCTTAGGCCAAGATGGATGGCTTCGAGCACTCGGTCTCGCCCTTAAGGCGAGATGGATGGCTTGACCGTTTGGTATCTCCCTTAGGGAGAGATGGATGTCCCCAAGCATTCAGTCTCGCCTTTAGGGCAAGACGGATGGCTTCGAGCACTCGGTCTCGCCCTTAGGACGAGACATATGGATTGACCATTTGTTCTTGCCCTTAGGGAAAGATGGATGACCCTGAGAATTTGGTCTCGCCCTTAGTGCGAGACGGATGGTTTGGACATTTTGTCTCATCCTTAGGTGAGGCGGATAGCCTCGAGTATTCAGTCTCGCCCTTAGGGCGAGATTTATGGCTTTGAGCACTCGGTCTTGGCCTTTGGGCGAGACAAATGGCTTGGCCGTTTGGTCTTGTTCTTTGGGCGATATGGATGGCTTGGCCGTTTGGTCTCGCCCTTAGGGCTAGACGGATGGATTTTAGTACCTTGACTCGTCCTTAGGGCTAGATGGATGAATGGACCGAAGATAAAGAGATGGTAAGGAGTCGGGACGCGATGTTTTCTTGTTTCATCATACTTTTCTTTCGTGAGAACTCATTGCTCGATCATTTTCTAATTCTTTTGACTTATACGAGGTTTTAATCCTTTCACTTTATTTTTTTCTCAAAAGAGAATACTTCCTCGGGGAGTTTTAGTCGTTTATTTCATCGTGATGGATTTTGAACCCAACAGTTAGCCCCCTAGTCGATAGAATCTTTTGTGATTCTTGGAGTTAGTGATAGGCATGTTAGGTTGAATCAATGGATAAAAAGTCTGTTGCCGAAACTAGTTTTCCCCAAAGTAGATGTTGTTGGCTCGTTCTTCTTTCCCCATAATAACGGGATATCATAAGGTGGGGGCTGCGCCTTATAAAGACTGCAAACATAACCTTTTGAAGGGATCAAGCCTTTCAGAGTTCGTTTCGGAGTTAAGACTTTTACGACCTTGTTTTATAGTGAGACCTTTACGGTCTAGTTATGTATTATTGACATGGGTGTATTTATTGTTCTATCATGGTATAAATATCTTAAACAATTAACTATCAAATTAACCATAAGCTCAACACACAAAATAATACTCTTGCCAAGAGAGATCATGTATATTACTTAAGGATCAAATCCACAAGGAGCAATGTCATACAATAGATTTCTTATTTCCAAAGACCAAGCTAGGTATATATATCAGTGGTGAACAATCAATTAAGGAAATATTCCTTATCAATAGGTAGGGATGCAATATGGAAATATGCTACTAATGCAAATATGCTAATGGTGTAAATTTAGAAATATGCTACTAATTAACTAGATGTAATTATAAATATGCTAGATCTAGGGTTTCAAGCTAAATGAATTATAGGGAAAAAAACATGAAAATGTAAATATACTAGAACTCAAATGTTAAATATTATGACCCTTTTAACTCCAACTCTCATATGCGAGTAAAAGGAAAGACCATCGATCGACGGCTAAGGCCTGATGTCGATCGATGGTGAAATAAGAAGGAAGTGTGTGCGAGATTTGATAACTCCACCAGACTTATTAGACCAGCTCTGGCATGTGCCTAACAGCCTAGTTAAACAAAGTCTATTTTGGCACAGAACCTACTCTCGTAGTTGTCCATGTTCTATCTTCGAGATCCTAGTTAGCTACTCTATAATGCAAGCATTAAGCACAACTCAATTGATGGATATTAAGTTAACCTAGCGATCCTACTTTGGGCTAATCCATGATTGCTATCATTCAACCCTAAATGTAATTGATAACTACTCAAACATGATCTCTGTCACATAAATCATAGATGAAATAGATGCAAAATAGAAATTAAATAAAAACCGAAGGAGTTTCAGGAGGACTCTGAAGGAGTTCCTCCTTTCTCTCCTAACCCTAATACAAATGAATAATAGTAATGCAATAGAATTTTTCTCTCTGTCTCTGTCTTCTTATGACATAAATATAAAACCCTAAATATAGGTCAAAACTCGTCCATGGCATTTTTGTCATTCTGACTTGGGCTTGAAATCTGCCGTCGTCGATCGATGGCAAGTGTGCTGAATTGATTAACCTTGATCTTTAATCAATGGTCAATGACAAGTATATGTCATTGATCGATGGCTTCTTCGACTCCTTAAATGATCAACTACGGATTCTTCTCCTCTAAATGCTCCAAAAGTTCCAAGTATCTCATATATCTCCAAAACGTTCATGGACATGTAAATACTCTAAAACATATCCTAGACACACATAATAGATCCTAAATAGAGGCTATAACATGGCTTAAAACTAGTAATAAATAGGCTATATCAATTATGTGGAGATATTTGAGCATGTTGCTACTGATGGCGTTTTGTATTGGACCTTTTTCGGTCTCGAGACGAGCCTTGTAGGCTGTTTGTTTTGGATTTAAAAAAATCATGGGTTATTTGCTTCTAAATACGTATAGAGTAGCCATACGTGGAGATGAGAGAAAGAGTGTGAGTTGTTATCTCATTTCTAATGCTCAGCGGATTGTTATACTTGTCGTTTATACTTGTCGTTATGTAAGATGATAATACTCTAAGGCTTTTAGTTTGTGGAGTCTCATAAACGTAAAAATATAAGCAAAGGGACATATTTTGGAATGTTGTATCGGTCTGTTGATACTATGCCTTGAGATGTATAAGACCAGTGGGATGGGTTTAGGGCAAGACCTAGGTTTACTACTGGTGTAGAGTTTGTGATGACTGTTTCGGCTTAAATCACCCATTTCGGTTTCGACATGATTCTGTCTCAATATTGATGTCTGCAAAAAGTTCTCGGCTTATGTGACTTGCATCGATCGGGAACTGAGCATCTATCCGAAGACAATTTCGAACTCATCTGGAAGTACTGACCAAAATTTCAGATTTCTTTTATAGCGCGCTATTATCCTTGTGTCAGATGTCTGAGAGCCTATCTCTATTGGAGGGGGGGGGGGAGATGGCTAAATCTGTTTACGACGTTGTAGTTGGTTTGTTGTGATCAGAAATAAACGGAATGGTAAGTGTTACTGTTTGAGTTTGAGCCTTCGCGAAGGATGTGTGTTAGAGAAGATGTTAGTGCGTATGTATGACTGTTTTGAGCTTCCGAGACAGAACTTTCATCTATGAAGATATTTTATATCAAAATCTGGTTCTTCGAGTGCCTGTGACGTCTCACAGCACTAAAGTCTATATTTTTCTTTCGAGTAAAATTTCACGTTATGAGAACGTGTCATAGAAGTTTTTCGTGTGTGGCTTGAAGGTCTCATTTGACCTTGTGACAACGGAGCACTTCAGTTTGTTTGTGGAGTTTTCTCAGCTGAAGTTTGTTTGTATAGTGAATAAATTGAAAGCATCTATCATATAGAAAGTTTGTTTTTGTATGCCGTATTTCTGATCAAAGCGTTTGCGGGCATAAAGATATTTTGTGGTGGCGAAAGGGTTTTGGTTTAACCTTGCGGTAGAGAAACGTTTTGGTTTGTTTGCGGATGTTTCACAGCTAAAATTGTTGTTTTTGTTTGGATATTAAATTGTTTGTTTGTGATCGAGGAATTAAGACCAAGGGGTGGCATAAAATTTTCCCTTGGAAGAAGCGACTTCCTTCATTGGGCTTTGTGAATAGTTGGCCTTCCAAGATTTATTTCGTGTATTTTAAAATATGTTTTGTATAGCTCTAGGAGCTTTGTTACGAGTGTTTCCTTAAATGTTGCGTTTATGGGTAAAACGTTGTAGGCTTAAATTGAGTTGTGGAGCATATAGAACTAGGTCAATTGACGATAAGTTTAAATTTTCCCTAACCGTTCGGTTGTTAGGACTGAGTCTTGTTATGAAGACTTTATCCTATGAGTTCTATTTTCTGGGTTATACAATATTTATTTGTGTAGTCGTCCCTCGGCGTTTTTAGACGAATCGTGGATTATCGCTTTGCCATTGAGTGATGGATGGAGTTGTGATCGCTCAAATGTTTTGGCCTGGTGGGAAGGCTGTGTTCAGCCACTTAGCCAAGGACGTTCTTTGGTCAAGGATTAGACCAGTTCAATTTCTTGCTAGCATTAAGGTCATGCTAGTTTAGAATTGTCCTTAAAGGGGATGCCGAATTCTGGTTCCGGCTTTTATAGGAAGGCGTAATTGGCTGAGGGCCAAAGAGCATTTGTCGAGATTGTTAGGCCGAGTATGCCAGAGTTTTGCGTGTTAATGTGGCCAGTGGTTTCAGAAATCTATTTTCCACTTTAAGTTTCAGTTATACAAAGAGTGTTTCGTATTATCCTTCCTTTAGTCTTATGAAATTGTTTCATATAAGTTTGTTTCAGTTGTGAAAGTTGTAATGAAAGGCTTACCTATGAAAATTATTTTCGTTTTTGCCTGAGGAAGAAGGATTCTAAGAGGCTTGATACAGAACCCATGCAGAGTCAGTGGCGGGATGACTGTATGTTTGGATGTAACCGAGGGAAGTGAAAGGCAGAATCCAGCGAGCCGCAGGGCTAAAGAAAGAGATATGTTAGATCGTAGTGCGACGAGATAAAGTTTAGATTGGTCGTCCAAAGTCGGATCGTACAACTTTTTTTTTTGCTATACGAAAATTATCTACAACAGTTTGTCGTAAAACCTGTTACGTTTATTTTCAAAAGTTGCTTGGTATGACTTGATCCGACTATACGAGATTTTTTGTGATAGTTTTACAAGTAGGGCTTCTAACAGAAGTAAATTGAGAGTTTTTCTTGTATATTACTCGTGATGTTTGCAAACAAGGATTAGGTTTTCCTCATTCGTGCTCTCCTATTGCAAAGTCTTTTTGTATGATACCGATCTTGTTTTCCCGCACACTGTTTCATATAAAATGTTTTAGTTATATAAAAGTAATGGGTGATTGGTTTTATGAAGACGGTGAATCAGTGTGTCGTCTGGAGATGTCAAAGTAGTGATGCTTCCGCAAGTTTTACGAGAAACATTTCCGCTTTGTTCTCTTTGTTGTGCTTGCTGCTACTTGTGTTCTCAATTTTTCTTTGTCTTGAATGTTTTTTGATGCTTTTCCGTGATTAACTTGGTTCAACGCAAACTGGCAGCAATGCTTTTGTGTTTGAAGTTTTTTTGTATAATTTTTTACTCTCATATGAAACACGTTTTGTTAAGTCAAAAAGGTCTTCAAGACTCGGCTAACTGTCAAGTTTCAGTCTGATTTTGTACATTTTTTCTAAGCGCATGATTACAATAAGAGAGACTGTAGAGTTCTCGAGACTATGTTTGTGACGGTTTGGCTATGTTGCTAGCATTTAGGCGAATCTTATATTTTTGTATGCCTTTTGGATGATTTCGATGGGTCATTTCATTGCCTAATGTTATAAGATTTTGCTTTGTCGAAAGCGTTTTCTCTGTGCCGAGGCAAAAAGTTTTTGAAGTATGGGAGTATATGAGTATAGTATAAGTACCTACTTCCTCCCTTTTTTATGAAGGAAAATGACTAAACCGATCTTTGAAGGGTTGTGTACGTTTTTCTTTAGAGGATTGAGATGATGGACAATCTTGGTCAATTTGAAGACGACGTTGGGATTGTGATCTTCGGTTGTTTTCAGTTTGGCGACTTCGAATGGGTTGCTTTTAAGAAAAGGGCTAGGAACGAGTCGTTTTAAGACGAAGTTTGTGTCTCTGGTTCTTTCTTTCTTTAGGAAGCGAGATGAGTATCCTTGGATGCGTGGCAATCGTTTCTTGGTTTTGTGAGAGATTATATTGGTTTGCAAGTTTTTCCTAAACAATTAAGGAACAATAGAACAAGATCGAAAAAATCACCTAAGAATTAGTTCACTAAACTATCCACCTCGATTCTAAGTTCCCTAAAGTTTAAAGCAGTTTCCAAGACGTTCTTATTTCTTAATACTTTCATACAAAAAATTCTAAGTCTGATAAAATTCTCTAAGTTGGACATACCAGTCTTATCAGAGAGTTAGGTTTGCCTCTTCTTCATTCTTCTTCTCATCGTGTCTTCTAATTGCTGGTTTTACTAGAATGTCCAAGTGTGCTTCTTATATTGCTGAAAATTCTATCAGATGTTTATGAGTAGGTGTTTTCGACGTAACGTGGCAGAATTCCGTAAAACTGGTTTGTGTCTTTTGTATCAAATGAACTTTTCGGAATCATTGAAACAAAGTGAGGAGAAGCAGATGACAACTCGAGGAAGAGTGAAGTGGGTGATGAGGAAAAAGAAGAAATAGACACAATGTCATTGGGGTAAGGTACTCAGTTCATTAAGCTGTGAGAGAACTGCTCTTGTCCTAACCCTTATTGTCTTTTTTCCGTTGATATTTTCATATGGTCTTGCTTGACTTCCCTAAGGTTGTCGAGTTTTTTTCGAGATTTTTTTACGAGAATCATTTTGCAAATGTTATAAAATTTACTCTACGATGGTTGTATCGTAATACAGAGTCTTGTTTAACTTTATGAATGAAGTTTCATAAAATATTGTTGAGTTTAATTTTACGAAAGTTGTTTTGTAAAATATTATCTAGCTTAATTTAATGAAAGTTATTCTGCAAAATGTTATCGGGTTTAACTTTACGAAAGCCGTTTTGTAAAAATGTTTTTGAGTTTGACTATACGAGAGCCACTTTTTTGCTACTGAAGGGAAGCTTGAATTTTTTCAAAATCTTATGTTTCAGAAAATGTTCTAGCAGTGAGGGATACGATCTCCCATTTTGCTTTGTTTAGTCTTCGTCAGCCATTTTAGGTTCCAAGTGATTCAACAGTAATCGATTTTGTTTCTTTGAAAGTTGTTCAGAAGAAGTGCATCATTGGAAACTAGCAACCTGATTTGCCAAGCTTCTATTTCCGCGAGTAATCTAGAGTTTCCTGGAGGTTTTGAGGAGAGCAAGTTTTATTTTTCCAAAAAAATTTTGGAAAATGTTTTTTGGTTGAACCATTATGCGCTGAGATTTCTCCAGAGATGAGTTTTGTGGGGTTTGATAGATTTTATCGTTGCCCTTTCTGTTTAGACAGAGAAACCGCGAGCTCGTTTTGGTGCTCTTCATGTAGCAAAAGTAGGGATTAGGTTTTTGATTTTGTCGAGCACTGCATCATTTGCGTAAGCGTTGGCCATAGGGGAAGTCGCTGCTGGAGTTGTTTTACCCGCGTTATTTCAAACAGCAAGTTTGTATTTCATATTTCCAAACATTGTTTCGATCAAGCATTTTGTGGCCGTGAGTTAGAATAATCCGCCCCCCTCCTTCTAGCGCAAAACTGTGGGAACCAAAATTCCCACTATCGATTTGTTAATGAAGGAAAATAGATATTCTCGATTTTCCTTGTGGATCCAGATTCTCTGTGAGGGGCAATGAATGACAATAAAGTAAATGCAGAAAACAAAAGATAGATAACAAAACAAATTTATAGAAAGAATAGATCTTTACTTCAAATTTATGTATGAACGTTATATAGGAAATCAAATAACACAGGTAGTAAAACCTAACTAAGTTTGCTAGCATAACCACCTATGTCGAGAAAATCCTATGTGAGACGCAACTCACTTAGCAATAGACGAAAAAGATGAGAAAGGTTTTAATGATTTTGGACTGGACCTTATGAAAGTCTGCCTACATACCCTTTTCGAGGATCAAGCCGAACATAGTTCAATTTATAAAGGGTTGAACAAGAGATCGAACTGTCTTTGTGAGTTCTTCTAGTAACTGAGTGCAAAACATAGTAAACTAAGCAGGTCGAGAATAATGCCTAAGGTTCCTAAGTGCATAGAGTTCTAAGTCTAAAAAAATCGTCCATGTGCTCCTTTCCTTGGCTCTCCTTATATATGCCTCCAAGTTTGGTGCGTTTTTCCCCATTGCCCCTTAGGGAAAGACGGATGGCTTGGCTTTTCGGTCTCGCCCTAAGGGTGAGACGGATGGCTTTGTGGACTCGGTCTCGCCCTTAGGGCGAGACGGATTTCTTGGCCTAAGGTCTTGCCCTTAGGGCGAGATAGATGGCTTTCAGTACTCGGTCTCGTCCTTAGGGCAAGGCAGATGAATGGACCGGAGATAAAGAGATGGTAAGGATTTGGATCGCGATATTTTCTCGTTTCATTGTACTTTTGGAAGTCGTTTGTTAAGAGATTGCGTCTATCTTTCGTGAGAACTCATTGCTCGATAATTTTTTCTTTTTGAATTATATAAGGTTTTAGTCCTTTCATTTTATTTTTTTTCTCGAAAGAGAATACTTCCTCGGGAGTTTTAGCTTTTGATTTTGTCGTGACCGATTTTGACCCCAACATCCCTTCCTTGGAACCGTATGGGATTTTTGTCAGGCTGCAAATGAAGTTGAGTTTCGTCTACCGCAATATGGAGGGAGTCGTTCGGAAGTGTGATGAACAAGGCCCTTACAGCGAGTCGTTCGGAAGTGCGCATATCTCGTTTGAGAACCAAGAAGGCCAAGAAGGAGATTGATTGTTTGAAGAACGAGGCCGAAGCTGAGAGGAGTGTGTGTTCCATCCGTGAGGCTAACTTGGCGAAGAAGCATGCCTCTAATGTCTGTCGTGCTGTTAGGCGAGGAAAGAGGGAGGTAGCCTCGATCTGCCAAGGCCGTTCGGTTCATATCGCGTCTGACCTGGAAGAGATGAGTCGAGTTATAAAAAACATTGGTGATTTCCACAAACGCAAAGGTGTTGTTGGTTCTTTGAGGTTTATGAAGTCCGAGGAGTTCAATTATGACAAAGAGTTAGCGATGTACTCTGGTTTTTAAAGCGAGTATGCCTACGCAGATTCTTTTTCTGCCTCAGGTTGAGGGAAGGAATCAACAAAATTTGGTTCCAGTCCCTGTTTCTCCCGATTCTGAGGATGTCGTGCCTGAAACTCTCAGGGGGAAGGTGAGGTTAACCAGCCAAACGTCAGTGATTACAGGTTTGCAAATTCGTGCTCTGGTTTTTATAACTGCTCTCAGTGAAGAGTTTTGTATTCGAAGGGAGTGTGTTCCCTGTTTTAAATAAATGTGTTTGACTTTGTGATGGACTAGCCCCTTTGGGGTTTTCCAATAAATTTCTGTTTCATAGCTTTTCTTTCCTAAGGATAAAGCGTCAACGAGGGGGAAAGAGCGTGAGTATGTTCCTCATTTCTTACGTCCTAGCGGATCGTACTACTCGGAAGTTGTATTAAGATGAGAATACTCGAGGGCTAATAATCCCAGAGACTCATAAACGTCTAAGTATTAGTGAAGAGACAGATTTTTGTATCTCGTATCAGTGATACTATTCTTTTGAGATATAAGAGTTGAGTTACGACGAGACATAGGTTTAATTTCATGTGGAGTATGTGAGGTCGATCCTGACTTACTTAACTTGTTGCGATTTATTCCTGATGCCATCTCGATATTGAAGTCTGTAAAAAGTTATCAGCTTATGTGACTTTCATCGATTGGGAACCAAGCATCTCTCCGAAGACAAAATCACGGACCGCAAGACAAGTCCCCGGAAGATACTGACCAAAATTTCAGATTTCTATAGCGTGCTTTTTCTTCTGTCGTATGTATGAAAACCAAATCTATGAGAGGAGCAGATTAGGCTAAGCGTTCATTTTAAGAACGGTTGTTTGTCCATCAGGGCCAGTCGACGGAAATGATGTAAGAGCAAATATTTGTCTTTTCTAACTTGAGTTAGTTGTCGATTAATAGTCATGTGATGACTGTTTTTGGAAGTTGTTTGAGTTTGGAAGTATATTTCGAAAGTCTGCGACGTCTCACTCTTTCCAAATATTTGTTTTTCCTTCGAGTAAAAGTGATTTTAAGTTCTGAGAATATGTCGGGAGATTTTTTTCTGTGTTTGGTCGAATGTCTTGTTTGATCTCCCGACCGGGAAATGTTTTAGTTTGTTTGTGTAGTGGTTTATTCGAAAGCATTTTTCTACTTACAAGTTTTCTTTTGCATACCGAGTTTCTGTCTGAAATGTTTGGGTTTTTTTTAGAGATGTTTAATTGTACCTTAAAGGCTTAGTGTCGACCTTGTGGCCAAGGAATGCTTTGTTAAGCGTTTGGAATTTGATTGACTGATGATAAGTTGAAATTTATGTTAACCATTTAGTTGTTAAGACTTAGTTGGCATCCCCAGATGGTCATAGTTTCGTTAAGATTTGAGATGTTCCTTGGCTAATTCTTCATGTTCTACCCAGAAGATGTTTTCTTCTTCTTCTGTGTGGGTATGTTGAAGGATGAGTTTTGTCACGTCGTCTGGCTTCTTGTCCTTCTTGGATGCACGTCAGCATCCTCTTCTGAAAGTTCGGATTGGTTGCTGGTGTCCAAGTTGAGGCGCTTGACTTTGTTTTCTCGATTAAGAGGTAGGGGACTTTCCATGTTTTGCTGCGTTACAATATGGGTTACTTCGTCGGGGTTTTGTCTCGACGGATTTCCTTGCATGTTAGCGGGCCTGTCTAGTGGAGCCGCAAAGTCTTTACAGACTCATGTAGCTCCGCGTGGGAAAAGAGACATAGTTCTCGTTGTTAAGGATTCAACCTATTTAGACCGAGAACTCGTGAGCTTATCATGATCGTTCAACTCCTTCTCTAGAGTGGAGAACATCTTTTTAATTTCATCGAGTGATGCGGCATGAGCATCAGCGTTGCCCGCTGGTGCGTTCGCTTCTGGAGCGTTTGTTGTTGGAGTGTTATCAATTTTGTCGACATCGACACTGTCTTCACGAGCTGGCGTGTCTGTAGTCATTTTTGACCAAGCGTTTTTTTGCGTTTGTGTGTTAGATTGATCATCCCCTCCTTCTAGCGTAAAACTGTTGGAACCAATATTCGCACCACTGGTTTTAGTAATCGGAGAAAAGTAAAGAATTTCTTACTTTCCCTGAGGATTTAGATATCTGCTAAGCCTATAACAAGTGATCAAATTATGAGTAACAAACACATAATAATTGAATACAAATGTGCAAGTAAAGAGAAAGTTCTTATTATTTCGTTTTCGCGTATGAGCCTTGTGAAACAGGTTGTAAGAGTTATGGCCGCAAGAGCTGCCAGTGAGTTCTTTAGTTCTAACCACCTAAGCTATAAACCTATTTTGAATCACAGATCGATAACAAAAACGAAATTGCTAAAATCTCTCTAAGTGCCTAAGTTGCTATGAAAAAAACTGTTTTTGTGCTCCTCGTCCTGGTCTTCTTTATATATGCCTCCAAGGTCGTTCATCTTTCTTCTCCTTCCATTTTTACCTATTTAAGTCGATTAAACCATCATTTCTTTTAGGCATAATCTCATTTTAAACCATAAGTGGTCTTTATCGTATTTTAGGCCGTTACAAACTGTTTGAAGATTTACACGTTTTTCGGTTTTTCTCGAAAACCCGTCGATTTGTCTTACGTACGCTTTTATGTTGTTGGTCTTATATACTCGATGAAAATCAACCCATTAAGTCGAGGATATGATGGTGTTAAGTTAACCAACATCATCTCGACTATTGATTCAGACTTTTACGAGAAAACATGCATTGCTTGTTTTCATCTTAAAACTTCAACGAAAACTCCGATTGAGACGAAACGAAAGGTATTTCAATCGAGATTTAAAGAAGACCATGATGAGAGCCTTATTGGGCGATGAGGAGGTCTATCTGGCGATATGGAGCCAAAGAGAGTGCTATGTGGCGAGATGAAGGGAGAGAGGAGACTGTGAGGCAAGGTGGAGCCGTGTTTAGGTGACATGAAGCCGTGTAGGGCAAGGTCAAGCTGTGTGGGGTGACATGGATCCAAGGAAACAGTTATGTGTCAACATGGAGGAGAGAGAGTGAGGCGCTACAAGTGTGGGGACGTGAAGGAGAGAGAGTGAGGCAACGTGAGGGAGAGGGAGTGTGGTGAGGTGGAGAGAGGGAGTGTGGCGATATGAGTGTTTTGTTGCCTTTCTTCGATTTTCATTCCTTCCGTTGATCGCTTCGTAATCTTTCAGATCTATTTTGTTTGTTTTTACATAATTTTTCCCGTAAACATTTTCTGAAAGCTGTTTTTTTGGAAAATTATCTCATAGATTTTCCTATGAAGTTTTTCCGCAGAAACTTTTTGGATTTTTTACGGAATATTATTTTGTAAAACTCGTTATTTCTTGCAAAAAAATTCTCTAAGAACGTTTTTCCGATCATTTCATGTTTGAATATAAATTATTCTATTCCTTGTTCGGGATGAAATATACGAAGTTTCTGTCTTTATATGCTTATCAAATAGGCTCGCCTTTTTCAATACAGTTTCCTCGACATTTCTGGCTCATTTATGTTTAAGGCATATTTTCGGAAGATTTTAGCCTTTAATTTCGCTGTGACCATTTTGACGCCAACAGTGGTTTTCTTTTAAGTAGAGAATTTTCACACGGTAAGAGAGCGTTCTTTGAATGTTTAGCATCGAGAAAAACAAGATCTTTTGAAGTAAACTAATACTGACATGCCAAGTCTCCACTTCTGTCACTATATCACTTGACTTGGTCCTCATGTTTATGCTTATTTATCTCTTTAAATCACATCCATTGTTTACAAACCTTACCCAAAACTCCCTTCCTCTGTTCAAAGATAACAAACAAATCATGTATAGTCTCCCCACCTCTTGTATGATCTTGTTCTTCATCTTCTACAGATTTCACCAAATTCTTTGTGCTTCAAGTGGAAAAGAAATTGGGAGGTGTGACGCTCTGTTCCAGTGCGGGGACGTCACCGCTGGCTTCCCCTTCTCAGGTAGGAATCGTCCAGAAGTTTGCGGTCATCCATTACTGCGGCTTCACTGCATCAATAACATCACCTCTTTAATCATCTCAAACCAAGAGTTCTATGTTATGAAAATAAATAAAACATCAAACACTCTTACACTTGCCAGACCAGACCTTTTAGGTTCGTTTTGCTCCTCTACCTTCACCAACGCAACCTTGCCCCCAGAAATTTTTGAACTGTCGCCAACCTACAAGAGCGTCAATGTATTCTACCTCTGCGACCCTTTTCTTTCTTACCTTTCGAGCTATAAATGTCCTGAGATAGGTCCGATCTCACTGTCTCAAAAACCTGAATATCATAAAACCTGCCGAGAGAGTTTCACCGTAAACCTTCCAACGAGTTTTCTTCCAGAAGAGAAAGAGTTAAATATGACACACTTGGAAAATGCTCTTAGAGAAGGGTTTGAGGCGAAGGTGAATATCGATGAGAATGCATGTCAAGAATGTTTATCCTCTCATCCTTTATGTGGCTTCGACCAAACCTTTCCATCAGGAGTTAAATGCAGTCCACTCTATCCACCTGATGGTAAGTTTCTTATGCATCAATATCATTTACTTCTAGTAAGCCAAAGACATGCAGTATGAACATAGTGATGAATTCCAGATATTTATTGAGTTTCTTGTGGCTCAGAAATTGAAACTGAAAATGGTAGATTTCTAACATATCAAACAACTCGTAATCTATTTCTCTAAGTGGTCTCTGTTTTGATCTCCCTTAGTTAATTTTCACATTACCAGGCATAGCTTAAATAGGAAATTTAAGAACCATCTTTTAATTTTTATAGTTAAAGTTAAGAAACGGTTCTAATATTACGCTAAAAACCTCGTCCTAAGAACACTCCAATAAACATAGCCTTAGATAGAGTAGGTGGTGATACAAGATATAAACATAACTGGTTTTAAATATTCTTCCGTCTCCCGCAAATTGACATTAACTTAGCATTTAGTCAGTCTCCTTCCCAAATTGAATTTTGTGCTTCTACATCAGTCAGTTTCCATAGTGAATGCTCATTGCGCTTGTCATATTTTGTAAAAACGGATCTTATCCTTTTGTTTGGTCATTTAGTTTAACAAAGACTTTTATTAATAATCTGGTTGCTCTCTGTAATTTCAGCTGATGACATTCGCAGACGTTGTAGTGCGTCGTTTAGCTGTGGGGATCAAAAAGATCTCATGTACCCTTTCTGGATTCCTGGTAGGGAAGACTGCGGCCACCCTGACTTCAAGCTTGAATGCAACGCGAGTTTCGCAGAGCTTAGCATCTCCTCTGTCAAGTTCAGAATTTTAGAGGTGGAATATAGTTCTCGTGTCATAAGACTTTCAAGATCGGATTATATCAGCAATCTTTGTCCACTAAACCCAGTAAGTGCGCCATTTGAAGAAAATGTCATCCCATTTGCTCCCGACACCGAAATGCTGACAATTTATTACGACTGCGGCGCGGAGCTCTCACAGTCTGTTTCTACTTATGTCGGAGAGTTTTCTTGTCATGATGATGTGCGGAGTTACTATGTAACTAGAAACCTCTCTTCCCCTTTGCTTAGCGGGGTTAGAGGCCTTATAAATGACTTCAAGGGTATTTGCAGAAGAAATATCAGTATTCCTGCATCTAGACCCGCACTGGATACACTAGAGAGAACACCGACTCCAGATAATCTGAAGAAGGCTCTTGAAGAAGGTTTTAAGCTTTCATTTAACCAAGATTGTTCCTTGTGCATGGTCTCTGGGGGTGCATGTGGATACACTCAGATTTCAAGCAGATTCGTGTGCTATTGCGACGGTTGGGATCATAGCAATATATGTGATCATCTCTTTTGGGGTAAGTTCTCTTGCTTACATGTTTCTTGTTCCAGAACCACCTCTTTTGAAAAGTTCTAACAATTCCAGTTAATGTTTTAAAAATCAGAGCTTGATTGGTTTTGTAACTACCACCTGCAAACACTCTATGGCTGGTAGTGTTGTTGATGTTTAAAACAATCAAAAACTGTTCCAAACTTCTGAAAATTAAAACTGGTTATTTCTAATATTTATCTTGTTGTTGGATAAATAAAAAGTTTTAAACTATTTTCATAAGAACTTTAAACAAAAATATTCTCTATTAGAATTTTTAACCATTAATATGTAGATATATAGATGGACAATTCTCTTAAATAGCCTTTTTAAAATTTTTGTCACAAAAATAGTCTTAGAAAAATAAAATGACCAAACTAGCATTTTTTTTTTTGAAATTTTAATTTTCTTTTTTTAAAAAAATTTTTTGAAACCCTATCCCTAAACCCACCCCTTAACTCCAAACCCTAAAGTCTAAATTAGTTAACCCTTTCATATAAATAAAAAAATTAGCTTCTAAAAAAACCTATTTTGGTCATTTTTTTTCTTAAAAACTATTTTTGTGAAGAACAAACTAAAATGGACTATCTAAGGGAATTTCTCTATATAGAAATCAAATAAAATATTAGAAAATTATAATAATATTTATAAAAGAAACACTTTATTTTTTTTTACTTTAATATAAACTGAGAAAAACAAAAACATATAATAATTATTATTAATTATATTTTATAAATATATAATATTTTAATATTTTAATATTAATTCTCTGTTGTGTTCGTTTTGGCCGTGAACATGCATGGTTAATCATGAGTGAACTTAGAGAGTATAGTTTTTCATTCATTCTCCTAGAAACTGCTCAATTTCACACTTATAAAGTGATTTGCCATTAGTTTTGTTTAAAGGAGTATCATGTACTACTCTATTTATATCTCAGAGCTATGAACACAAATGATTAAAAGCAAATGCTTATCCTCTATTCCTTACATGTAGCACTGTTTGATCATCATAGGAACTGAGTATAGACTGAAGTAGTCTGACAGTGTTTTGGGCAGATTTAGTTTGATTTAGTTGTCATATTTCTTGGGATATACAGTCACTTAGGTAGAGTTACCACCAAAACTCATCTTAATTCATAGGCTTTAACCCATTCCTCTTGATGATATAACCATTAGATCTCATGACACACATTTAATAAAAGGATCCTAGGTTCTCATTATAATGAACATAATCTCTTGAGATTACTCAAACCAAGATCAGTTGTCTAATGATTTTTTTTCATCTTCTTTCATGATACAAAAACCATTGTGTAAAAAACTTTTAAGATTTATATGGTAAGCGATGCTTCCCCACATTTTTGAGATAACTCAAAATATGCATATATTTATCCAACATTTTTTAAGAGTTTAAGAAATTGATCTACAAGTTCTTTAGATTTAAATGAATAAAAGGCAATATACAAAATAGTTTATATTTTTTATCCAAATAATTATTTCACAATTTTTTTAAAAAAAAATATAAAGATAAATCCATATTTGTATAATCATTAATTTGATAATTATCATTATCTAAAAATAAATATATTATGTTATAAAGTCTTTATTAATTTTAATAAACCATTAGATTTGCTAATATATAATTAATCATAAATTAAAAACGAATTTCCTTGATTTCTAATTATTGTTATAACAAAATAGTTTTTATGTTATTATCCCAAAATTTATTTTACATCATATAATTTTTCTTTCAATCCTTATATATATATATATATATTTTTTATTTTTTATTTTATGTATATATGAGTGCTTTCAAGTTTAATTCACGCGATAAAATATAATTTTATTATACTATAAAACTTTCTAAAATAAAATTTAGAATATTATTTGTTACTAATTTTTTTTAATGCAAAATATTTTCAAATTGATTTTACATAGTAATAGTATTTATATAATAACATGATGGAAAGCTTTTTATATATAAAACATTTGTTGTTAAAATATTTCAAATGTACAAATAATAATTTATTTTAATGGTATTTGAATTGATGATATATCTATTTATAAATATTTTAAAATGATTTAGCCTGCATGTGGGGGGAAGGGCAAAATAAACCTAGTTAAATATAAACCGTTACAGCCATTAGTGACTAAAACGTTTCCTTTAAAGTTACCTTTATGAGATAGTAAATTACCAAAACCGACCGATCTCATTTTAGAAAAAAACGTAGTTTAAATTCAAAATCTAAAGGAATTAATAATTAGATGCCTGATGAATAAATTTCAAATATGAAACCAATAAAATATACAGAACCAACTTTCCTTTTCGGTTCAAGTAGTGACTATAACAGATGATAGATGATGATCACATCTTCCCGAAAGTTTTATCAAAGATTTCTGTAAAAATAAAAAGTAGATACTAATGATTTTATAACAGAGAAATATATTCTACAAAATTCATAATCGATAATAAGCTGATGGAGAAGAGTGATTTTCATCATAATAATTATCCAGTTCCAACAACAGAGCCATATCGATTTTGGTACCTGTTTCCAAATATAAATTAACATGTTCTTAAAAAGAATTTTTAACAAATATCAATATTTTCAGTGCAAAGCATAAATAATATTTAAAGATTTAAGAATGTAAAAACTTATTTTACTACAATAGAAACAATTGATATTTGAAAAAAAAAATAAGAATAAAAATCAAAAGTAATACAAAAATATAATAATAAATAAGAATTACAGAGTCGAGATGATTAATATTTTTCCTTAAATTTTTAAATGCTTCATTGTGTAACGATTTCATAGTGTTCAGATTCCTAGGATATAACTGCAGTGATTCTATCTTCAAAACAGAGATATAATTTATCTAACATTTTTATGTGTTGTACTCTAAGACACAAACTAAGAAATAAAAAATAACATCATGTGAAAGATTTGATATGAGTTGATTCTTTGGTGTCCTTAAAATGAAAAGAGGGTGGCTCTTTTATAGCCCATATGGTCAACAATAACCATATAATGGAGATTTGAAAATTGATTCTCACATTATCATTTTGACAAATATTAAGACTTATGTTACAAAGAAATCATAACTGACTTTTTGTGTATGATTAATAATCCATAATAATGATATAAATATCATAAATTAGAAGAAATATTCTTTTTTACTTTGTCAACAAAAGTCAAAACAGAATTTGCAACGAAAGAATAATCTTATAAATCGTAGGTCCATTTACCAAATACCAAAATTTGAAACTCAAGTCCGGTCTAAAAATTTCCTTTTCATATTACAATGTGAAACATGAAACATTTTACAAATGTCATTTTAAGATTTACAAGTAACCCAGTTTGAACCTCCATTTTCTTATTCAAACCTACTCTGATTTTGATATGTGTTTACACTACTTCATAGTGTCCAACATTCGGTTATTCCGACGAATGTGTTCACTCAAAAACTTACCAAAAAATGATTTAAAACCATTTCCTTAAAATCGAGTTTCAATACAAATTTGTGTAAATCGATATAAATCAATTCAAATCTGATAAATTAAGTAACATTAAAATATACTATAACTAATTTAATTATATCATATTCACTATCAAGTTATCCATAATCAAGTGATCATATTTTTGTCTCTTACTTTGTTTTTTCTTAGTATATTTTTTTTCTTCATCAAAGTAAGTTTCTAGTTATATATATATATTTTTAAAATATCTAATATAAATGTAAAATATTTAATAAATTAATTAATAATTTGTCAACTAATAAACCCTTAAGCTCCTAATATTTCGCATACACGCTAGTCATCTACAAAACACCAAATTATAGCCTAGCTGTTTCGTATATATACATTGATTCGAACAAATACTTTCCTAATGCGGTTATATTTGATGCAGGTTTTTCTATTAAAGCGAAACTAGGTACCCACATTTCTCCTTTTCTTTGAATAAACCTGATTTGATTACCATATACCATACGGCAACATCTTAATTTTCTTTTCAAAACTTTGGATTGTTTTCTTCTTAGGATTCGGAGTTATTTTTTGGGTATCAGTGGTCAGCTTTTTTATGGTAGGAATCTTCTATGTCATGTGCTGTCCAAAGAAGACATCAGATGATCTAAGACAACACGGTCTAAAGGCCCTTATTCCACTGAAACAGTATAGCTACGCGCAAGTAAAGATAATTACAAAATCATTCGTTGAAAGGATTGGGAAAGGTGGATTTGGAACTGTTTACAAAGGAACCCTTTGTGATGGTCGTAGTGTTGCAGTGAAGATCTTGAAAGACTCAAAGGGAAATGGGGAAGACTTCATCAATGAAGTTGCGAGCATGAGCAAAACTTCTCATGTCAACATTGTAGACCTACTAGGATTCTGCGCTGAAGGTTCAAAGAGAGCAATTCTTTATGAATTTCTTGAAAATGGATCGCTTGATAGGTTTATCTCGAAAAAGGCTTCAATGAGTTTGGATTGGATGACACTATACAATATCTCTCTAGGAATTGCTCGAGGTCTAGAGTACTTGCACCATGGCTGCAAAGCAAGGATAGTACATTTTGACATAAAACCACATAATATACTGTTAGACGACAATCTTTGCCCGAAAGTTTCAGACTTTGGCCTTGCTAAGCTCTGCAAGAAGAAAGAAAGTATCTTGTCACTACTGGGCACAAGAGGAACGATAGGGTACATTGCACCAGAAGTGTTTTCAAGAATGTACGGTAGAGTTTCCCACAAGTCAGATGTATACAGCTATGGTATGCTAGTCCTTGAGATGATAGGAGCAAGGAACAAAGAACGAGCTGATCAAAACTCTGCATCAAACGCAAGTTCAATGTACTTTCCAGATTGGATATATAAGGATCTTGAGAAAGGAGAGAATGAAAGGCTTAAGGGGAATGGAATCATCAGCGAAGAGGAGGAGATAGCAAAGAAGATGACACTGGTGGGTTTATGGTGTATTCAGTCATTTCCATCGGATCGTCCACCGATGAACAGAGTGGTAGAGATGATGGAAGGAAACTTGGATGCTCTCGAAGTCCCACCTAGGCCTGTTTTGCAAATTCCCCCAGCTCCTCTTCAGGATTCTTCTATACTTTCTGAGGATATTTCTGTGTCAACAGAAGTATAATCATCCATGAATATCGCATAAAGAAAGAATATATAAACGTACTAAAATAGTAGTATGTTTCAAAGCTCTCATTTAAGATATCTTAGGCTTATTACCTTTTGTTTTTGACGTTTCCAACAAATATCTACATTGTTTATATAAACCCATCATACTTACAAATATATCAGTCATCCCTTAATATGGCAGCTTCCTCTGTTTGTTTGTTACCTAAGGAAATCTGGAAAGATTCTACTTATCTACAAAGGTTCATACTTCTTTTTTTCTGAGTTCCCAGGATCATCTTTGATAAGAACAATCAACCGCAGTTTGTTAAAATGCCAACAAGTGAGTTCATCAGTTTCTCTTCTCTGAAAAGTGCATTACTAACCTGTCTTAAACTCTCTCGTCTGAAGAGCTGTTATTTAGAATTTGTCTCATAATGAAAAGTTAACCAAGAAAAACTAAAGCAGCGAAAGAAAACTGGGGACATACAGACTCACTGCAGGCTGCAGCAGCTGAATCCCCAACAAAATATTTAAGCTTCCAAGTCCTAGGCCACTATTACATTTATATACTTTTTAGGTTCCAGATAGTTCTAAAGTAAGTACACAGCTTTGGGTCATGACAACACTTTCAATTTCAATTCACTAAAGTAAGGACATATACAAATGGAAAGTCCTTACAAGAAAAACCAAGACTTCTGATGAATGATCTTGGGGAAGGACTAAGAAGACTATTAATGATTAAATCATATATTTAAGCCTCTTTTATATGGTGTTGAGAGTCAATCTTTGCAATCTTTGGAGACAGAAGGACTAGAGAAGAAAGTATGTTGCAGGTATTAACAAACGCATTTAGAGGCTTAGGGCAAGGAAGCGTGACCACATAAAGCCCCTGATTTTAGTCGATGACATTCATGTGTGTATTTGTCCGAGTCATTTGGCTAAACTTTTAATGCTTGTTCTTGTTCGACATCCATATTTCTAAACACATAATATTTGCCTAAATTTTTTCATAATTCTTTGATCTACAAGTGTCATTTGGTTAAATTTTAAATTCAACACCCAAAGGTTGCCAGTTGTACTATTTTTAGGTTATCATACAGGTGCAACTTCATTAAACACACAGACGATAAAAATCAGTGAACACCAAACATTCATATATCTAACATCAGACTCATTCCCGCAGGCGGCAGGCCCAAAGTATTTCCCTATAAAACCCACTTCCTCCAGCTATTTTCCCTGCAGTAAAGAAACAAAATCAGAAGTTTTAGAAAGAGAAAGAGTGACCTAAGAAGAAGTATGATCACCTTGCAGATATCAAACTGCCAGAGATCGTCGCTGTAGCCATCGCGTCCCATGACCTCGTCAAGCTTGTCACCACCATTAACCGTCCTAGGTAACTGCCGGAAACTGCTTGCATTCTAAGTTTAGTTTTGTCTGTATAGTAAATCGTATGTAACTTCTTAACCGTGATAAATTTCGTGCATGCAAGGCCACCATCATGTTCCTCTCATTGAGACGAAGCTGTAGCCACCAACCACGTTGCAATTGAAGTCTGGACGAAGCTGCAAGCACCTCTCAAAGATTTAACATCAGCGCTCGTGAAGATCACGTGCCGCCGCCGGAAATCCCCTCCACCGCACGTTTCGTCCACGCGCCGCCATCCGCCGCCGCTGTTCTCCGCTGTTGTCATCACTTGTGACTTTTCCAGTAAGCCGTTGCTGCCGTCTCGCCACCGGTGACCGGAGTCGGTAACTCGCCGGTGACTCCGTCAATTCGGACAAGTCGACTCATCGAGTCAACTCAGTGACTAAGTTAACCGTTAGGTTGACCTAGTTTAAATTAATTGCGGTTTGTTTAGGATTGGTTAGGGTAAACTAGTAGATTATGTCAAATTGATTATGGTCAAGGGTTGACCGGATTGATCTTTAACCTGCGGGTTGACTTTTCCGTAGACTTTCACCAGATCCGTTTTTAACTGTTCGAAGGGCATTATGACTCGGATTTTTGCCCTGGTTTCAAATTTAGAGTCTATTTGAGCAGCTGGAGTTCATAGATACCAATTATCTTTATTGCTAAGGTGATGGCTACTCCGTTTAAATTTCGAGCTAGTTTAATATTACTCTTATGGAAAGTTTAGTTTCAAAACATGATCTGTCTCTGTGAATCAAGTCTGTTTGAGAGTTTTGCTTGTTTATTATTATTATTGACTGTTAAACCAGAAATATAATAATAGAGGATTCAAGATGTGTTAAAATGATTGATGATAAGAACTGTTATATATATATATATATATATATATGAGTCCATGTGTGGAGATTTGCGACAGAGACGTCTGTACTATCGACGCCTATGTTTATTGAGATTTGTAGGGGCACATGACGCATGTGCTAGAGACGCCTGTTTGTGGAGATTTGCAGGGGTACAGAGACGTTTGTACATATGACGCCTTAGAGATTTGCGGGGTACAAAGGGGACTACTGTACTAGCAACACCTGTAGAATTATATATGTATATCCCTATGAGGAAATGCAGGGCACATAGAGTGTATCTGTGTACTATCATCACATTGGTTGTAGCATGTCTAGTGCACTAGACATATGTTGATTGTTATGTGTGGTGTAATAGACACCATGTTTGTTTCATGCTAGAGATAATCCTACATTTTTGTAGTGCTATGAACTGAGTCAGTGGTTTGCGGTTTAACATCTCATATCTCACTGATTGGCTCCCATAATGCCTACCCTTCCTTTTCCTCCTTTCAGGTGAGACCAACGAGAATGCGTGATTATATCAGACCAGTGCGTTTGGGCTTTTATCGCTATTGGGCTATTGGGCCTTTGGACTTTTTGTCGTTCATGTTATTTCCTATTTTAGACTTTCAGATTTATGTTGTCCTTTATATTTTGGATGTTATTGATATTTGCGGATTCGACTTTATGGTATTTGACTTTTATAATATGACGTGGGGTTTAGTATTATTATTATTATTTTATTATAATTTTATTTATGTCTTTATTATTTATTGTATTTTAGAAGTGCGAGTGTCACAGTTTTTGGTATCAGAGCGGGATTCCGTCTCGACTTCGACCAATGATCGCGATTTGTGGGGACTCGGTTTTAAATTAGGTTTTAATTTGGTTTTAAATCGAGTTTATATGATTTTCAATATATTTCTTTGGATTTGAGGATTTTCAAAATAAAAATAAATAACACATTTATGTATGATATTACTCCTTTAATTGTTAGTACTTAGTGTTCAACGAAAGTTAACTTATATGTCTTTCTTTCAGATGTCGCCTAAGAGAAAAGCTAACTGTGCCCAGACCGCTAGAGTTGCTAGAGAGGCTGATGATGAGTATTTGCAGCCTGCAGTTCTGCAGCCCATAGCTCCACCGATCGATCAGGATTCTATGAGGCAGATGGTAGAGGCTGCTGCTAAACAGGCCACTCAGGAGGCAGTTCAGCAGATTGCTCGAGAGGCAGCCAGGGAGGCCATCCAGGAGGCTGCCCGAGTAGCTGCTCAGTAGGTTTCTAGGCAGATGGCTGCAGTTCAACATGGTCAGCAGATTCCGCATTATCCTCAGGTTCAGGTGCAGCAGGTCCGCTGATTCATATGCAGCAGGCTCCGCTAGTTTAGATTCAGCATGATCACCAGATTCCAGCTCAGCAGTATCTGCAGGTTCCCATTCAGCCAATTCCATGAGTTTTTTCAGGTTCCGCCCACCGCCACCCATCATTTTAGTGCATGTTTCTAAAGTTGATGAGACATTTATCAAAATGATGGGACATATGAAGTACATGGATTTAGAGAATTTTGGTGGTACAACGGAACCTACAGTCGCTCACGATTGGAAGCATATATTGGATAAGTGTTTGAACACTATCTTGTGTCCAGCGAGGCTCAAACTTAATATTGTTGAGATATATTTGCACAGAGATGCATCAGTGTGGTGGGATGAAGTGCGATCGATTCACCGTGGCGAGCTGACATTTGACGTGGTGTGTATTTTGTTCTAGCATGGTAATGAATATATATCCAAAAAAATATATTGTCAAATTAAACATAATCTTAACAAATTCTATAATACTCTTGTCAAAAGAGATCAGGTGTAGTACTTAGGGATCGAATCCACATAGAGCAAAGGCACACAATAGATTCTTATTTCTAAAGACTAAGCTAGGTGAATATATATATTAATAATGGATAACCAGATTAAGAAAATATTCCTTGTCAAGAAGTAAGATGCAATATGGAAAAATGTTACAAATGCAAATATGGAAATATTCTAGATGTAAATATAAATGTAAATATGCTAGATGTAGGGTTTCAAGCTTCATGAATTATAATGGATAGGAGCCACAAAAATGTAAAAATTCTAGAACTCAAATGTTAACTATTCTGATCCTTTTAACTCCAACTCTCGTATGCGAGCAAAAGGAATGACCATCGATCGACGGCTATGGCCGGATGTCGATCGACGGTTAAATCATAAAGAAGTATGGACGAGATTTGATAAGTCCACCAGACTCATTAGACCAGCTCTCGCATGTATCTAACAACCTAGTTCAACAGATTTATTATGGCACATAACCCACTCTTGTAGTTGTCCATGTCCTATCATCGAGATCCTAGTTAGCTACTCTAGAATGCAAGCATTAAGCACAACTCAATTGATGGATATTAACTTAACCTAACAATCCTATTTTTGGGCTAATCCATACATGCTATCATTCAACCCTAAATCTAATTAGTAACTACTCAAGCATGATCTTTGTCACATAAATCATAGATGAATAAAATAAATATGATATAAAATATAAAAACCAAAAGAGTTCCAGGAGGACTCTGAAAGAGTCTCTCATTTCTCTTCTAATACAAAATGAATCTCAAGAAATGCTCTGTAAAAAATCTGTCTCTCTCCTCTTCTTTTCTCTCAAGACATAAATATAAAACCCTAATTCTAGGTCAAAACTCGTCTATGGTATTTTCATCTTTTTGACTTGGGCTTTGATCATCGGTCGATGGCAAGTGTGATGCCTCGATCTCTCTCGAGCTTAGATCATCGGTCGACACCAAGTGTGATCCATTGATTGACGTCAAGTGTGATCCATCGATCGATGGCTTCGTCGACTCCCTAGATGATCAGCTATGGATTCTTCTCTTCTAAATGCTCCAAAAGCTCCAAGTATCTCATATATCTCCAAAACGTTTTTGGACCTGTAAATATACTAAAATATAGCCTATACACATATCATAGACTCTAAATAGAGCCTATAGCATGGCTTAAAACTGGTAATAAATAGGCTATATCAACTTTCACAGACTTAACCTTTTGTTTGTCCTCAAGCAAACAAGTCTGTGAAAGAGGTTTCTAAAAGTGGGAACTCACATATATCTTAGTATAACTATCACCCTACTTTGTTGCAACCACATCCTATCAAGTCAATCATAAAAAAACTTTATATACCCTATCCTAGTATAGCAACCAAATCCATTCTACGAACAACTTAGCAAATACTAGCTTGACTCGCCCCTTTACTGATCTCATTTTTTTGCATAAAATAAAAGTGAATGCTTTACCTTGGGAGTATCGATCAAAGGACACATGGGTTCTTACCTCTGCAAGTATCTGAACAACTAGATAAAAAGTCTTCTTTGATCCCTTTCTTCCATCTTTTTCTCTCTTCTTTGAATCTTTTTAGATCTCTTCTTCTTGTTATTTTTCTCTTTTTTCTTTTTCTTTCTTTTTCTTTTTGGGCAAAGTTGTAGGTGAATAATGAGGTCATATGTAATTTACTTACCCCTCGCTTCCAACAATTTGTGATCATTCCTTTGAATTAGAATAATAGGATCATGGGTAATTTACTTGCCCCTCTGCATCTTGGAAAATCATCTCAATATTTTAGACTTTTAAGTAGATGCTGAAGAGAGAGAGAAGGGAACCAAAAGTGCAATGAATTGTACCTACAGATTTGCAGAAGGAACCCGATCTAGTGTATACCAAGCCCCAAAGCAAGCTGATAATGTCAGGATTAGTGTTGGAAATCAGCTTCAGTTCCTTCAAACTTTCTAAGCAAATGTGATATACTGGCAGGATGATCCACTTTAGTATTTCTAGTAATCTTTGCAAATAACCTTCTAAAAATGATGCTAAAGTGTGGTTAGGCAATAATAAATTTTTGATCATAATCTCTTTTTGACTCAATAAAACTTTTTGAAAAACTTATATATATATATAGCAAATAAAACTCAAAATAAATCAAATAGCGTTAGCGAACCTCTCCCAAACTTAAATTACATTGTCCCCAATGTAATCCCTCCTGGTTTGGTTAGGAAAAATTTAAATCATAAGTAATAGTTTAAGTAAGAAACTCGATACTAGACTCTATAATGAGTGTCGATCGATGCGAGTTATGATATGTCGATCGATGGTCGCGATCCATTATCGACTGATGGTGACTCTGTGGTGTCGATCGATGTTTGACCTGTAAGTTCCTACACTATAAAACTCAAAAATATGAAACAATATTAGTAAAACCTCTCCCAGACTTAAACAACACTATTACGAGTGTTATTCAGTCCGCGATTGGTGAGGAAAATATAATCATAAAGATACAATTTGATAAAGGAAAATGGTATACCTGCCTGCTGATGGTGACTGTCGATCGACACAATTAAGTGGAAGTTGATCGATGCGTGAGATACTCCGTTGATCGACAATGATCAAGTGTCGATCGATGCTGTTTGCAGACTCATGTTCATATTTCTTAAAAACCTGTAATAATATAATAAAATCTGAAATTAGACTAATTTAATCAAGAAAAATAATTAAAACTGACTAAACAGTTGGTTGCCTCTCACTCAGCTCTTGGTTATAGTCTTAAGCTCGACGTTTGAACTTTCTGACTAGTATGGAGGTGGATAAACACTTGGAAAACAAGTGTCTACATATTCTTTGCTCATCTGAAACCTTGTACCAATGAAACTCCTCATTGCTTCATCACTCCTGGTTTTCTCATTCTTTGTAACCTCTCTAACAACCTCTATTGAATGCATTCTTCTTTGTAGGTTTTCAATACTGCGTTGTAACATTCTAAGTCTTGCAGATGTAGTTTCTGATACATCTTCCAGTTGTTGAGAAATATCTTCCTTCATTAGGCTTTGAGAAAAAGCAATCTCATCAAACCTATCTTCCAGTTGTGTTTCTGTTGATGTCTTCTGCTGGTTGACTTCAGTGTCGATCGATGGTCGTAGAGTACCGTCGATCGATGCACGTTCGTCTGGCCTAATCACATGTTGTCTTTGTATATTATCCAGATCCTGCTTCATCTCATACATGCGTGTAGTCAGACTAGTAAAGCATATGTCTATAGGATAATAGACATAATCAAGCCTTGTGTAGAATTCCTCTAGTGACATCACTTGAGCTTTGTAGATCTCATGCACAATATCATCAATTTCTGTTATGTTGTATGTCATTTGATCTTCCATAGGCATATTGATCCTTGTTGCATGTTCCGGTACACATATGTAGCTCTGCTCAAACATAGTAGCTCTCTCTAGAACTGCTATGATATCTTCCGCTCGCAAATTCACTACTCTTCCGTCTGTAGCTCGTGCATTACCATTCTCATCTATGTAGATGTCATACTCATCTTTCTTTTCCAAATGGAAAATTCTTCTGCCTTTACCATCATAAGCTCTTGTTCCATGCTCGATACAGCCGTCGATCGATGTTGGGTGTATCCTGTCGATTGATGCTGAACTCTCTGGATAGTAGGCATTTGAAGTACAAAATTTGTGGAACTTCGGAATGGTACCGTCGATCGATTCGTGATGTATGATGTCGATCGATCTGAGATGTGGAGGCGTGTAGGGAATATTACGAATATGCTTGCTCTTCTGCGTCTTTATGTCGATCAACGCTGAATGGGGTGCGTCAATCGATGCGCGTCTCTCCACTTTCGTCCAGATGGCGTCGTCTGATACAAGATCATGATATTCAATCAGCTCTCCGTCGATTGATGGTGTATGGTAACCGTCAATTGATACTTGAGTACCAAGTTGTTGCCCGAACGGATCTTCATCTTCGTTGGTAAGTTCATACTCGTATTCTTGGTCAGTATCGATCGATGGCGTAGGGTTGTCATCGATCGATGTCGATTTTCCGAATTGATGGGAAATTTAGAAAACACCAGCCTCTTCCAGTGTGGTACTAAGGTACTCGATTTGCTCCTCCTCTCTGTAATCTTCGTCGTACTCGAGGTAGGCTAGGGTGTGATTGCCATCTGCATGGCAGGTGTTGCTTGTTTCTGGGGTGAGGTCGTCGATCGATAACAAAGGGTGGTTGTCGACCGATTTTGCTGAGCAGCAAATGCGTCGATCGATGTTGTGGGTTGGGTGTCGATCGATGCTCCATCCTCAGACTCCTCGTTAAACTCATAATTGCAGAAGCATGTGGCCACAAGTTCTGCATCATTAGACAACTCAATGAGGGTAGCCTTGTTCTTATTCTTAACGGGTTCATAGAAAAAGTTTTGATTAATTAGGGATAAATATAACCTGTTTTGCTTCATATCGCAGATGGCTCCCACTGTAGCCATAATTGCTCTCCCAAGTAGTAGTGAGAAAGTCCAATCAATCTGGATGTTCATCACATGGAAGTCTACTAGGACCAAGATGTTGTTGATTTGCACTAGAACATATTTTACTATTCCTCCTGAGTTCACTTTTGAGCAGTCTACAAATGTGAAAGAATCGTTGCAGGGTTCTACTTTCAGGTTAAGCTCTTCTGCCATAGTTTTTGTCATGATGCTCACTGATGATCCAATATCACAGAGGGCACTGGGGTATTTGTTGCCTTTGATCAAATATGTCACCGTAAACTTCCCATGTCACTTCTCTTCTTCAAGCAAGTCCTTTGGTTCATCCTTTCCCTAAGGTGATTGAATATGATTTCTATATTTGAGTCTGTCTCCCTTAATTCCCTGAAAAACATCCACAACCTGTGTGTATAGTAAGCTTCATCAAAAGGGATGTCTAAAGGAATTTTGGAGACTCTTTTAACAAAGCTATCCATCTCTTTTTCATTGGCTGCTCTGCGTTGATGTTTGGGGATTTTTTGCTTCCTCTTGTAATGGCCTTCATCTACTCTATCAAGATCCATGGCCTCTGATGTGTCAGTATTTTGTGTTGAAGCTGTTGTGGTCGAACGCACAATCAAATTGGCATTGATGCTTGGTAGTCGAACCGGTTTCCTCATCTATCGATCGGTGCTGAATGGAGCACGTCGATCGATGCATCTATCTCTCTATTGGTCGACTGTCTCGTGCATATATCAACCAACGTTGGTCGATTCACACAAAGCTATTGATGCTGCAGGAGCTGTTGTCAATCGATGGTCATTGGCGGGTGTCTATCGATACCAACGCGAACTGTCGAATGACATAGAACTTTTCACACGAAAATCTCCTTCTTGGAGCTTTTCTCTCTTAACCCCCTGCCAAAAATCAACATCAATCAATGCGTTGACATGATACTTTTGTCCAGCCCCCTTGATTCTTTGACCTGCTGCATTACACAAGTGACCGTCAGGGTCATGCAGGTCTCTGTTCTCATCCTTAATCAGTATCAAGGTAGCAACCATCTGAACTCGTATGTATTTGTCGATCGATGCCAAGCAGATAGCGTCGGTCGATGAGGTATTGTTGATGTTGATCGATGAGTGTGGGTCTGTGTCGATCGATGCGGAGTGATCGGTGTCGGTCGACGGTAGAGTTTGGATGATGTTTGATACGGCCCATGAAGAAGTGTCGGTCGACACGGTACTAGTGTTGTTGATCGATGCTTGTCATCTTTCTTTACGTATTGGGCGTTCAATTCTGTCAGGATCAGAGTGTGCTATCAATTCTTGTCTTTTGTTGCTTCTGGTGCTTCTTTGCATGTACCTGAAAACAAGGAAAAAAAATTGTTAGTAACTTGAATAATAAGTAACAAACCTAGACTAAATCCTAGAAATTAAATCTAATGGCGATCTATGCTCCCCGGGAACGGCGCCAAATTTGACGTGGTGTGTATTTTGTTCTAGCAGGGTAATAAATATCCTAAACAATATACTGTCAAATTAACCCTAATCTTAACACACTCTATAATACTCTTATCAAAAGAGATCAGGTGTAGTACATAGGGATCGAATCCACAGAGAGCAAAGACACACAATAGATTTCTTATTTCTAAAGACTAAGCTAGGTGAATATATATATTAGTAATGAATAACCAGATTAAGGAAATATTCCTTGTTAAGAAGTAGGAGACAATATGAAAATATGTTACTAATGCAAATATGAAAATATTCTAGATGTAAAAATATAAATGTAAATATGCTAGATCTAGGGTTTCAAGCTTCATGAATTATAATGGATAGGAGCACGAAAATGTAAATATTCTAGAACTCAAATGTTAACTATTCTGATCCTTTTAACTCCAACTCTCGTATGCGAGCAAAAGGAATGACCATCGATCGACGGCTATGGCCGAATGTCGATCGACGGTTAAATCATAAAGAAGTATGGACGAGATTTGATAAGTTCACCAGACTCATTAGACCAGCTCTCACATGTATCTAACAACCTAGTTCAACAGATCTATTATGGCACATAACCCACTCTTGTAGTTGTCCATGTCCTATCATCGAGATCCGAGTTAGCTACTCTAGAATGCAAGCATTAAGCACAACTCAATTAATAGATATTAACTTAACCTAACAATCCTATTTTTGGGCTAATCCATACATGCTATCATTCAACCCTAAATCTAATTAGTAACTACTCAAGCATGATCTTTGTCACATAAATCATAGATGAATAGAATATATATGATATAAAATATAAAAACTAAAGGAGTTCGAGAAGGACTCTGAAGGAGTCTCTCCTTTCTCTCCTAATACAAAATGAATCTCAAAAAATTCTCTGTAAAAACTCTGTCTCTCTCCTCTTCTTTTCTCTCAAGACATAAATATAAAACCCTAATTCTAGGTCAAAACTCATCCAGGGTATTTTTGTCTTTCTGACTTGGGCTTTGATCATCGGTCGATGGCAGGTGCTGCATCGATCGCTCTCGAGATTAGATCATCGGTTGACACTAAGTGTGATCCATCGATCGATGGCTTCGTTGACTCCCTAGATGATTAGCTACGGATTCTCTCTTCTAAATGCTCCAAAGGTTCCAAGTATCTCATATATCTCCAAAACGTTCCTGGACCTGTAAATATACTAAAAATGTAGCCTAAACACACATAATATACTCTAAATAGAACCTAGAACATGGCCTAAAAGTGGTAATAAATAGGCTATACCACCCATCCCAAGCTAGCATGATGACCCATGCCGAGCTGGCATATTCAAACCAAAACGTAATAGAGGTCAAAGCATTAAAGACAATTATAAATAAGTCTGATACTTGCTGGAGATCAAATCACCGTTATGATCCACCTAGTCAGCACCTATAAAGGGGAGACCGCGTAGAAGGAGAAGGGGGACCGAATTCTAGATAGCAAACCTATAGTTTCAATACTCTTGTATTCTCTTGTTAATTAATCAATACTCTTGTGTTCTGCACAGTAGTGTCTCCTTGCATAATCAATAAACATACACTCTTCATACTTGATCTCTGGTTTACACATTTTTCTTGAAATTACTTATGATACTCAAAATTGAAATTATGTACCCTATTTCTAAGTGGATTTTGAGATCCATCATCGCATGGGCGGAGGCAGGTAGTTAAGAGAATGGTCAAATGACCCAGGTGAAAAACTTTGATTAAATTTTTTACATGTATTATATTAAAAACTACAAAAATGCTACAAATTTAGGGTGTATTGACCCATGTAACTCATACTAGTCATGAACTTGACCCTCCTACAATATTGCGCTGGCTCCACCACTGGACTTAAGTACGTAGGAACAAATAAGAGGTGGTTTTTGAGATTACTGAATTAATATGGTTTCCAGTCTCCTAATTGAAAAGTCTTTGGTCGTAAAAGTAAACAGTTATAGGAGATAAGATATAGTGTGGTATAGTTTTGTGGACAAGTCCCTGTACTTATATTGTTTAATTTCATGATTTGCCTAAAAATGAGTTTTAGATTGACCACTACCACTCTTTTGTTCTTCTCCTTCTTCAGCAACGTATTAGTCATATGAATTGTGTCCAACGGAAAAAAATGACAAACATCAAATGACAAGTCTTTCATTGTCTTAATTTTGTATTTTGGGTTTCCAAACCAAGGCATACGTTGGAGACTAGACATATTTGACAATTTCATATCCATCATTGTAGTGGATGGTGATTTTCATAGTCGGTCTCTTCAGGGATACTATTGTACAAAGGCATTTATTTCTTCCGCTTGCAGTCTAAACATATGGTCTTCAACTCCATTCTCAATCTCTTTATTGTCCTTATATAATCCACTAGATCAAAATTCTCAGAAGGAGAATCCATCGCAATAACCTCGGTTTTGCATTTTTATAGAGTAGATATTGCAACGCAGCATGTGTATATGAACTATGACCTTATTCTCAAAAAAATAGGATCTACATTTCTCAAATGCAAACAGACCAAAATTTTATTCTCAATAGTGGCATAGTTGCATTGGACTTCATCAGTTGTCCTACTTGCATAGTAGATGATATGAAGCTTCTTATTTGTTCATTGTCCCGAAGCAGTTCCTACCAAGTAAACAATAGCATCACACATCACGTTTAAAAGAAATTTCCAGTCCTGTCGTAGGACTATCGGCGCACTGACTAATGATCCTTTGATCGTGTGAAAAACTTACAGGCACTCACTATCAAATTGAAACTTGGTGTCATTGCAGAATAGAGTCAAAGACCTAGTAATATACCTATGTTTTACAGGTTGAAGTTGAGCTAACAATTTAATTGATACCAACTAACCTCCAAACAAGCTACGGCCAACGGTTGACATATTCTCCTGGTTCTGTGTCCCCCTTTAACATTGTAACGATAGTCAAAAGTTCATAAAACCAACAATTAGTAATTATTTGTGAAAGCTTTTGCATGACAAGATCTGTGAAGCACCTACAATGGATATGTGAGTTATGTGTACGTCGGAAGACAGAAGATGTGGTTTTTAAGATTATTCGATTGATAAGGTTTCCAGTCTCATAATTGAAAAGTCTTTGGTTGTGAAAGTAAACAATTATCGGAGACAAGAGATAATGTGGTATAGTTTTTTGGACAAGTCGTTGTTACTCCCATTAAATATTTAATATCATGATTTGCCTAGAAGATGAAGTTTAGAATGACTAATACTTTAAAAAAAAATGTTAAATTTGATTCAAAAGAAAAATGTCCTTGGTTACAGCATTTCAGTCTTTTGTTATTCTTCTTCTTTCAGCAACTTATTAGTCATACTAATCAGTGTCCAACGGAAGATTGATGAACAACACCAAATGAAGAATCTTTCTCTGTATCAATTTTTTTTTTTGTTGTTGTAGAAAAAATATACCGAAAAATATACCGAGACCAGTTACAAAAAAAAAAAAAATAAAAAAAAAAAAAAATACACCGAGACGACTTGACCAGAGTCAAATAATAAAGCAATGCGAATAGAAAAGGTATTCGGTTTCGTATTTAGTTTCTCTGCTTTAAACCACTTCTTCTTCTGCTCCTCTTAACAGCAACCAAAGACAGAATATTAAACACTTTTCAAGAATGAACTATCCCTTCAGTTTTTGTTTAATATTATTTTCCCTCTACTCCTTATTCTACCATCTTTCTTGTGCATCAAGTGGTAAGTTACCAGTAATTCTCATTCAAAAATGTTTTACCTAATCCATCATCATTTTCCTGGCCTCAATCAATCAATCTCTGTCTCATAACAATATTCTTGTCCTAAATAATCATATGGATGTTTTTTCATCCCATCTTATTTTTTCTCTCAGATTATGAGCTATACACACTCTGCAGTAAAACGTTTAGCTGTGGCGAGCACGCAGACGTCTATTATCCTTTATGGGGGCCTGGTAGAGAAGCATGTGGTCACCCAGAGTTCAAGCTCAACTGTAGCGGAGGATTTGCAGAGGTCAAGATTTCCGCTGTCAAGTTCGGGATCATATCTAGTTCCCCTTACATGATAACACTCAGGAGATCAGATTATATTAACAATCTTTATCCCAGAAACCCACTGAATGTGCAGTTTAATGAAGACGTTGTTTCCTTCTCCCCTGACACCGAGCTCCTTACAGTCTACTATGACTGTCCAAACTTCTCACCAATCAGCCACGATAATCATTATGTTGGAGAGTTTGTTTCTGGGAATGACAGAAGAAATTACTATGTGACAAAAAATCTCACGTCCCCTTCACTTGACGATATTAGAGGTCTATTAAACAATTTCTCGGAAATGTGTAAGAGAAATGTCAGTATACCTGCATCTGGATCAGCATTGGAGACATTGCAGAGAAGTCCGAGTCAAGATAATCTAAAGAAGGCTATTGAACAGGGTTTCGATCTTTATGTTAACTTGAGTTGTAGGAGGTGCACTAACTCTGGGGGTGCTTGTGGATATAAACAGACCTCAAACCTTTTCGTCTGTTATTGCAAAGATGGGCCACAAAGGAGTACATGCCAGAGACACGACGGTAAGTTTTCTTTCATTCATGGTCTTGTTTCTTAATATCCCTCCCCCAAGAACCACCTTTTTTTCTCTTCCACAATCTCCCACCAACCTTTTGATCAGATCATTTACAAAACCTTTCTTTAGTTCAAGTTTTTGTTTATTCGTTTGAGTGTTCAGAGCTCTGTCTCCAGCTCAACCTGACTTTCTTTTGATTTATGCAGGAGCTGATCTTACAGAGGGCATTGGTGCGTAACCTTCTGCGAGTGATTTTTTTATCCTCCCTCTAAACCATTGTTCTTGTCTGAGTTAATTTCTCAATGTTTTTTCATCTCAAAATAAAGTTTTGTTCTATGCTGATCAAATTTTACTTTATGGTTCTGCAGCGATTGTGATCATTATTCTCGTAGGTTAGTTTTCTGCCCAGATAGATATCTATAACTGTTTATGATCTTCCGATATTATTACAAAGTTACTAACCAAACATTTTCTATGTTATTATAGGTTTGTGTTCACTAACAGGTATTATTGCGTTAGTTGTGTTCCTGTGCCCCTGTTTCCGAGTCCAAATTTTTCGCAAGAGAAAAACATCAGAAGAGAGGAGACATCAGATGTTGAGGGCCCTTATTCCACTCAAGCACTATACTTATGCGCAAGTGAAGAAAATTACTCAGTCATTTGCAGAAGTGGTTGGGAAAGGAGGCTTTGGAGTTGTTTATAGAGGAACCCTTAATGATGGCCGAATGGTTGCGGTGAAAATCTTGAAAGATTCGAAGGATAATAATGGTGAAGACTTCATCAATGAAGTTGCCAGCATGAGCCAAACATCTCATATCAACATTGTTTCCTTACTTGGATTCTGTTCTGAAGGTTCAAAACGAGCAATCATATATGAATTTTTAGAGAATGGGTCGCTTGATAAGTTTATCTCAAACAACAGCTCATTGAATTTGGACTTCACGGCACTGTATGAGATTGCACTAGGAGTTGCTCGGGGTTTAGAGTATTTGCACTTTGGCTGCAAAACAAGGATCGTGCATTTCGACATTAAACCTCAGAACGTGTTGTTAGATGAAAATCTTCTCCCCAAAGTTTCTGATTTTGGACTTGCTAAACTCTGCGAGAAGAAAGAGAGCATAATGTCGCTGCTAGACATGAGAGGTACGATAGGGTACATTGCGCCAGAGATGTTCTCCCCAGTGTATGGGAGTGTGTCTCACAAGTCAGATGTGTATAGCTATGGGATGTTACTACTCGAAATGATAGGCGCAAGGGAGAAAGAAATAGTTGATCATGTCTCTGCATTGAATGCAAGCTCAATGTATTTTCCAGAATGGATATACCAGGATCTCAAGCAGGGAGACAATGGAAGTCCTATCGAGAATGGAATCAAAAGCGAAGAAGAGGAGATATCAAAGAAGATGAAAATTGTGGGGTTGTGGTGTATCCAGCCTTCCCCATCAAACCGACCGCCTATGAACATAGTAGTAGAGATGATGGAAGGAAGCCTTGAAGCTCTTGAAGTGCCTCCTATGCCTGTCGTGCAACAAGTTCCAGCAGCAAGGCTTTCTCAATCTCTATGGGATTCTGGGGAGAGTTCAAGCGCTTCTGAAGTATTGGTATGCTCTACAAAATAAAACTGGAATCTTCTAGCTGCGAAAGTCATTTATGTAAAAAAAAGTTATTTATGTTATTTAGTAAACAAGAACACCAAGAAGGTAAGTTAGGAATGGAAACAATTACATGTGTTTAAAAAAAAAACAAATTACATGTTTCTCTGCTCGGGAAAAGGGTCAATTTCAACCCTAACAATTTCAGTCGTGCCAAATACGACCCAAACTAATAGATAGTGCAAAATAAGACCTCAACTCAATAATAATTCAAAAAAACTACCCGAACTTTTTAAAACGTGCTTAAATCTACATTGACTCTAAAAGAAGTTAGTCAACCGTTAACAAGATATACTCAAAACTATTATACTTCTTCATCTTATAATTAAAAAATTAGTGATGATTGCTTATAATTCATATAAATACATTAACATGTTTTGACTATTATATATTTAATGAACTTATATCTTACTAAATTATAAATAATAAAAAAATTTACTTATAAGAAATTATATATATACTTAAAACTTTGAAACTATTTTAAAAAAAATTTAAACCTTGAATGTTAATTTTTATAAACTTATATAAATCAAAGTTTTAGAAATTTAAAAATTTATAAATAGCTTCAGAAGTTTTATCCAAAAGTTTATAAAAAAAATTATAAATAGTTTCAAAGTTTTAAATATATAATTAATTTCATATAAGAATAATATTTTATTATTTATAATTTAGTAAGATATAAGTTTATTAAATATATAATAATTAAAAACATGTCAATTTATTTATATAAATCATAAGCAAACATCACTAAAGTTTTAATTATAAGATGAAGAAATATAGTAGTTTATATAAGTTCAAATTTGTGACAATATTTCAAAACGTTACTTTAGTCTAGTGGTTTACGTACCCGTCAATTGAGTGTTGAAGTACGGGTTTGAGGCTCAGAAAAAAACATATTTTTTTTTAAAAAAAAGTTAGACTAAAACGATGTCGTTTTATCTTGTTAACGGTTGACTAACTTCTGTTAGAGTCAATGTAGATTTAGACACGTTTTAAAAAGTTCGAATAGTCTTTTTGAATTATTATTGAGTTGAGGTCGTATTTGACATTATTCATTAGTTTGGGTCGTATTTGCCACGACTGAAATTATTGGAGTTGAAATTGACCGTTTTCCCTTCTCTGCTCGGTCAGTATTTTCTTTTGTTTTATTAAGTCAAAACTTCTTTGAAATTAAGATTTTAGTTTGTGAAAATTGACCATCCTTGTGCTTTTAGCTATTTTTTTATTGTCCATCACCAATAAAAAATGAGCACGCAAACAACCTGTAATACCCAGATTTTGGATCTCTCCTACTGTAGAAAATTTCTACATGTCAGGTTTAATAGGAAAGACACAAACTCCATTTTATTGGATACAATCTTGACTGATTCTTCTTTTTATGGGCATTAAATCAAGAAAAAACATTTTAATGGACTTTATTCTAAAATGCTTCAATCACTCTTTAAAAATTATGCTTTCTCCTCACAATAAAAAACTTTTTTTTAAAAATACAAAACATGGTCAAAGACTCCAATACCTTTCACTTAATTATTTATTTACAAAGATCCAATTACCTCAACCCTAACCCATCGGATCCAACCTAAACCCACGCGGATCACTTTAAAACAAAACAATGCGTTTTTGCTCCTTCTCTTCCTATTTTCTCTAAGTTACAACTTCTCTTACTCTCTCTCTTTGCGTTTGATTGAAAAGTCGACGGCGAGGAACCCTAAAATGGTGATTCTCTTCATTTCTTCTTCATTCTCCATCGAAATTGATGCTCCAACCGACGGTCTTCATCTTCCTCCTAACCTCGTACATCGTGGTAAGTTTTTTCTTGTTCCCCTTGATTTGGTCGAATTTTAAAACTAGGTTAAAAAATGAGAAGTTTACTCAAATATTACATATTTTAGGACAATTATCGAAAATCATACAAATCTTTCTTTTATTACTGTCATTTTCTTAATACCAAGCGTGTCTTTTTTACGTTATAAGAAAAATGTATTTACAAGAATGTCATACTTTTTAATGCCAAAAGCCCGGCGCCACGTAGGAATTTGGTTCCATGTTTTCATTAAGTCATCCGTAAAGCGCTACATCTGTCGTTACGGCTGAGTTATTGTTACGTTGCGGCTGAATTAAACAACGAGACTGACTTATGAGAAATTGGCTGACTTATGTTCGTTAGTGATGGTTGATTTACAGATTTCAGGCTGATTTATGGGATAACGGATGACTTACGAACACAAGTTACGGCTGATTTATTGATCATCGCCTAGCTGAGTTACTAAATTTACGGCTGACTTATGGAAGGTTGTTACGGTTGTGTTATATTTAACCAGCCGTAACTGGCTGGATTAACAGTAAACTCAACTTAATTACGGCTGACTTATTAGCGAAAGATTAATTACTAGAATAACATTCATTTGACGCCTGATTTATTTGACGATACAACTGACTTAATTTATTCATCCTAATTACGGCTGATTTATTAGCAAAAGATTAATTACTGAAATAGTATTCCCGTTTCAGCTGACTTACGTTGTACATGAGAGTTGATTTATCTAAGCTGAGTTATATATTCGTTTGACGGCTGACTAATCGATTTTCCATGTCATCCGTCATGTCATCAACTCAGATTTTCCATGTCATTACTAATGGTACAACATTAAAATAAGGGTATATGTTATTCTTCATCTTCTCTATATATCTTCTTCATCTTATTCTCTATCTTTGTTTGAGATCTTATGGATCTGATAATTATTGTTTCCGAAATTGGATCTAAAAAGACATAGATTTAAAAAAATTGAAAATCTTAGACATATCTACTGTAGTCGTAGTTGTTTTCGATGATGATCAGTTATAGAATAAGCTTCCTCTCCTCCAGTGTCATGTATGGTGATCCAACATCATGTTGCTCCCTCTCTCATTGGATTCGTCGTCTTGTAGAAGAAGAAAGACTCAAAAAGAAAGATGAATAAGTAAGCCTCGTAAATTGTAAGAAAAGGAGAGAGTTGAACAAAAAAGTAAGAAAATGAGAGAAGACAAAATGTCGCGAAACAAATTACACTTGATGGCTGACTTATAGGAATGTTTCGACTGACTTATACCATTCAGATACGTTACAGCTGAGTTATGCATATTTTATGGCTGAGTTATGCATACGTTACGGCTGAGTTTAACTCTAAACTCTAAACCTAAATCTTCAACTATGAAATAATAATAAATATTAGATTTAATATTCAAAAGATAAACTTTAATTTTTTTATCTTTATAGTATTATAATTTAGAGTTTGAGCTTCAAATTTAAGGAAATACTAAAGTTTTAATATTGTGTTCAGAGTTGAATGAATGATTTTGTTCCCGTCCAAAATATGAAACGTTGCTAAACAAATTACACTTGACAACTGGCTTATAGGAACATTACGGCTGACTTATACCATTCAAATATATTACGGTGGAGTTATGCATACTTTACGGCTGAGTTATGCATACGTTACGACAGAGTTATAATCAAATTACGGTTGAGTTATGCATATGTTACGGTTGAGTTATGCATACTTTATGGCTGAGTTATGCATACATTACGGCTGAGTTTAACTCTAAACTATAAACCTAAATCTTAAACTTTAAAATAATAATAAATATTAGATTTAATATTCAAAAGATAAACTTTATAATTTTTATAACTTTATAATACTATAGTTTAGAGTTTGAGTTTCAAATTTAAGAAAAGATTAAAGTTTTAATATTGTGTTCAGAGTTGAAGGAATGATTTTGTTCCCACCCAAAATACGAAACATCGTGAAACAAATTACACTTGACGGTTGGCTTATAGGAACATTACAACTGACTTATACCATTCAATACGTTATGGTTGAGTTATGCATACTTTACGGCTTAGTTATGCATACATTACGATTGAGTTATAATCAAATTACGGTTGAGTTATGCATACGTTATGGCTGAGTTATGCATACTTTACGGCTGAGTTATGCATATGTTACCAAGTCGACCAAAAAGCTTCTATCAGGCTCAAGATTCATCATACAAACTTAAATTGAATTTAGAAACCAAATAAGAAACTAAAAAATGAGTCTATAGGTTAGGGAATCAAGAGACAAATCAGTCGCATAAATAACATATATCTAAAAACTCAAAAATCTGAGACATATCTATTGCAGTGGTTGTCGTCTTCGATCGTGGTCGATTAGAGAAGAAGCTTTCTCTCCTCTAGTGTCACGTATAGTGATCCGCATTCTGCTTCTCTCTCTCTCATCAGATTCGTCGTTTTGCAGAAAAAAAGTTAAAGAGAGAGAGATGAAGAGGCTAAGTCTCATCAATTGTAAGAAAATGAGAGAATGATTTCTCGCATTTAGATTTTATTTAATCAATGACTATAATTGTGATCATTGAAAAATAAATATTAACCAATGAGAAAAAGGTGAAGATAAGTAAAAACATAATTTTGAACCCTCATATTAAATTCAATCAATGGTCATTAACAAAAACAATATAAATTGTAATTTTAGTTCTTTTCAATTTGTTTTAAAAATTGCTTCAACTTAAAGAATGTAGTTACAAGTTTAAATCAAGCTTCATTGAACTCTTCTGTGTCGTCTCTGCTGAATCTGTCACTTCTTTATGTATCCTCTATTCTCTTCTTGTTCAATCTTCTCTTTCACTCAGATCTGAAAAAAATTAGATTGTCCAAATATGGATATCAAATCACAAACAAACTTAAATTAATACATCCCACAATTGACAACTTGTGTGTTTCTTGGAATGTATTTGCCTTTTCTCCTCGGAATGCACATTTCTTATAGTTGGGTTTTTGGAGATTGGCGGGAAGTAACTCAGCTACAACTGCATATATAAACCAGCCGTAAAAAAAAAGTAACTCAGTCACAACATAAATTAAAATTCAACAACAACTACATATATAAATCAGCCATAAAAGAAAAGTACCTCAGCCACAACATAAATTAAAACTCAGCCACAACTGCATATATAAACCAGCCTTAAAAGAAAAGTAACTCAACCACAACATAAATTAAAACTCAGCCACAAACACGAAAAACTCAGCAGGGAAGATGATTTCAGGCGATTGCAGCGAAGAAGATTTCGTAGAAACGCTTACGGAGAAGACGATTTCGGTGAAGACGTCATCGAAGAAGATAGTTCGAGAATTTCGGACGATAAAAAACAATATCAACTCAAAAGATTAGGACTTAAGCGACAAATGATGAAACTTGTCAGATTTTTTTTTCAACACATGAAATTTAGTAGGCCTGGGCATTCGGGGTCCCAGTCGGTTTTCGATTTTATCCAATTGGATCTCGTTTTTTTGGGTTTATCAAAATCAGCCCCATTCGTATTATATAAAAATTTGGTTCGGGATCGGTTCGGGTTTTCTCGGGTTCAGTTCGGGGTTAGTAAATCTTCAAAGAACCGGTACAACCCGATATACTTTCGGGTTCGGGTCCCAATCGGTTCTTCGGTTTAAAAATACCTGATTTGTACCTACTTTGTAACCAAAACATAAGTAAAATCAGTTATTCAATTTAAAAGTACATGATTTGTACCTATTTTGCAACCAAAACATAAGTAAAACCGATTCAAAAATTAAAAAAAGAACATCAAGCATGATTATCCAAAATCAAACGAAAGATAAACATAGTTACTGATAGAAAAAAATCAAATAATTGACAACACAAAACGAAAACCAAGTTCTCATGAAATGAAAAATATTATTCAATGAAAATAAAATAAAAATCTAACAACTTCAAGTTTCAACCGTCACCTTCAATCATCAAGACGCTAAGCATGAAACTCTTAAACATAAAGCTCAATAACAAGAAATTAGACATATAATAAAGTAAACAATCAAAAACTACATTTCGAGAAACACAAACTTTTCTCAAGTCGACCTAACCAAAACATATATTAAGCTATATATTAATATTAAACACAAACATTAATATTAACCATATACCAAAATATATATTAAGCTAAGTATTTGAGTTAATTATTCATGTAATAGAAAATTATTTTAGATGTTCAATAATATATTGGTGTGTTTTTTGATACATATTAGGAATTGAGATCATGTTTGGTACAAGTTATTTTTGGGGATTTTGAATTGGTTCGGATTCTATCGGATATCCATTTAAGTTGGGGTTCGGTTCGGATAATACCCATAACCCGAAATACCATAAAACAAGATCCATTCGGTATTTATGTCGGGTTCGGATCGGTTCGGATTCATTTTTATCGGATCGGGTTTGGTTCGAGTTTTCGGGTTCGGTTTATTTGCCCAGCCCTATAATTTAGTTAGAAAGACGATTCATTGTGTTCCTTCTGTTTTGATTAGACTAATTACAGTTATTAATAATGTGGATATAGTAATTAGTGACATGGATTTATTGTTTAAAAATAATCTTAATTAAGAAAACTAACCAAGGGGCTTAGTTGTAATTTACTAGAGGTCTAAAAACACTCTAGTAATTTTTAAAAGATGTATGTTATTCTAGTCATATTCCAACTTTTCCATAACATTTTAGTAATTTTCTCTAAAAAAATTGGGAAAAGTAGTAACTTTGAAAAAGGTAAGGGGAAATCGCGTCTTGCCTATGAAATTGAGGAAACCGATGGTGAAATATTAAATTATGTCAATGTTATTTAGTGAAAATGATATTTGGGAGGAGACCGAAATATGTTGTGAATTTGTGGACTTTTGACTAGATTAGTTTTATCAAAATTGTTGAATGGCATGATAAAAGTTAGGACCTATGTTAAAAGAATAACTTTGAATTCGAATAAATGGTGTTTTGTGAATCGGGTGTGCTGTACTTTGTGTTGTTTTGTTTTTGTTGTAAGTAATGGTTTAATTTTAGTGTTATCGCCTTTCAGCAAGAGAAAGAATGATGATCTCGAAGTACCAAAGAAGAAGCTTAAAACAAAGTCCTAAAATGCTATTGTTATGTGTTATTTAAGTATTTAGTATGTTATCTAAGTATTTTAGATGTTCCTTGAACTTGTTAAAAACTTGTTAAGTAAAGTTGGTATGTGTTGGAAAAAAGGCATGGATAACTCGATTTACATGGAAAACTATGTCAAAAAATTACTTAGATAGATAACTGGTTTTACTAGGTTTACTATGTCTAAAAAACACTTACCAAAAAATAATAAAAATATACTCATGTAAAAAGCATAGCGCATGTAAAATGTGCATGCATAGCAAATGTTAAAATAATAATTTAAAAAGTGCTTATGTAAAACGTGCAACCATTATATATATAAATTAAATATACTAATTACACTTATTAGTTCTTTCTAGTCTTCAAGGTACGCATTATAATACTCTGGCAAATTTTAAGTTTTTTAGTATAACCATGTCAACATGAAATATTTTGTAGTAAAACCAATGATTTTATCTGAAAGAAACACCAATCCCAGGACATTGAATATCATTGATTTCAATTGTTTCACAAACCATGTCCAGCTATCATCTTTCTCATCATCTGCAACACCAAAAGCAATTGGATAGTGCTGATCATCAGGATCTTGAGCAGTCGCAACAAGTAGAACTCCACCATAAACATTCTTGAGGTGTGTTCCATTCACAATGAGGACTTTCCTCATCGCGAAGAACCCTTCTATGCTAGCTCCGAAGGCAAAAAATAAATACTTAAATTTGTTGGTCTCATCCACTACCACACGAGTTATTGTGCCATGATTCTTCTTTTGGAGCATGTGCATGTAACAATATAATAAAAAAAGCTCTCTTCTGAAATTTCTCACACTTCATCAACAACTTGTCTTTTTCCTCTTCATGCCATTGCGTATGATACATCCACACCAACCCTGCGTGTAACCAAATTGATTAGAGTATTGGGAACTGGTGTGTCAAAACTATCAGGATAATATTGAGCCAACATAGCTGCAACGATTTGTGGTGTACCTCTCCATCTATTAGGTAGTGTTCTTGTAGTAACAACATAACATGTATGCTGATTGATGTAACTTCTAACTGTCCTACAAGAACATCACTGTATTCTACCATCGCGACCCTTTTCTTCCTTACCTTTCGAGTTATACATGTCCTGAGATAGGTTTTATCTCATTGTTTGTAAATCATAACGGGACATGCCGTAATGGTTTCACGGTGAACGTTCCAAAGAGTTTTGTTGCAGTAGAGAAAAAGTTGAATATGACCAATTTGGAAAGTATTTTAAGAGAGGGTTTGAGGTGAAGTTGAAGATTGATAGGAAATGTTGGAGATGGGCTTAGCAACGGCCCATTAAGAGCTAAACCCAAGATCAGGTCCAACCCGTTAAGCAACAATTGGTGATTTCGCTAAAAGACGTTAAACTCATTGATGAGACAGTGAGAAACGTTCAAGAACGTACAGAAAAAAGGAGAGCAATGCCTCTTCATCACCGACAAAGTCTTGGACAACCTCAAACATTGGACGAGTTCGGCCTAGACGACCTAGGCCGAAAATAGAAAGATACTTGTTTAGACCAACTGTTTAGACGAGCATCTTTAGTTCTTACAATTGACCGAGCTTGTTTATTCTTGATTATTAATATGAAAATTTCCACTCATTTACATCTCTTTATAAAATTACATCATTGATATGATATGGAATCCACAACTAGAACCAACCCCTAGAACTGGAAATTCTTCTACACTTCAAGACAGCTCTGCGATCACAGAATCAACAGCACAACCAAACACTCTGATTTCCGCAATCACCGACAACCCTGGAAAGACGAGCGTGCAACCAGCTGCAGTGACAACCTCAGGCCATCCAGCAGTGGTGACGACCTCGGACCATCCAGCAGTGGTGACATCCTCGGACCATCCAGCAGTGGTGACGACTTCGAGCCATCCAACCGTGGTGACAACCTCGGGCCATCCAGCAGTGGTGACGACCTCGAACCATCCAGCAGTGGTGACAACCTCGAGCCATCCAACCAGAAACACAACGTTTTATGGTATGAACCTCAGGCCAACCAGTTAGCAAGGAGATTTACGCAGAGATCACAACTCATTTGCAGCCTACCAACAAAATGACACCTATAGTAATCCCAGTTTCAACACAACTACCTAGCACAAGAACAACGCACTCCAACCAGCCAAACATCTCCCTGATTTTTCAGACTATCCTTGGAAGGATCAACGAGCTCGCTCGAGGAACTGCTTCTCGTTTGGACGACCTCACGAACATTCAGATTGCATGCAACAATCGCATCAATGAACTCTAGTCTATCAATATCGGCACATCTAGGTCACGTCAAGTTGACATCACTCCACAACTTCAAAGAGTTCTCTTCGACGACCTGTCCAACACCAGTCACCGATTCAGGACAGCAACGCGCAGTCTAAGTCGACAATCTGCTGATGCCAATCACCAATCCAGGACAGCATCATCCCATTCGAGTCAATGATCTTCTAACACCAATCAACGATCCAATACATCAACGACCAGCACAACTCGACGACCAGCAAGCCCAAATCGTTAATTATCCGCAGACTGCCAACAGAGAAATCCAACACAGAGACGAGGAGATCAAGGAAATGAAGGCTCAATTGCAATGCATGACATCCAAGGTGCATCATGAAATTAGCGCAGCACCATAGATCAATTGCATGCTCCGTGAAACCATAATACACCATTCTCACCTCGTCTCCTCAGCATCCCTATTCGACACCCATAAAAAATCAAACTCCCTACTTACAACAGAACGTCCGATCCAAAAGAGTACCTCACCGCCTTCAGCAACGCGATGGGAAAGGCAAAAAATTTACCGGAGGAGCACGACGCAGGTCTCTGCCAGCTGTTTATCGACAATTTGAGCGGACTTGCCCTTGGTTGATTCTCACGCCTTTAAGCCAATTCCATAGAAAATTACAATCAGCTTCTCAACAGCCTTCCTCAAACATTACTTCATGTTTATACAGCAGAGCGCTTCCAACGCGGACTTTTGGGCATTAGCGTAGGAACCCACATAGACACTTCCTCTTTCATTGAAAAATCCAGAGCCCTCGTCTCTCGTATTACTGTAGTTGACGAAGCAGCAGTTCTAGCGCTCTGAAACGGTCGTTGGCACGAATCACCATTTCAAAAAGAGCTCTTCAAAAATAAACCATAATCTTTGGAGGATGCGCTCCATCGAGCAGTAACCTTCATTGAAATAGAATATGACAGAACCCCATTTGCCAGAAATATGCAACCACCAAGAAATCATCTTCAAAGAAAAAGGAGTCAGACGAACATTCCGAGCCTCGAAAGCATTACGACAAGGCATACAAAGACAACAAGAATAGGAAGGCTAGAACCTACCAAATCAGCAACCAACCGACCAATCGTTCTACCAGCAAACATGCTCATGACGACCATAGCTCAGCAGATAATCACACATATTTCAGCTACCATAAAACAACGACTCACAACACGGATGAATGCAGTCATCTACAAGAAATGTTGTTAAATCAGTATCGTCGCGACCATGACTCGTCGTCTAAAGACCAGAAAAATGACAAAGCTCCAAAAACGAAGGGGAACTCTTCCGAAAGTTCTAGGAAGAACGCGAACACCATCATACGCAAAAATACCCCAAAGAGCGAACAAACACGGACACAAAAACCCTAAGCGAGCATGCGACAGACAAAATAACGAGCAGGGGCGCGAACGAACTCCCACCTCGCCGTGTAATCAACATAATCATGGGAGGTCTAAAGACTTGTGAAGACTCAGTTCGATCGATCAAGGAATACGAGCGTAGGACACTCACCTTACAGAAATGGGGGAGCAACAGTCTCGAGGACAAACCAGACAAAAGCGACAAAACCAGCTTCACTGGAAACGAGCTTCTCTCATTCATGGACATATTCTCTGGATATGATAAAATTATGATGCATCCTAATGATAGAGAAAAAACCGCGTTCATCACCAACCGATGTACATATTGTTACAAGGTCATGCCCTTTGGACTCAAGAATGCCGGAGCCACCTACCAACGTCTGGTCAATCAAATTTTTGCTGAATAGCTTGGTGACACGATGGAAGTCTACATCGACGACAGTCTCGTCAATTCTCTCGCCGCCAGTGATCATATTAAATGTTTAACATCTTGCTTCAACATCCTCAATGAATATGGGATGAAGCTAAACCCAACAAAGTGCACCTTCGCTGTCACTTCCTATGAATTCTTAGGCTTCATTGTCACCAAAAGAGGAATTGAAGCGAATCCACGGAAGATCACAGCCATTGCAGAGCTCCCGTCTCCAAAGAACACCCTAGAAGTCCAGCGATTGATAGGATGCATCGCCCCGCTCAACAGATTCATTTTGCGATCAACGTACAAATGCCTTTTATATTATCAGCTATTGGGAAACAACACACATTTTGAGTAAGACGCAAGGTGTGAGGACACATTTCAGCAATTGAAGGAATATCTGTTTACTCCACCAATTCTGGTCAAACCCAAGGACGGAGAGATCTTATACCTATACGTATATGTTTCTGCCTCTGTTGTTAGCAGCGTCCTAGTTCACGAAGACCGTGGAGAGCAGCGCCCAATTTTTTACAGTAGCAAGATCTTCGACGACGCTGAAACACAATATTCCCCTCTCAAAAACTCGCTCTTGTTGTGGTGGTCTCAGCTCGCACCATCCATGTACTGATTAACCATCCAATTTGGTTCATACATAGCAGGGAGAATGGCCAAATGGGCAGTCGAGCTGAGCGAGTATGACATCAAATTCAAAAGTCGAACAAGCGCGAAGTCCCAACTGTTGGCAGATTTTATGACCAAACTATCTCTGTCTCAAAACAATGACAACCTTGATACCAAGAACTGGTGCCTTTACGGTTATGGCTCATCATGACTAAATGGATCAGGAGTCGGTATACGGTTTATATCTCCCACCAATGAAATTTATCGAACAGTCTTTTGTCTTGCTTTTCCAGCCTCTAACAATGAGGCCGAGTACAAAGCTCTCATTGTCGGCCTTCGCCTCGTAAAAACATTGGCAGTAAACAAGATAGAAACATTCTGCGACTCTCAGCTCGTTGCCAACCAATTCAGCGGAGAGTACGAAACAAGAATTGATCGGATGAACGCCTACTTACAAGTCTTCCATGAACTCTCTCAAGAATTTGCCAACTTCACTCTCGCCAAGATACCACAAAGCGACAACTCCACTCCTGACGCCCTTTCTGCCTTAGCATCAACCTCCGATCCATCACTCAAAAGAATGATCCCGGTAGAAAGCATCGACAAGCCAATCATACATCTAGAAATGAGAGTCCACATCATAGATGAACTTGACGAAGAGATGGAGGGCACCGACGAAGCAAAAAAACCGATCCCCAAAGAAGAAGTAACATATCTAATTGACTAGTGTGACAAAATCAAACATTACATTACCGACGGGATAACACCAACCAATCGATGGGCAGCTTATCGTTTGAAAGCTCGATTTGTGTACTATGTCTTATACGATGTCTTATACGATGGCAGCCTTTTCAGGTGGAGCTCGGCCAAAGCACTTCTTTGATGCATACATGTCCAAGAGGTCAGGTGGGTCCTCGAGGAGACACACAAATGCACGGGCGGCAATCATTCAAGAGGACGAGCACTAGCTGTCAAAATCAAAAGACACTGATACTTTTGGCAAACATTGGTCACAGACTGTGAACAATTTGTCACCAAGTGCGAAAAAATGTTGTCACTCCCTGATGATTAATCTTCCAACAAATCTCCTCACGACCACTACAGCGCCATATCTTTTATGAGGTGGTCAATAGACATCGTTGGACCACTGCCAGTGTCTAAGCAGAAGAGCTATCAACTCATCATGATTGATTACTTTACGAAGTGGATCAAAGCCGAGTCCTACACAACCATACGCGCCCCTGAGGTCTATAAGTTTGTTAGGAAAAATATCATAGGTTGCCACGGTCTCCCTTACGAGATTGTCACCGATAACGACTCCCAGTTTATTTCTGCGACCTTCAAGAACTTCTGCGCACTCTGGATAATCAGGCTAAGTAAATCCACACAAAACACCCTTAAGGAAATGGGCAAGCTAAAGCAATAGACAAGACAATCCTCGAAGGAATCAAAAGGCGCCTAGAAGAAAAGAAAGGAGTTTGGGCCGACGAGCTTGATGGTGTTCTTTGGTCACACCGTACGACACCACGACATCAACCAACATGACGCCTTTCTCCCTATCCCACGGAGTGGAAGCCATGTCACCCGCCTAAGTCAGCATCCCAAGCCTTCGCCAGCTAACACTGTGATCTACCATGGATTTTACTCGTTTTTACCTATGGTATATGAGTGTTTTAAGATACATTTATTCTGTTTTGGAGTCTTTTTAGTATGTTTTCAGGTTTAGGAGTGTTTTGGAGAAATTGGTGATTTCGGGTCATTTTGGAGATAAAGATAGAGGGAGCTCGTAGCTGACCATCAAACCTGTACAAGGTCAACATTCAGAGTCAACCATCGATCGACGGACATCTTGTGTCGTCATTCGATGGTGGAGCGTGCAAAGACTTGCGAGTTTCTCAGCCGACTTAAAACCCAAGTTCCACCAATTTATAAAATTACCCCTGGTCGACTTTAACCTATTATATATGTGTTTTTTCATTGTTCTGGGCAAAACACACGCTTTACTACTTTCTACCGCTTTTCTACTTTTCACAGCAAAAAGACTTAGGATTTTTAGTAGTTCGAGAGAAGATCCAAGACTCCTTCAGAGCTTTGTATTGGAATTCAAGTTTTTGTATCTATTCTATCTTATGCTTTCTATTATTATTCTTGCTATGAATTGTTTTGCTATGTTTGAGTAATTCACCTGTTAGATTTAGGGTTTGAATAGGTTACGAGGGATTAACCCAAAATATAGAATTGCTAAGGTGATAAATATCTTTCAAAGAGCTGTTATTAATGCTTGTGTTTTATAGTAGCTAACTAGAACCATGATCTTAGGATTGTAGACAACTACGGTGTAGGCTCTGCACCAAAATAGACTGCTTTGAGCTAGGTTGTAAGAGAAACATGAGAATAGATCTAATTAACTCTAGTGAACAAATCAAACCAACTCGCTAACCCTTGTCTAAGCGACCATCGATCGACGCTCTTACCGTGCCATCGATCGATGGTCCCCATGCCAAAAAGCGATAGCTGAGGTACATGTCTTAATAAATATGATTGATTCAACAACGAAAGCTGGAATACTTCTCATTATAATTCGAGTTCTAGGATTGACAATCTAAGTATTTTATATCATTATAATCATGATTACCTAAACCATAGATTTAACGTTTTCCCATACTTGTTATACAACCTCAATCAACTACGGAACAACTTGTTCACCTTTCTTGCTATACTGCTTTAAATCTAGTGTGTGCTCTACCTCCTTGTGGATTCGATCGCTAAGTACTACAACTTAACCTCTTATTTGAGAGAGTAAAGTCACTCCTTAGAGTAATTTGAGTGATATCAAATTTGGTGTCGTTGCCGGAGAGCTTTGATCACCAATAGATCTTATCTAGTTCGATTTAGTCTAGGTTACTTTATTGTTTAAGTTTTCTCATAAAAAAAATTATTGTCTTTCAGGTACATGCCCAAGTCCAACAATTCCAAAAGCAACAAGAAAAATCTACTACACTTCTTATATCTTGTACACATGGAACACTTGATCCGCAGAGAGAATTGCACCACATCGATCGACAACAACCTCAATTTGTTGACCGACACTCGCCAGAAAATGTCGATCGACACTACTCATCCATCGATCGACACTCGTCATCATACATCGATCGACACCGCTCAACAAACGTCAATCTTCATCCACCAGCGAGACATGGTAGCGACTCTTGTTCTTGTTCACGACAAGAATGGAAACCTGCATGACCAGGATGGTCATCTGCGTAATGCAGCAGGTCAGAGGATAGATGATCATGGGGCTGCAATCCCTGATCCTGATGTTGATACCACTACAGCTGATGCTCAAGCTGTAGATGAGGCTGCTCGACCCAGAACGTTGGCTGAACTATAACCGTCCAAAAAATTACTACGCCAACAGATCTGCTATATGCCCTCCAACTATTGAGAGAAACGATTTTGAGCTGAAGCCTCAGTACTTTACACTCGTAGGACAAACACCCTACTGTGGTCTATCACATGAGCATCCTATGGACCATTTGGCGAGGTTCGAGGATTTGGTTTCTGCCATTAAAGCTAATGGAGTCGCTGAGGACTATCTTTTGTGCAAGCTCTTCAAGTACTCACTTGTTGAAGACGCTTCGCACTGGCTTAAGCAGTTATCACTAGGATCTCTTACATCCTAGACTGACATCAAAAGCGCATTCTTGCGTAATTTCTTTGATGAGGCAAGCGTTGAGGACTTAAGAAGGAAGATAACTACATTAACACAAGAGTCTAGAAAGTCATTCAGAAGCTCCTGGCTCAGATTTAAGTCCTATCAAAGAGACTGTCCACATCATGGATTCAATGAAGGGCAGCTTCTCATCACTTTCTTCAGAAGCATCGCACTGGCATATCACATGGCCCTGAACACAGTTAGTGAAGGAAACTTCAACACTAGGAATCCATAAGAGGCTGTGAGACTGTGAGACTTATAGAGAACCTAGCATCTAACAACAGTACCAAAAATACTGATTTTAAGTGGAGAAAATCGGCCACTACCCTTGGGAGGGAGCATATGGACGATGTTAGAGCTAAGTTGGACAATGTCCACAAGCTTCTCAGGAAGCATGTAAGCTTCGCAGATGATGTAGAAGCTATACATGTTGACAGTGACATAGACGACATGGAAGATGTGAACTTCATCAGTGGTACTGGTTTTCAGAGTCAGAGGACTGGAAATAAGAGTGGATACAAAAACTCCTATGACACTGGACAAAGGAGTAGCTTCAACCAGAATTCACAATACCAAAAATCCTACATCAACACCTACAACAACAGCAACATAAGCTCTTCCTACCAGAATCAACCATCACAAACTCAAGAGGACAAGATATAAGCAATGCTTAATCAGGTTTTTGAAGGACTACATAAGCTGATAATGAACTTCAATGGAAAGATATATTTTGTCTACACCAACCTGAACACTAAGTTTGAAGCCTTGAGTACCTATGCGAAGAAGTGGGGATGCAAGTGGTTCAGACAGGAGAAGCTGTTGAAAGGCAAGAGACATTCATCAAAGGCAAAGGGGATGAAACACTGAAGCACCACGTGAATGCCATCATAGATGATGAATCCTGGAAAGTGGTTAAAGTGGAAAAGCTTCAGGAGGGAGAATTTGAAGTCGAGAGCTCCATGATTATTGACAGTTCACACTGGTGTCGATAGACACCAAGAGAGAGACATCGACCGATGGAGCCAGCCAAGCATCGACCGGTGCATCATGTTGAGCATCGATCAACACCATCTATGGAGTCGGTTGCATCGTGCGAGACATCAAGGATCATGACCCATGGAGAGTTCACATCTAGGCATCCACATCCACCCAACCCTTATAATGAGCACACAAGGAACATCGATCGGCATCACGAGCAAGTCATCAATTGACAGAGAGAGCCAAATGGGGATCAACAATAGCACTCCAGCATCGATCGACAACCACCTCTCACCTACCCAGTGCAGCTACCTAAGATAGATGTAGCCCGGCTAAATTCACTCAAAAAACAATTGAAACCTTTAGATACACAAGCAGACAACATCAATCAGCATTTTGAAGATGCATCAGAGCCTATACAAGTTGATCAGGCTACTGAGAAGAGAACCTTGAGGAGGAGAAAGGAAAAGGTTTCAAAGCATCTTCGGAGAGAAGGAGATGGATAGCTTCATGAAAAGGGTTCTAAGGATCCCCATGGAGAAGCCAATCGAGTTGGCTTGCTTTACCCACAGACTATGGATGTTCTTCAGAGAGACAAAAGGAAACAAAGCAAGATATTGAAAGAATGTTCCATCAGGTTAGAGAGAAGATGAATAAGATGATTACACTGAAGAAAAAGAGTGATCATGAGAAATTTGTAGTACCATGTTTGATAGGGGGCATTGAGTATCCCTATGCGCTCTGCGACACAGGTTCTTCAGTCAGCATTATTCCAAAGGTGATGGTGTGGGAACCAAAAATCACACCGTCAAGTTTTATGATCGGAAGAAAGTCGAGTAATCCTAACTTTCCCTGGAGGTTCCGGTTATCTGTAGGGTCAAGCACCAAATGATCAATATATGAAAACAGACATAAAGTAACAAATTGAAAAGAAACAAAAAGAGCAAAGATGATCTTATTCAGAGTTTATGTTTAGGCGTAAAAAACAGGTAAGAGCCTTGGCCGCAAGAGCAGTCGGCAAATTCCCTAGTCTGACAACCTAAGACTGCGAAAACTTAGTTGAGACGTAGCTCGAGAAAAAAAACGGAAATAAATGTCTATTTCTCTAAATGCTAACTTAGATGTGTGTAAAGTCCTCTATGTATCTCTCACCTCGCTTCTCGTATATACTCTTTTTAGATCGATTAGCGTCTTCCTTTTCTGTCCCTGAGCCGAGTATATCGCTTCGAGAGAATATTTCATTTTCCTTGATATTCATGATTATCCCTGAAACTTGACATTTATCTTCTCCTACAAATAAAAAATAAACCGTCATACTAACTTTGGACTCTTTCTCGTTTAAAACCGCAACTGGGCTGTTGGTCGCGTTTTAGACCTCTTTGGGCCATTTTCGACTTTGAACGTTTTTGCGATTTCTTTGAGAAATTACCTTTGGTAAAATGCCAGTTTTTATAAAAAGAATTTGAATCAATCATACAGTCGAGGCATATGGTGTTTTACCCTAATTATCGATGTTTTGTACGATCAATTGAACTTATACGAGAAAACAAGTCTTCGCGGTTTTTATCGTAAAGTCTCAACGGAACTCTGATCGAGACGAAACAAGGGACATTATGGTCACGGTTCGAGACGAGAGTGCCTGATATTGACATGATACAGTCATACTCTCCTTATGGCGAGCTGGTTTGGGAAGGACCCGTGCTCGCCCTAGGGTGAGCTGGCTCATGGACAGACGAAGCTCGACCTAGGACGAGCTGGCTTGTGAACGGACCGAGCTCTCCCTAGGGAGAGCTGGCTCCAAGATGGACCAAGCTCACCCTATGGCGAGCTGTATCGAAGACAGACCGAGCTCGCCCAGCTCACCCTATGGCGAGCTGTATCGAAGACAGACCGAGCTCGCCCAGCTCGCCCTATGGCGAGCTCGGTCCATTCCCATGAAAGCTTGCCCTAGGGCGAGCTCGGTCCATTCACAATCCAGCTCGCTCTAGGGCGAGCTGGCTCGTGGTCAGACTGAGCTCGCCCTAGAGATAGCTGGATTGGGAATGGACCGAGATCGCCCTAGGGCAAGCTATCCTAGGGATGGACCGAGCTCGCCATAGGGCGAGCTGGCTCGAAGACGGACCGAGCTCGCCCTAGGGTGAGCTGGCTCGTCGTCGGACGAAGCTTTCCCTTGGGCAAGCTGGCTCGTGGTCGGACGAAGCTCGCCCTTAAAAGAGATGGATCGTGGTCGCACAAATCTTGCCCTTGGGCGAGCTGGCTCATGGACTGAACGAGCTCGCCTTGCTCGTGGTCTGACTGAGCTCACCCTAGGGCGAGCTGGCTTGTGGGCTAACCGCCCTCGCCCTAGGGCGAGCTGACTCGTGGGCTGACCGCGCTCGCCCTAGGGCGAGCTGGCTCATGGGCTGACAGAGCTTGTTCTATGGCAAGATGGCTCGAGGATGCACCGAGCTCACCCTAGGGCAAGCTGGTTTGTGGATACACCAAGCTTGGACCTTCTTCGGGTGGTTCAGACGGTTAAGGAAGTGTTAGTAAGCCTTTTATTCTTTCCATTGTGATTTTCCAAAAGTCATTTGTCAAAGAGATCAGATTTCTAATTCGAGAATCCATCAAACAAACTTCTTTTCTCAAACTTCACTTGAGAGTTTTGTACCATGAAATGTTTCTCGGGGACTCTCAAGAGTTAATTTTGTCGTAACCGATTTTGACCCCAACAATTACCCCCCAGCTTGTTAGGACCGTGGACAGTTAGCGCCCCTAGCGAGCGGCTGAGCAAGTTAGGCAAGTTAGGCGGAATGGATGATCGAAAGTTCGAAGGTGAATAGTAAATCTCTTGGCCTATAAGTAGGTGGAGTAAGTTTTTTCAAATCTTTACTTGCTCACTTCACAAGAAATTTCTTCAAGGTAGAAAAAACTTTGCTCTTTTCCTCTCGTCTTCTCTCTTTCTTTGTTATTGTTTAAACATGTCTTCAAGGAAGAGAGCTTCCAAAATTTCTAAGATTCCTTATTCCAGTCCTGAGAACGTTCATGATGACGATGAAGTCATTCCAAGGAAGAGTTTGTGCCTCATTTTGTTGATCCTGAGGAAGCCGAAGCGTAATGGGTTAATCTATGCAACGCGACAGTTTCTCCCGCTGAAGCGACATACCCTTCCAGTCCTCATGTTCATCGTGATTATAGCTTGCCAAGCAAGAGCTCGTATCCTTTTCTCGATACCGTACGCAAATTTTGCCGAGTCCTAGACAAAGTGAAGTTTCGGATTCCTAAGTTGGGGAAAAGTGTAGAAAACCCTCTTGAGGGTTATTTCACATGCTGTGAGGCGCATCTCGTGCGCTGTTGTTTATGGTTCCCCATACCGGAGGTCATCATTCATACTTTGAACCGCTTTGGACTGTCGATAAGCCAGGTGACCCTCACGGGGTTGCAACACCTTATCGTTATTCTACTCCTATGCTATGAGCAAGGGGTGGTCCTGGATGTTGACTATTTCAAGGCCTTCTTGCGGCTGCAATAGTCTTCGGGACATCTTATGTACCACTTGACTCCTTGAAAGTACATGTCAATAGTCAAGAAGACTATCTCCAATGGACAAGAGTGGAGAGAATGCTTCTTTTTTTGTTCGCATAAACAGTGCGTCTATTGCGGAGAGTTGCATCTCGATCTTTTGTAGTACATGGCAAAAACATGGTACTTTGGTCGGATATTTGTTTTATGATGTCTAACCTTGTGTTTTCCCTTTGTTTTTGCAGACCCTAAACTTTTTTGATGTTTCCCGCGGATTTGACCGTTGTGAGGGATCTTCACCGGGGTGGTTCGTTATACTGCACATCTTTCTCTCCGCAGCGGTTTCGCAAGGCGCTGGCGTGTCATCACTCCCGGGATGATCCTCAGATACTCGTGGAAGAAGAAGTTCATCTAGTTATGGATGGGTTTGCTCCCCGTGATGTTCCGGTGACGAGTCACCGGGATAGGTCTCCGAAGGGTAAAGTTGTTGCTTTTGATGCTAGTGATTTCCCTTCGGAGGACCTACTGCTGCCTGGATGGGTCTGAACTTTGCTCCTGGTGACGGGAGCGGCTCCAGCGATATGCCTTTCCCGACTGTAACTTTGATGAGTTCTTGACCTCGCTTCCTATGGATTTTGATTTGCCTCCAGCCCTAGATGACCTATCCAGGTCGAGGACGTTCGTGGAGATGGGCTTGGCGAACTGTAGGGGAATTCACCAAAACTTGACACTTGGCGAACTGTGGGGGAAGCTATTGTTGGAGATGGACTTAGCACAAGTCCATTAATAGGTAAGCCCAAAATCAAACTCGACCCGTTAAGCAACAATTATTGACTTCGCTAAAGATAAAACGTACTTTACTATAAATAAAGAACGTCAGACTCATTGATGGAATAGTGGGAAACGTACAGAAAAAAAGAGCATTGTCTCCTCATCACCCATAAAGTCTTAGATGACCTCAACCACTAAACGAGCTTGGCCTAGACGACCTCAGACCGAAAATAGAAAGAATACTTGTTTAGATGAACAGTTTAGACGAGCATCTTTAGTTCTTGTAATTGGCCGAACATGTTTATTCTTGATTATTAATACATAAATCTCCACCCCTTAACATCTCTTTATAACATTACATCATTGACCGGATATGGCATCCACGTGAAAGCGTGTCAAAATTGTTTATCCGCTCATGGAAGCTGTGACTTTAAGGAAACGTTGCCATTAGGAGTTAAATGCAGTCCACTGCATCCGCCAACTAGTAAGCTTCTGAATTCCCAGTATGGTTTGCATGAATAATTTTGTTTCTTTAGCTATAGAAATGTATGTACCAGGAATATTTCACACCTATAGAGTCAGGGGGTGCTTGTGGAAATAATCAGATCTCGAGTAGATTTGTCTGTTTTCATAACCATACCTCTGGTTCTGGACCAAGGATGTTTGATGGTAAGATCTCTTGTTCAATTTTTAGAATTTTTTTACTCCCTCCGTTTCATATTAGTTGTCGTTCTAGGTTTATACACACATATTAAGAAAATATTTAATTTTACATATTTTCAAAATAAAAACACTATTACCAATACACCTAACCATATATCAACCAATAGAAAAATAGAATAGAAAATATTACCAATAAATTTTGCATTGAAAACCGAAAACGACACTTATTTTGAAACAAAAATTCTACTCCAAAACGACAAGTAATTCGAAACGGAGGGAGTACACAACAACATTGGAAATTGTTTCTCCAGTTCCGAGCCCGACATTTTCCTTGTGCCAATGCATTGATGCAGGCTTGTCCACTGGATCGGCAGTAGATTCTGGAAAAACATTGGAAATTGTTTCTCCATTTTCGAACTGACCTTCCTGGTGCCAACGCAATGATGAAGTCGTGACGTCTATTGAAGTGGCAATATGTGCTTTACCTTTTCTTCTTACGAAGCAAAATGTGTTCATAAAATTTTCTTATCAAAACAATTTTCTGGTTACAGGTTGCACAACATGTGTTATATTTCTGGCCGCATTCATAACGGTGTCTCCATTGCCAACATTTAATCCATTGAAGAAGTATAGATATGCACAAGTGACATGAATCACAAAGTCATTTGCAGAAGTAGTTGGGAAGGGCGGATTTGGCACTGTTTATAGAGGAACTCTTTGTGATGGCCGTATTGTTGTAGTGAAGGTATTGAAAATTTGAAAGACTCAAAAGGAAATGGTGAAGACTTCCTCACTGAAGTTGCAACCACTGATTGAAAGACTCAAAAGGAAATAAGCTGTTTTAAGCCTCCCGGAATGATTTAGGTTCTCTCTATGCTGATGAGGAAAGATGAATGTTATGATTGTTCCACGTTCAAAGATGCCAAAGACCGAGGGTGGGCGTGCTTGTAAGGGTTGCTACGGATATGAGAAGCGAGACTACGCTATCTTGCCTACATGTTTTATTTTGCCCGTGTTCTTTTTCCACTCTCTCACGTCTCACCTACCATCCTTTTAATTCCCAGTTTTGTCTTCCGTTTCAACTTACCTATTTCGCCAATGCATTATGCAGGCTTGACGTATCTAGTGAAAAATGTGCTTCTTTCAACAAAGCTGATTTGGTTATGAACTGTTTTCGAACCTCTATTTAATTTTTTTTTCTGGTTTCAGGCTTAACAGCTTTTGGCATTATCCTCTGTTAGTGGGCTACCATAATGTCACAACAGGAAAATATCACAAGAGCTTAGTCAACAGAACAACAAGGAAATTATTATAGAACCAAAACTCAAAGCACTCAGTATATGAAATGCCTACATCATTGTATTCAGTTGTTTTCCTGAATCTGATATTAGGAAAAAAAATTTAATAAGAAACTAATGGATCTGATTATATGTTGTTTATGGGAAGAAATCATTGTTTGAATTCATTTTTATAATGTGTGTTTCTCTCCTTGTAACTCTATGGATGTGAAATGTCTACATCATTGTATTCTGACTTCGTAAGTTTATTAGATGCTTAAAAAAGAAAAGAAAAGAAAAGTCCCCAAAGCTTCTCAACAAATCAAAAACATAATCTATTGAATTCGCTTGAGCACATTGAAGATGTAATTGAATTCGCACTAACATCTCGTCATGTTTCTTTAAAGTTGTTTCCAGATCGAAGTTCTGTGTCGAGCCTTCCTCAAAACGAACCAAAGGTGGTGTTAACTCTTCCGTAAACAACCTGAAAAGGAGTTGCCTTCACAGAGGTATGGAAAGATGAGTTATACCATAGTTCTGCCCAAGAGAGAAACTTGCACAAACTCTTCGGATGACCGGAAGCAAAGCACCTCAAATAAGTTTTCATGCATCTATTGAGAACTTCAGTCTGACCATCCGCTTGTGGATGGAAGGTTGTGCTATACTTCAGTTTAGTGCCTGATAGACAGAACAAGTCTTTCCAAAAATTGCTTACAGAAAATCCGGTCTCCGTCTGATATGATTGATTGAGGAAACCCATGATGCTTCACCACTTCGGACATAAACTTCCCTGCGACATCAATTGCTATAAATGAGTGTCGCAGCCCCCACAAAATGGGCATACTTACTCAATCTGTCAACAATAACCATAATGACATTAATGCCTTGAGAAGTTGGCAAACCCTCGATAAAATCCATAGAAACATCTTCCCACACACGCTGAGGAATCGGTAAAGGCAGTAGGAGGCCAGCTGGTGATAGTGTAGAGTATTTTTGTGTCTGACAAATACCACGCTCATCAACATACTTCTGAACTGTCTTGAAGAGCCCTTCCCAATGAAACATAGTTTGCACTCGTTTGACTGTTCTTAAAACACTTGAGTGTCCCTCTGTTTTACCATCATAGCACTCGAACAAGATCAAAAGTATAGATGCTGATTGCTTGGGTATCACCAATCTGTTCATGTACCATAACTTGTCATTTCTGATCGTATAATGCAGGTTAGATAACTGACTTTTCTGTACCAAGTCCCTCAGACGCTGCAATTCTTCATCTTCGGTAATCTCGTTATAGAGCTCTTGTAACTGCAATACTGACAGAACTGCGATCGCCAACAGAGATGAGCCAGTAACAAGTGTTTCTTCTTTCTCATCGTCGGTAAATTGTCTGCTTCCTTATTATCACAACCGGGTTTATACACTATATCGAAGTCATACCCTAATAGTTTTTTAGGCCACTTTTTGTATTCCATATTCACCTCTTTCTTCTCCAAAAGATATTTTAAGCTCTGTTTGTTTATTGGCAAGTGATACAAGAAGTTTGTTAAGATGTCTGCTCTGTTTTGGTTATTCTTAGAATCATAGGAAATGAACAAATAAATGATAATTATAACCCCTGGATTTAGGCTGACTCATTACTAAACTTTAATGCTTGTTGTTCAAAAATCTGTATTTCTTACTACACAATTAGGGGGTATATTGAATAAGGTTGAAGTAATTTAATTTTCAGTGAGTTTTTAGATGATTTTATATAGTTGGAGAGTTTAAAGTGATTTTTGCTAAAGCACTCTAAAATATCATTTAAAACCATGAGATTTGATTTTATTTTATTTTTAACTAAAAACCCTATCTAAACACTCTAAAATCACTTGAAAATTTTAAAACTCCACAACTTAAAATATTTTCAATAACAATGGATTCAAGAATACTTTATGAAATGTCAAATTCAATAACAGTAAATTTTAAATGTGTTTTTAAAATTTATGTTTGAATAAAAGTATATTTGTTACTTTAATACACTTTTCAACCAAATTCTTTAACATATCATTTTATTGGATTTTCTAAGTGTCCTATGCAGTTGAAAATCATAGAATTGCTCTCAATAAGTTTTTTTAAGCCTCCCTGAATTATTTAGGCTCTTTTAGGGGTGGACGGAGAGAAGGACCTATGGGGGTACATGCCCTCATCTACTTTTTATTTTTCTTTAACAACTAGTTTAATATTTGTACAAGTGCCCCTTACTAAAAAATATGTATAGTGAAAAATGTGTATGTGCCCCCAATTATATGTGATCCTAGATCCGCCCCTGGGCTCTTTCTATGCTGATGAGGAAATATGAATGTTATGATTGTTCCACGTGCAAGGATTCCAAAGACCGAGGGTGTGCATGCCTGTAAGGGTTGCTACGGATATGAATAAGCGAGACTAAGAGTATAATTAATGGGAGATATTTTAATTAGGTTTCTAATGAATATTTAACTATTAAATTTAAGTTAAGAACTCATGTTAATAAAATATTAGTTTGAATGTTTCAATGATAAAACTAAATTAAAGGTTCTTAAAAGATATTTATAAAATATTATTTTATTATAGATAAAATTTATTTATTAAATAAAATATAGTCAAAATAACATTTTAAACATATATTTTAAAATAAAAATAAAAAATATAGATTAGTAAAATAAATGATAACCATTTCAAAAAAGCAAGTTGTTATCTTTATCACGTCCAAATTTACGTTATATATGTTCAACCAAATCAGTTTTTAATTGTTGATGCACTTATCTATCACAAATTCTAGTTCGAACGCCATCATATTAACGAGATTTGTAAGGATATATGTAGAATACGTGAGATCCACATGTGAACTTTTGTTGTCTACTCCTTGTTAAAATTCTGAAACATCAAATTGAGTGTATCCACCTCGTTCATCTTCTACTATCATATTATGGAGTATGATACATGCTCTCATAATTTCCCCAATTTTGAATTTATCCCCCAAAAATGCTAGATTTTTAACAATAGCAAATCAAACTTGCAAGACTCTAAAAGCACGCTCGACATCTTTTCGGGCAGTTTTTTGTTGTTGAACAAATAAAATTGCTTTCAGCCCTTGTGGAATTGGAATAGATTAGATAAAAATTGCCCATTTCGGATATATACCATCGGTGAGATAGTAAGATAAATGAGACTCTCATCCATTGACAGAGAAATTCACTTGCGGAGCTTGACCTTTTATTATGTCATCAAAAATAGGTGAGCGATCAAGAACATTGATATCATTTAAGGTACCTAAAGGTCCAAAAAAGGCATGACATATCCTGAGATCATATGAAGCTACCATCTCAAAAACGGTTGTGGATTTTCCCAAACCATGAGAATATTGTCTTTTCCAAGCAGTGGGACAGTTCTTCCACTCTTAATGCATACAATTAATGCTTCCTACCATCCCAAGAAATCTACAATGCTCTCCAATATCAAGTAGAATTTGAAGATCATCCGGTGTTGGTCTTCTTAAGTACTCATCGCGAAAAAATATATTATTCATTCTACAAAATTTTCTAAACATGACCGAGCAGTAGTTACACCGAGGGGGAGGTATTCGTCAACCGTATCAGTCGCAGTACCATATTACATTTAAAAAAAAACTCAACTAAGAGATCCTGATAATCATGGTCTAAGCTATCTTGCCTAAATGTTTTATTTTGCCAGTGTTCCTTTTCCATTCTCTCACCTACCATCCTTTTAATTCACAGTTTCAGTCTTCCGTTTCAACTGACCTTTTTCCTAATGCCAATGCATCGGCAGGCTTGCCGTATCTAGTGAAAAAACGTGCTTCTTTCAACAAACCTGATTTGGTTGTGGACTGTTTTGATTTTTTTTTTTTTTTCAGGTTTAGCAGTATTTGGCATTATCGCTCTGTTATTGGGTTACCATAATGTCGCAACAGGGAAATATCACAAGAGCTTAGTCAACAGAACAACAAGGAAATATATTAGAACCAAAACTCAAGGCACTCAGTATGTGAAATACCTACATCATTGTATTCAACTTTTTTTTTAATCTGATATTGGGCAGAAAAGTTAAACTAAGAAAATAATGGATCTGCTTATATGTTGTTTACAGAACGAAATCATTGTTTAAATTCCATTTTCTAATGTGTGTTTCTCTCCTTGTAACTCTATGGATGTGAAATGTAGACATCATTGTATTCTGACTTTGTAAGTTTATTAATTATTAGTGAAAATGAGATGCTTAAAAAATAAAATAAAATAAAAGTCCCCAAAGTTTCTCAACAGATCAAAAAAGACCTTGATGTTTTTTCGTCTTTGTCAAACACAATTTCCATGTCTCCTCAGCTCCTCATCGCCTTCGTCGTCTTCTCCGTTGCTAGCTTCCCTTCGTGCTTCTCTGCCGATCGAAAGTACGAGGAGTGCCAAATACCTCTGAGATGCGGATCTGGACCACCGGTGTTCCCGAACATCACTTACCCATTTTGGGGAAGTAGCATAGGCAAACCCAGTTTCTGCGGCCAAAAACCGTTCGAGCTTTCCTGCAACGAGAATCAAAATTTAACCCTAGAGATCGAGAATTTCACATTTCGTGTTGTTTCTGCGAATCTGGAGAACGAGACAATCACTGTAGCCGATGAGAGTTTGTTCGACGATGGTTGCCCACAGTTTTTCAACTTCACGGCGGCTAAGCAGTTCAGATTAAACCATAACACCGAGACAATTGTTCTCTTCAATTGTGCCGGTAATAACCAGCCAACATCTTCGTTAACGCTTTCTTGCCAACTAAGGAAAGCAAATCCGATAACATATCATGTCTTTCGATCGAGTAATCCTCCTCAAAGTTGTACCAAGGTTGGAGAAATTCCAATAAATACATCGGCTAAGAATGTTCTTCGCCAGTCAAATGATTCAGATCAAGCATTGAATATGGCTTCAGATCAAGCATTGAAGATGGCTTTGGAAAAAGGGTTCGAATTGAGGTACAATAAAGAAGACAAGATTTGCCGGGATTGTACCAGTTCCGGTGGAATTTGTGGTTCGGAGTCAGGATCGGGAAAGTTCAGGTGTCTATGTGCTGATAAACCTCACAAGTCCTCGTGTACGGATGTCCAAGGTTAGTCCTTTATCATTTAGATTCAAGTTTCACTTCTATCATTCATGTGATTACATGTAAGATTAGTTTCAACAAATTAATTTTGCACAACACGAATGACATGTAATATGATCTCGGTTTTCTCCAACCCATACCGATTTTTCTTAGAATGAAGTCCTAAATTAGTAGGATTTTAATTAGGGAAATTAGTTTGAGTAACCATGAAATAAAATATAATTAGGTATCTAATTTTTAAAAAACATCCTCAATTATTACTACAATATATATATATATTGTCCTTCTAGGTTAATAAGTGCACAAACTTCTTCTTCTTCACTTACGTACCACCATCACTTTTTTCAATCCATTATCACTTTTTATATAAAAGAATATCAATCATTTGGATATCTATCTATCAACGTAGCAATTATCATTATTGATCTTATTTATTAACCAATTTCTCTTAAAAAAATCACCATCTCCTTAATATCAGTCACCACCTCTTTCGTCGTAACCACCACCACTCGTATGTACTGTAAGTTCTTCGTCGTACTATGTTATTTGAACAATGTGTACTATGTTATTTCTTTGTTACTCTTCCATTTTAGTAATGCTTCATATTATATATTATGTGCATATTTTGATATTTGAATCAAGGTTTATATTTCTGTTTGGGGTTTTGTGATTAGTGTTTTAGGTTTAGTTTATTGAAGTTTTAGATTGACATTGGAGTAAACATTACCTATTTCCTACAATCATAAACATTTTAAAATTTGAATAATATGTACTATGCTATTTCTTTTGTTAATATTCTATTTTGATAATGCTTCATATTGTCTAGTATGTGCATATTTTGATATTTGTGTTAGGGTTTTATTCCTTTAAGATTTAGTGATTATTGTTTTGGATTTAGTTTATGGAAGATTTAGGTTGGCGTTGTGGTAAGCAATACCTCATTCCCTACAATTATAGACATTTCAAAATTTGAACAATATGTACTATACTATTCGTTTGTTGCTATTCTATTTTGATAATGTTTCATATTATGTAATATTTACATATTTTGATATTTGAGTTATGATTTATATTTCTTTTAGGGTTTAATGATTATTGTTTTGTGTTTAGTTTTGTTAATTTTAAACATATACATTACATTAGTATATTTAAATCATTTTATTATTTCGCTAATATGAATTATATTATTTAGCATGTTCTATTCTATTTATATACTAACATTATAATCACTGTCATCGTCCATGTCATAACCACCACCAATTTATTTTATTTTTATTTAAATGACATATGATCCTGATGTTCTATCACCGGTAACTTGTACAGAGGAAAGATATAACCGAAAGAAAAGTGAACAAATGCTATAAATATCTATTTCATACCTAACATATTGCGATATGTTCAATTCATACCCGACTTATATCACCGTGCAAAACCATACTCGAATTTTCAAAATTTTCAAATAATATATATATGATGTTTATCTTTTTGGCAAAATAATATACCAATCACCATATCAGGTGTTATGTCATCCAATTTTGCTGATGTGGATGTTACGCCAACTAATTTTGCTAACAGAGATGCCACATGTACAATTTTTTAAAAAATAAAATAAAACAAATAGTCGTTTTAAAAAAATATTTTTTTAGAAAATGTAAAATTTTATAAATTTATATTATTTAGTAAAATTAAAAAGAATAATTAAATAATAAAATTTTAATCTTATATAAGAGACATATTCGTAAATCTTATATAATAAATTTACATCATAAATTATTTAAATGTATTGTTCGGTTACCTGTTAGGTTCAGATTGAGTTTTTCAGATTTCGGTTCTGTTTTGTAACACGTACTAAAATCCATACACTGGTATATTTGTAAGTATGGATTGGGATTGAATATAACACATATGGTTCAGATCGGTTTTGTATCACATCTTAGAATTCATAAAGTAACCATATATTATCTGGATTTGGGTTATATCGGATTGGTTCAGATAACTTGAAATAAAATCTAAAAATTAAAAGAAAATTATAAAAAAATATATACTTGTGAAGCAACAATAGCTTTGGATTTGAATCTTTACAACACATATACAACTCTTATAAGGATAATATTGTGATAAGATCATAAAATTTACGAGTATATCTAGTATAAGATTAAAATTTTATTATTTAATTAATTTTTGTTAATTTTACTAAATAATATAAATCTACAAATTTAATATTTTCTAAAAGAAAATATTTTTCTAAAGCAACTATTTTGATTTTTTTAGAATAAATGTATACATAGCATTATCGTCAGCAAAATTAGCTGAAGTAGCATTCACGTCAGCAAAATTAGATGATGTGGCAGATGATGTGGCGATTGGTGTATGATTTGGCCAAAAAGATAAACATCATATATGTTATTTGAAATTTTTTAAAAGTTCAAGTACGTTTTTGCACGGTAATATAAGTCATGTATGAATTGAACATATCAAGATATGTTGGGTATAAAACGTCTATTTTCCCAAATCTAATTATGTCAAATCATATGTTATATTCTTAATTTTATCTTCAAAATTGGCTATTCGCCAATAAGCCATTTTAATTAAGTATTATTTTTTCCACCACCCTCGTCCATCTATCTCAAGGAATTAGTGACCTTTTAAACGAAGTCAGTGTAATTTGCAGAATAAGCAGATGGAAGACAATCTAAAGAAGTCTCTTGAAGTTAACACAGATTGTTATTTGTTAAATGTGATTTATATAATCAGACCACAAGAGGTATCATCTGCTATTGTTTAGAGGGGCCACATAATAATTCTGGTGGTTACAAACAAGGTTAAGATTTCCTGCGTAAATTCATTAGTTTTTTTTCTTTTGACTAAAGCTTCCAAATTAAACATAAACAATATTATGGAGTTTCATCCACAAGTTTTAGAAAGTTTGCTGAAAGAGAAGGGTTGAAAACAAAACCATAAAGAAAGCTTTAACAAAAGCAACAAAAAATTAGTTCTTCCACAAGAACAACCACTTGTCCCCCTGCCCCAGTCTCGCGTCCACCGAACTTCCAACTAGAGGAACTAGCTTTTTAGTTTTTGATAACCATTTATATAAATCCTCTTGATATTCCAGTTTTTTTATTTAATTCTAGTAGGCTTCAAAGTTATGTCTTCAGATCCAACTGATATTTTCCTAATGCAGGGCCAGGCTCTTATAAAGTAAAACTAGGTGCTCACCCATCCCCTTTTTCTTTGAAAACCTGATTTGGTTAACAATCTTATTACTAAAACCATGTAATTTGTGTTTGTATCTCTAGGAATTGGGATTTTTGCTGGACTTTTGGGGATTATATTAGCCGGAAGCATGTTCGTCTGTTACATGCAGCACAGGAAGACATCGGATGATGCAAGACAACATAATCTAAAGGCCCTTATACCACTGAAACACTATAGCTACGCACAACTTAAGAAAATTACAAAGTCATTCACTGAAGTGGTTGGAAAAGGTGGATTTGGCACTGTTTATAGAGGAGTTCTTTGTGACGGTAGTAGTGTTGCAGTGAAGATCTTGAAAGAATCAAAGCGTGACGGGGAAGACTTCATCAATGAAGTTGCAAGCATGAGCAAAACTTCTCATGTCAACATTGTTGACTTGCTTGGATTCTGCTCTGAAGGATCGAAGAGAGCAATTATTTATGAATATCTAGAAAATGGGTCTCTTGATAAATTCATCTCAGACAAGACTTCGGTGGATATGGATTGGATGAAACTTTATAGAATCGCGCTAGGAGTTGCTCGTGGGCTAGAGTATTTGCATCATGGCTGCAAAACAAGGATTATACATTTCGACATAAAACCACATAATGTACTCTTGGATGACAATTTTTCCCCTAAAGTTTCAGACTTTGGCCTTGCTAAGCTTTGTGAGAAGAAAGAAAGCATCCTGTCAATGATTGACACAAGAGGTACAATAGGGTATATTGCACCTGAAGTATTTTCAAGAATGTACGGTCGGGTTTCACACAAGTCAGATGTGTACAGCTACGGAATGTTAGTCCTTGAGATGATTGGAGCAAGGAACAAAGAACGAGCTGGTCAAAATTCTGCATCAAATGCTAGTTCAATTTACTTTCCTGAATGGATATATAAGGATCTTGAAAAGGTAGACAGTGGAAGGCTTAACGAGAATGTAATTACTAGCGAAGAAGAGGAGATATCTAAGAAAATGACATTGGTGGGTTTGTGGTGTATTCAGTCTTCCCCATCTGATCGCCCACCGATGAACAAAGTTGTAGAAATGATGGAAGGAAGTGTGGATGCTCTGGAAGTCCCTCCTAAGCCTATGTTCCAAATTCCAGCAGCTCTGTTTCCAGAATCTTCTACGCTGTTAGAGGATATATCAGGTTACAAAGAAGTATGTTCCATGGATGCCACATAAAGAATGAAACCTCGTAAAGCACAAAAGCAACAATTATAGTTATACAAAAGTTAGAAGTATGTTATGAAGGGGAATTCAGTCACCTATGACTGACTGTGGTATATGTTTTTCTCCATGAACTGTAATTTGAAACTTTTTTAGTTTTTAAGCGAACCTACTTTGTGGGAGTGAAAATGTTAATGTTATTCGTATAAAAGATCACTTGAACAAACACATTGTTTTCGGGTAGGTATTAACCAAATTATCATCTCATTCACTGCTGATTGCGGATCCTAAAACTCACACTTATTATTTGATGGTGTTTGGTTTGTAAACTAGGGAAATAAAACTAGTGGGCAACGATATACTTAAACACAATGATGTAAATAGATTAAAGTCTACGGAAATTGACTTTTGTATGTTGATGAAAAAAAGTTACAGAAGAATATGGGTTACAATCTGTCTAAGAACTGAAATTAACTAATAAACCTAAACAAGAATGATGTCGCAAGACTAGGGTTAAGGTTTATTAGTTCGAGTGTGTATGCGGTACAAAAAGTTCTCTTCCTTTTATAGTCCCCCTCCAATTGTTTGTTCTTCCGAGATCTTCTCCATAGCACCTTTCGATCTCTCAAAAACATCAGAGTATCTTATGCTAACCGCATACCTTATATTCCTGGCGAATACTCCTTCGGACTAGGTCTCGAGGTTGTATAGTGTATCTGAAACACCCAACCCATAAATATTTGAAAAAATATTGAAAATCCTAAGTAAAGATTGAGGCAAATGTTTACAAATAAAATGAAGAAACAGTGCCACTTTATTGATGAAATACAAGACTAAATACTGAAAAATATTTTATCTACAGTAAGAATATCTTTATAGATACCCAAGATGTTACCCAAGTTCCAAACACACATTTTTCCGATGGTCTTTATAGCATCGCGCTCCGGTCCACACAACCAAAATTATCTGCATCACAAAAGGAAGCATGATTATACAAAATTACTAAGTGATGATGCTCTAAACCGCCCACATGCAACTCAGTAATCAAGCAATCAAATTTCATGTTCCATTCTAATCAACCTAGCAATCACATTCTATCAAATTAACAATTTGTTTTTATAAATTTTACTTAATTATTTTCCTATTATTTATCCATTTTCATACATTCAAAACTAACAATCTAGCATCAGGTTCTATCATCCATTTACATTAGCCTTTTCTAACATTCTAACAGAATGTCCATTAACATGCGGCCGTAGCCAAACCTGCGGCAATAGCCAAACCTGTGGTTGTAGCCAAACCTGCAATCCGTCGGTCCATTACGGCCCGTACACAACCTGCGGCCGAAGCTAACATGCGACCCAAAGGTCCATCACGGCTGAAGACAACATACACGGCCCAAAGCCAAAACATGATCATAACATCTTTAAGGTCCGAATCCAAAAATACTTTTCTTTTTAATTTCATTCATCTATTCCCATTCTTTTCTTAATTATTCTCATCCTTACTCCATTTCTATAACATTTTCCACTTAGCATACTTGTTATTTTCAAGATCAACTATACGTTCGTTCACATAAACATATCAATTTAAATATGACATCATCAAACGTAATCTAGCATGCAAATATCCTAAGGACGCAAGAACGTTCTTCGATCATTGGGAACCACCTCGAAGAACGAAGGACAAACTTTCCATAAATGATTCCTCTAATGCATAATCTTCATCCTAGCAAACCAACTAATACAAAAATATAAATTATTAAGTTGCCACGAATCACGCCCTTAGTTTAGATGAATCTCTAGGATTCAAAGACTCTGAACTTCCTAATGTTCTCCAGCGAAGAATTGCTTTGTTTTTCCTCGTTCAATCCATCTTCTCGAACTTCTCTCTCTACCAACTAATTCCTACTCTGACGATGTTCAAATTTTTTTTTTCTTAGTTGTATGAGAAATGAGAACCCAAGGTCCTTTTTTATAGGATTTTTGGACTTGCTCACCAAGCCATAACTTAATGTCACTTTCCTTATCTAGCATGGTCAAAGATCACAGTCAATGTCCTGGTTAATTCTCTACAAAACTTTCCTTAACTGAATCCCGCAAATCCGACCTTTGTTTTTTATAATCCCACAATGATATCTTGTCAAACTTGCCTTACTTAGATCCTGCCTAGTTCTATAACCAAACTTCCCTTCACTAACTTTTTCGTTATGTTCTTTCCTTGCATATCTCCCGTTCATTCTATGATTGGTTTACAATTACTCATCCCGATCTAAAATTTTCCTAAATGTTCACCAAACATCTATTAAATAGTCAAATTCCAGCTTGTTAATCAAAATTTTCACAAATACAAGTGTTTTCACACTTAGAAAATATAACCTCATGCAGAATAAAACCTCCTATTATCCAATATTTTTGAAAATAAAAATACTTTGGAAGCAGGTGGTTGCAATATCCCTGTTAATTCGTGCTCTCGGCTCTCGCAATCGGATCCGTTAGTTATGCGAGGTGGAAATGCGATCCGGTTCTAGGAACTCCATTGTCGTGGGGTTCAAAAGTTTATAGGACTCCCATGCGATTGAATGTATTTTGGTTTGGCTGATTGGAAAGAAAGATGGAGGACTTTCATGCTCGTGTTACCTGGTCTGAATTTCATCCATCCCGCTGAAACTTAGACTGAGATTGATCATCCAATACCGAAAGGACGTTCCTAATGCTTCCACGACCTCAAAGTGGGCATACACGATGGTTACAAATTCGGGTGAGCCTAAGGTACCTTGGGGGATTGGTTGTGATCGGGCTACCGGACTGCGACCTAGTACCTCAGGTCGGGTCGTTAGGTGTTTGAGGGCTTTGGCTCGGTGTGTGCAGAGAATCCTCTCTGCATGTTCCAGTCGGTTCACTATGATCTGATGAGTGAGTTCTTGGTTACGTGACTAATCAATGAGGGTGGAGACCATGTTGGTAGTTCTGTCATTCCCTCGTGGGTCTGCATCAGCGGTAGTGGAGATATCGGCCTCCAGGTATGGATCCGATTGTCAGCATCGTCACCAAGCGCCATGTCTGTTGGCTGGTTCTAAACCTTTTGATCAATGCGTTTTGGGATCGTAGATCCTAGGACGTTAACAGTAGCCATGAAGCGTTGTACATAATTTGTGCCAAATAATGGTTTGGTTGGCTTGTTCAGTGCCCATAGGCAGAACTTCAACTTCGAATCTTGTCTAAGATCCAGCGAGATCGACATTGTCGGTTATTTGTTTGGTAGATCTAGGGGATTGTGATGGGATCCATGATCATGCTTATGAACCTTGGATGAGATTCTTAGCAATGACATCTTTTTTTTTCTTTCCCCTTCTTCTTCTTTTTTCTCTTCCTTTTATAGTCCCCAATTGTTTGTTCCCCCCAGCTCTTCTCCATATCCCCTTTTGAACTCCAATAAATATCAGAGTATATTATTATAACCGCATATCCAATATTACCATTGAATATTCCTTCAGACTCGGTCTCGTTAATCAGCACAACTGATATAGCCTATTTATTACCAGTTTTAGACCATGTTATAGGCTCTATTTAGGGTATATTATGTGTGTCTAGGCTATGTTTTAGAGTATTTACATGTCCATGAATATTTTGGAGATATATGAGATACTTGGAGCTTTTTGGAGCATTTAGAGGAGAAGAATTCGTAGCCGATCATTTAAGGAGTCGAAGAAACCATCGATCGAAGACACATACTTGGCGTCGACCGATGATTGAAGACTAAGGACGATCGATGCAGCACATTTTCCATCGATCGACATCCAACTCGCAGACAGCAGATTTCAAGTCCAAGTCAGAATGACAAAAATGCCATGGACGAGTTTTGACATAAGTTTAGGGTTTTATATTTATGTCTTAAAGAGGGACATAGAGAGAGAGAGAGAATCAGATTATTATTATTATTATTCTATCATTTTGTATTAGGGTTAGAAGAGAAAGGAGGAACTCCTTCAGAGTCCTCCTGGAACTCTTTTGGTTTTTATTTAATTCCTAATCTATATATATTTCATCTATGATTTTTGTGACAAATATCATGTTTGAGTAGTTATCAATTAGATTTAGAGTTGAATGATAGCAATCATGGATTAGCCCAATAGTAGGATTGCTAGGTTAAGTTAATATCCATCAATTGAGTTGTGTTTTATGCTTGCATTCTAGAGTAGCTAACTAGGATCTCGAAGATAGGACATGGACAACTATGAGAGTAGGTTGTGTGCCATAATGGACTCTATTGAACTAGGTTGTTAGGCGCATGCGAGAGCTGGTCTAATAAGTCTGGTGGACTTATTAAATCTCACCCCACACTTCCTTCTGATTTCACCGTCGATTGACACCATGTCTTAGCCGTTGATTGATTGTCTTTCCTTTTGCTCGCATACGAGAGTTGGAGTTAAAAAGATCAGAATAGTTAACATTTGAGTTCTGGTATATTTACATTTATGTGCTTCCTATTCCCTATAATCCATTTGGCTTGAAATCCATATTTGCATTAGTAGCATATTTCCATATTGCATCCCTATTACTTAATTAATTATTCACCATATATATATATATTTACCTAGCTTAGACTTTAGAAATAAGAAATCTATTGTGTGCGATTGCTCCCTGTGGATTTGATCCTTAAGTACTACATCTGATCTCTCTTGGCGAGAGTATTTTTTTGTGTGTTAAGATTATGTTTAATTTGACAGTTAATTGTGTGGGATAATTATACCCTGCTAGAACAATAAACACATAGATGTCAAATTTGACACTGTTGCCGGGGAGCATTGTTTGCTATTAGATTTAATTTCTAGGATTTAGTCTAGGTTTGTTACTACTTTTCAAAGATACTATTTTTTTCTTTTCCTTTGTTTTCCAGGTACATGCAAAGAAGCCCATGAGTAATAAAGGACAAGAACTAATATTCTCTGACCCCGACAAACTTGAACGTACGATCCGCAAAAAAAGACGACAAGCATTGATCGACAACACTTGTACCGCGTCGACCGACACTTCTTCACGGACCGTCTCGACCGACATCCTAACTCTAGCATCGACCGACACTGATCACATAGCATCGATCGACAGCAACTTACCCGCATCAATCGACAGCAACTTAACCGCATCGATCGACGGAAGCAAACGAGTTCAGATGGTTGCGACTTTAATATTGGTTAGGGATGAGAATGGAGATCTGCATGACCCCGACGATCATCTGCGTAATGCAGCAGGTCAGAAGATAGACAATCAGGGGACCATAATCCCTGATACAGAAGCAGAAGCAGACGCTGCATTAGCTCGACCTAAACCTAATGCCCAAGCTGCTCAGAGAACACTGGCTGACTACAACCGTCCAAACTAGTTCTACGCCAACCGATCCGCCATTCGTCCTCCAGCTTTTCAGAGACACAATTTTGAAATCAAGCCCGCCTTCTTCAGACTTGTAACACAAACACCCTACCATGGGTTGCGACATGAGCACCCTATGGATTATCTGGAGCGATTTGAGGATATAATGACTGCTATTAAAGCCAATGGAGTCCCCGAAGATTATCTCTTTTGTAAGCTCTTCAAGTACTCACTTGCTGAAGAAGCTTCATATTGGCTCAAGCAGTTACCACCAGGATCCCTTACATCCTGGACTGACATCAAGAACGCTTTCTTGCATAACTTCTTTGACGATGCAAGAGCAGAAGACCTGAGGAGCAAGATTACTACTTTTTCACAAGACCCTTCAGAATCTTTCAGAAACTCCTGGATCAGATTCAAATCATACCAAAGAGATTGTCCACATCATGAGTTCAACGGAGTATATCTTCTCAGCACTTTCTTTAGAGGTATTGGATTAAAGTACCATATGGCTTTGGACACAGTTAGTGAAGGAAATTTCAGCACCAGGAGTCCTGAAGAAGCTACAAGATTGATTGAGAATCTGGCATCCAACATCAGCACCAAGATCACATAATTTGAGAGAAAGAAATCAACTCCAGCATTGAGAAAGGATCAGATTTAAGAAGTCAACGCAAAACTGGATAGTGTTCAAAAATTTCTCAGGAATCAAGTCACTTTTGCAGAAGTAGAAGCAATAGAGTCTGGGGACGATGAGATTGAAGAAGAGGATGTGAACTACATTGTTGGTAATGGTTTCCAGAGACAAGGGACACTACAAGAAAACATGGTTTTCCCTACTGCAAGATTAGTAGGGAATCAGTAGCAAAATCGATTTTTACGACTATTTAGCAACTGATGGATGTTGTCGTAATAGTGCTCATCGCTAAATTTATGAGTCATCAATTAGTAGGTAAATACCGACTGATTTACTACTTATAAAACAGTCGCTGTCGAAGTCACTAATCAGTCGCTAAATTAGCGACTGATTAGTGACTTCTTTAGCGACTAACTTATGCAGTTGCTACATTGTCAGTAAACTTAACGACCAATTAACAACTGAATAATGACTGATTTAGCGACTAATGGCTTAGTCGTTATATAGTAGGATGATGTAACTACTATTTGCCGACTGATTCAAGACTAATATAGCTATGAATTCACAACTGTTTAGTGATTGTTTAGTACTGGTTAGCGACTGTTTAGCTATCGATGCAAACAAAGATTTACAAAATTGGTTTTCAATATTTGGTTTCTATATATTTTGTACGTTTGATAATTGAAATTGTCATTTGAGAATAATGAAAGAAGAAATTGGAATTAAAAAGTGCTTCCAAACTTCAAACAAAAAAAGATACATATTTTGAAGATGGAAACAACTCAACACTTAAGAGTTGTTTCTATGTTCAAAACACCAAAAGAGAGTTTTAAGTATTCATAAAATAGGATAAGTTTACAGAAAGCCTAAAGGCAACTAAACCTACTGAGGAGGGGGAGCAGATGATGCAGTCTCAGTGGCTATGAAATCAAGGAATTTCGGGTCAGTTGCAAGCAAATACTTCTTGACAAGGCTGAGCTCCGCCATATCAGCCTGCTGAGCAGCTTCAGCCCGTGAACGGTCTTCTGCAGCCTTGGCAATGAGAGAAGCTTGTTCCTGTATTTTTCTTTCAGCTTCTTCAAGCTTTTTTGCATCTGTGTGAAAGAAGGGGACATGGTGGAGTCACTTGGGCTTCCCTGAAGCTTCTTCTTTAGGCTGCCAATACCAAAAAGCTGTCATCTGTCATTAGAGAAAGTTGACTACAAAAAAAAGAAAATAAATAGTGAAAGATAGAGTCAGCCATTAGCAAATAATGTGCAAACCAATTTTTTTTTTTTTTTTTACTCTTAATCCAAAACATAAAGATTGTCAATGTAAAATTTTTTTTAAAAAAACACTGGACCTGAATAAAGAGGTCATTATCCTCTTCAATGGATAACACTGGATGATGCCCATCTGAGATATCTGAGTTATCCTTCTCAAGGATAGCAGCCAACCTCGCTTCCTTGTTCTTCTTGTAGGCGGCAGCAACTTTTTCAGCCTTGAAATCTATAAAGGTTCCATCTAATTTTTTATGAGCCTTGATGAATACTTCACCAAAACTCACATGTCTTCCCATTCCACTGTCTGAAACAAAATGGAAGATAAAAAACAGTATAAGAAAGTAAAAAAAAAGCAAGCATATTAATCAGACAAAATAACATACAAAGGCTAAATTGATATTTACGAGAGACAAACAAAACAGAACTCACCAGCTCTTGTTCAATTTGCAAATACGACTTCTGCCCTCGATTTATGTTTGTGAATACCTAGACCGTTACGGTCTGACAATCGATCTGCTGAAGTTGTGGAGCTCTTTGTCTTTGCTGCTTCAGTGTCCAAGTAAGCAGTCATTTCTGCCCAGAGTGTATCTCCTATCCAAATCGGTTGCTCACGAGACGTCCTGACGGTGCTGACCATATCTTTCATACGAATCTGACAAATGGATTTGAAGTGTTTTTGAACAAGACTGGTCAACAACGGATTCCAAGTGTGCGTTTTCTACAAAACAAACAGAGAATAAAGGTGTTAGTCATCAAATACGAAAGAACTATACACAAAGCTCCTGAAGTTATGAAAACTTAAAAAAAAAAAGTTACCGCAAATTCAAGGAATAATCGTTCTTATCTTCGTCTAGGCGCACAGGACTAGCTGTAGGATGGCTTATCAAACTTGTTAGTGAAAATCTTGGTTATCTTACGGGTCAACTTGGACTTATCATAACCAAACCTACAAAGACATAAAAAGGACAGATATTAGGATCAGTTTCAACTGAAACTTATCCTCGGAGGTGAAGCAGATTACTAAAGTACCAAACAAGCAAAACACAAAACCAGAGACTTAATATTTGTCATCTCACTTCATCATCCACACCAAAGAAAATAACCAGAACATTAATATTAAGAAACATAAAAATTATTGTTGTTCATGAGAGACTCAGTCACTACTGTGTTTCCTAAGTTCTCAGACACTATTCTCTTGTAATCATAGATACAATGTTCAGTGCCACAAGCATCCAGGAAACAAAAAGAAATATTAAAAAACAGAGACTCAATGTGCAACTAGAACAAATAAAAATAACCTACAGCAAGTTCTAAAGAAGAAATATAAATTGGAACTTATAACATATTTAAGTCGTAATTCTTTTGACAGATCAACTACACCTTTGATAAACAAAATTTTCGTAGGCTTGATGAATAGTTTGAGATTAACCAACGGGTTAGAACAATATTTTGGATGCAGATTACTGCAATAGATATTGACAAAGAAGCCTACGAAGTGGGACTAGAGTTTATCAAGAAGGCAGGTGTTGATCACAAGATCAATTTCATTCATTCCGATGGTATCACGGCACTTGACCAATTGGTGAATGATGTACGTTAAAAAAATATGTTCCTATTATTTAGTAATTAAGCTTAACTCACTACTTTTGGCTAATGATCATACGTACATATTCCACAACTCTAACAAAAAAAAGCAGAAGACATGTTCAAGTGTATCAAAGTTAAAGAATGCTTAACACCAGAACTAAACTCAAAAATCAGAGCTTAAAATCAGAATTAAACAATTCTATCAAAACAGATCTTGACCATGTACTAAACAAATCTAACAAAAAAATAATAATCACCAAACTCAAACAAATAATCTCAATCACCAAACTTAACAATCATAACAACACCACGAACAATCTCGGCCTGGCTGGGCTAGCAGCGTGTTCAGAACAATCATCAGGTCCTCAAAGAAATTTGGTTGAACCGGAGCTTCGACATCTGCAATATCAACCGGGTCTTCTGCAGTATGAGACTTTTGTGCTTGAGAGCTGTGAAGCGATGAAGTTCCTTCACGTGGAGGCGATGGATAGGCTTCAACTGGAGGCAATGGTGATTGTCTCGCTTCAGTTTGAGGCATAGATGTAGCTTCACCAGGAGAAGCCTCTGGTTCTTGAGATTGAGTCACCAGAAAAGATCCAGAAGGCGGGAACGTCACACTCAGAAACAGTACCCTCGGAGGTGGGTAATCCTTAACAGACGGCTGAGGATTCTTAGGGACAACCGGTGGAACTGAGGCAGATGTTGTCGCCCTAGAACCAAACTCGTACAGGGTCGGTAAAGTTCTTGGTGGCCTATGAAGCGTCGTATTCGGCTTGATGGTATTACGTTTCCTTTTGCCACCCATCGTCGGAGATAGACGGAGTGGGAGAAGATGGAGATCGAGAGTGACATAAAATGGAGATCGAGAGTGACAGAAGATGGAGAGTTTCAGAGATAAGGGTTTACACGAAAGGCGTCGGTGTGTAAGAAAGAGATGGGCCGAAAATAATTGTGGGGAACTTTGGGCGCTTAAGTGAAAATTAGGCCAAAATTCTAATGTAATTGGGTTTCCCGGACTTGTAATTTGGGTTTAGGCAGCTTTATGAATTTTTTTTTTTAAATCACACAACTAATTGTCTCAATAATATTACATATTGCTTAAATAATTGTTTCAATAATATTACATATTGCTTAAATAATTGTCTCAGTAATATTACATATTATTTAATAGGGTTCTTCTTCATCTTCATCATCACCAGAAGATGATAAATTACACTGGAATTCATCATCTGGTTCTGCATCTGCCAGGTCCAAATCAAGATTTATAGGTTCTTCTCGAGCGTGTACCAAATGATCGACTTGTAGGTCTTCAACTGTAGTCATCAGAACAGCATCATCGCCGGATTTTTGTCTTCATATTCTCCAATTGTAACCAATCTCCTCGGATTCACTTTTAGGACATTGAACCATAACTGTTTTGGTTTCTTTATATATGGGTACGGAATGTAACAAACATGATCTGCTTGTGATGTTGTGTAATATAAAATATCAATCAATATGCATACATATATTTATGATATGGAACAATATATATTTATCTATATAAATTTACCTAGAATAAATGAGTCATATTTGTAATAATTCCTCGATGAAAGAACATCTACGATACCACCGTTGCTCCGTTGAGTGCCTCTACCCATAACAGGGCCATACCACTTACACTTAAAAAGTGTGATTTTCAAATTGACTGTCCTCTCATACTCAGTTTGTATGATATTGGTTAAGATCCCATAGTAATGTGTTTCATCAGATGCATTTGTATAACTCTCTCCTTTAACACATACTCCATAGTTACAAGTCTTTCGTCCCTCGCCATGCTTCTGCGTATGAAACAAATAGCCTCTTGTGAAATAAATGGGCCATGATTTGTTCTTATTCACAGGTCCATCCACTATATCTTGAACCCAAGGAGGAAAAGGATTTGTGTTGCTCCAGTAGCTAACATGTATAAATATACACACATATATATATACACACATGTATATATATATATATATATATATATCAATATAAAGAATGAAAAACAGTACCATACATACATGTATAATTAATTACTAAGACATACATAATCTTTCACCCATATATGGTATTCATCAGCTCTGTTCATAGAGAGTTATTTTTCGGGGAGGTCTGGATATTTTGCATTAATATAGTCTTCGAACATCCTACATTAGATCAACACAAATATAACAAATCAAAGTAGGATATATTAAAAAAATCACATAAGGTATACAATTGTCTAATTATATACCTCTCAAATGGCTGAAAATAATCACAATTTCGTAAAACATATGAATGTGCACATTGATAATCTTTGTTAGATAGCTAAAATTCTTGCATTTCTCCACTTGGACGACCTACATGAGTAAATATATCAGGTACTACTTCGACATGATATACGGAAACTTCACATTCGTCAAATCTTGTGAACCTTCCCAAATAATGAAAAGAAAATATGTTACACATGAAAAAGTGAACATATGAATCATATATATACATTTACCTTGATTGTGTTTATATATGGTCAGTAAAGTAGTGCTCTGAGAAATAAGCAATTTCCTGATTGATATATGCTTCAACTATCGATCCTGCCGCATATCTCTGGTTCTTTGCATTTTCTTTTAAATTTTTGAAATTCTTTTCAAAAAGATACATCCACCTATATTGGACGGAGCCTCCTAGTTCAGCTTCGTAGGGGAGATGTAAAAGCAAGTGCTCCATCACGTCAAAAAATGATGGTGGAAAGATCTTTTCTAAGTTGCAGATTTTGACGCGACTTTTTTTTACAAAGTTCTCGAGCAAAGGTCATGGAAAAATAAACCAACTCCTACAATATATATTCAAAATTCAAATCTTTACTATAACACAAATTATAACACACATTTCATATAATAATAACTAACTAGTACCCGATAATGCAAGATGAACGTTTTGGTATAGGAGTTCTGCAAATATAAATGGAAGTAGCCTCTCCATAAAAAAAAAAAAATGGCAGTCATGACTCTTCATTCCTGAAAACATGCCTTTCTCTAGATCAACACAACTATCTAAGTCTGCAACATAACTGTCTTGGAATTTAACCTCATGTTTCACACATTCCCATAAACTTGTTCTTGCGGTCTTGTTCATTGTGTAGGGAGGAAAATGAGTTTCACCATCACTATCAACATGTAAATGTTCCCGATCACATAAAAGTTTTATAAATAATCTTGACTTGATTGTGTCTTTCGACTTTCCCTTCACACTCATAAGAATATTCATGATGTTGTCAAAAAAAAATTTCTCAATATGCATCACATCAAGATTGTGTCGAAGAATGAGGTCCTTCCAGTATAGCAACTCCTAAAATATGCTTTTCTGGTGCCAATTATGGTACTTCCCATAACCAGGTTTCTTTTTTTTGTGGCCATTTCCACCATACTCCGATGTTTTAGGTGGATTGACAATTTTTAACTGCTCTGAATAAACTTGCTCACCAGTCAAAGATTCAGTTGGAAAATCATTCAAAGCATCTTTTCCCTTTAAGAAGTTCTTTTTATTCTTCCTCAGTGGATGACCATGAGGAAGAAATCTTCAATGACAATCAAACCAACATGTCTTCCTTCCATTAGGCAGATAGAACGCATTTGTATCTTCCATGCAAATTGGACAAGACAACTTACCATGTGTCGTCCATCCTGATAGCATGCCATGTGCCGGAAAGTCGCTTATCGCCCACAAGAGAATGGCTTTCAGATTAAAATTTTGATTCAAGGAGACATCGTATGCTTCGACTCCAGTAGACCATAACTCTTTCAACTCCGCAATCAGAGGTTTGAGGAAGATATCTAGACTAGCTTGCGGGTGATTTGGCCCAGAATTCAAAATTGTGAGAAACAAGTACTCTGTATTCATGCTCATACCAGGCAGCGATTATATGGAGTCAAAATCACTGGCCACAACGAATGATTATTAGACATCCCAAATGGATTGAATCCATATGTACAGAAGCCGAGGTAAACGTTATGAGTTTCTTCGGCAAAACGGGGATGTAGATCAAGAAAGTGTTTCCATTCAGCTGCATCTGACGGGTGACACATTTCACCCTCCTTTGTTTGGTGCTCTGCATGCCATCTCATTGCTGATGCAGTCTTCTTGCTTTGATACATTCTCTTCAATCTGTCAGCAATAGGTAGATACAACATACGACTATATGGTACTTTAGTTCTACGGCGTTGTTTCTAGGCTTCCATCTTGGTGCATCATAAAATTGACACTTATCCCACCTTTCATCCTCTTTCCAAAAGATCATACAATTGTTAACACAAACATCAATTGTATAGTATGGGAGGCCTAAATTGCGCATCAATCTTTATGTTTCGTAATGTTAACTGGTTGATTGGTTTCCAGCTGGTAAATAGTCTGTCAACATTTGGCATACCGAATCCACACACTTTTCACTCATATTTTGCAGGACTCGAGGAGCTAACGATAACTGGAAGTGACCTTCATGACAACCATCATACAAATGATTGTTCGCTCCTTCTAATAAGTCGTAGAATTTCTTTGAATGATTGCATATCGGATCTACTATATTTTGATAACTATCATCATGTTGATAATTATCATAACTCACATTATCACGAAATGCATCATTCATCATTTCTACACATCTATCTTGTACTAAATTACCAACTTCTTCATTACCACTTAAATGCGTCGGATCAACATAACTTGTTCCTAATGTCATGTCAATTTCTTCTCCATGTTTGTACCAAACATAATAGCCTCGCATAAATCCTTTACTATATATATGTTTCAAAATTCTTTGACCCAGGATACTTTTTTGTTTTTGCAAACACTGCAAGAGCAAAAGAACTTACCGCCATTGCTCTGCGTTAGAGATTGACTATTTGCAAAGCTCATGAATTGTTCTACCCCCGCTATAAATTCTCCCGAGAAGTTCCCCGTTTCTTCATCGATACTCTTGTACATCCATTTCCGATAATTTGTATAGTTGTAATTACCCGCCATTGTATCAGTTCACGAATTTTTTTTCTATTTTATTTCTTTCTAAAACGATGTGGATGAGAAAGGTGTCAGTTTTTTCTATATATACAAATTTTCCCGACTGTTTTGCTACTGATGTACTACTGATTTTGCGACTAATATAATCAGTAGCAAAAAACAGTTATACCAACCCCAAAACGATTTGAACGTGGTTTATATGCGACTGATAGGCGACTCCTTTACCACCGAATCTTTCAGTCACTAAAGATTTTTAAAGGGACATCAGAAGATGAATGTGGATTTGAATGGAAAGATAGATGGGCTGTACCTCAACCTCAACACAAAATTCGAAAATCTCAACATTTATGTAAAGAAGCTGGAGAATCAGGTGATGCAAACAAGTGAAACTATAGAAGACATGAGAGCAAGACTACTCTGATTGAATTGTAAATGATGTAGAACTTGTGGCCACATGCTTCTGCGATTATGGCTTCTGCGATTATGACTTCAGTGAAGAGTCGGAAGATGTAGCATCAATCGATACCCCACCCAGATAATCGATCGACGCGTTTTCTGTTCAGCAATCGGTCGACACCCACCCTTTGTTATCGATCGACACACCTACTTTAGAACTGATTACCACCTGCTACGTAGATGGCAGTTACACCCCAGCCTACATAGAGTACGACAAAGATTACAGAGAAGAAGACATAATCGAATACCTTGGTATTGCTATAGAAGAAGCTGGTATTTTTTAAGTTTCCCATCGACTCGGGAAATCGACATCGATCAATGGCAACCATTCACCATTGATCGATACTGACCAAGAAGCAGAGTCCAAACTAGATTCAGCTGCAGAACGAGAGAAGACATATGGTCATCTAAGACCCGATGAGTTCAGAATTTTTTGAGACCCAAAGGGACGTGCACAAAATCTTTATGGGAGAATCTTACATATATCCAAGGAGGATGTAGCAGATGCCCTTATTATGGCTAATGTAGCGAGCAAATTATTTGGACAACAACAACAGCCATCGATCGACGCACCTATTAGAACATCGATCGACATTCATGAGCAGAAGAACGAGTCGATCCATATTTTTCCATACACTTCTAAACATCCAAGATCGATCGACCACAGACAGCGTGCATCGATCGACAACACCCCTCTGAAGATACACAAATTTCGTACTCCCACTGCCTATAATTCAGAAAGTTCATCATCGATCAACGGGATCAACTCAACATCGATCGATGGTTGTTTCAAGCAAGGTGCGAGAACCTATGATGCTAAGGGCAGAAAGATGAGTATGGCTGGCATCTACAAAGATGAGAATCATAATCCAAGAGCTATAGACGGAAGAATAGTGAATGTGCAAGCTAAAGACATCAAAGCAGTTCTAGAAAAAGCTACTATGTTTGAACAGAGCTACATATGTTTACCAGAACATGCAGCAAAGATCAGTATGTCTATGGAGAATCAAAAGACATAAAACAGAGCAGAGATTGATGATATGGTGCATGAGATCTACAAAGCTCAAGAGATGTCATTGAATAATTTCTACAAAAGGCTTGATGATGTCTATTATCCTATAGACAACTGCCTCACCGGTTTGACTACACGCATGAATGAGATGAAACAAGATTTGGATACTATATAGAGACAACATGCGATTGGGACAAACGAACTAGCATCGATCGACGGTACCCTAGACCATCGATCGACACTGAAGCCAACGGACAAAAGACATCATCAGAAACACAATTGGAAGATAGGTTCAATGAGATTGCTTTTTCTCAGAGCCTGATGAAGGAACATATTTCTCAACAGTTGGAAGATATATCAGAGACTACAACTGCCAGACTTAGAATGCTACAGCGCAGTATTGAGAACCTAGAAAGGAGAATGAATTCAATGGAGGTTGCTAAAGAGGTTATAAGGAATGAGAAAACCAGAAGAGATGAGGCAATGAGGAGCTTCATTGGCACATGGTTTCAGAAGAGCAGAGAAGGTGTAGACACTTGTTTTCCAAGTGTTGATCCACCTCCATACTAGTCAGAACGTTCACAACATCGAGCTTACGACTATAAATAAGCGCTGAGTGGGAGGCAACCCACTGTTTAGTAAGTTTTTTGTTAGTTTTTGATTGTATTAGTCTAATTTCAGATTTTATTTTATAATTGCATGTTTTCTTAAAAAAAAATGAGGAAGATAGTATGCTTACAGAGCATCGACCGACACGTCATCACTGTCAATTGATGCAGTAACCCTAGTATCGATCGATCGCCACTTAGCTGTGTCGATCGACGGTCACCATCATCAAGCAGGTATATCGTTTTTCCTTGTTAAATTTGGTCTTTTTGATTTATTTTCTTCACCAATCTCAGACTGTGTAACACTGGTGATACTGTTGTTTAAGTCTGGGGAGGTTTATTAATATTGTGTTCTATTTTGAGTTTATACTTATTCTAAAAAAATCTTAAAAAAAAGAGATTAGAAACTTATAGGTGCAACATCGATCGAGTTTGAAGAATCAACATCGATCCACCATGGATCACGAACGTCGTTTGACCCCACCTGCCTACCATCGATCGATACTCTCTTACAGAGAGAGGTATCGAGTTTTCTACTTAAGCTATTTACTTATGATTTAATTTTTCCTAACCAATCCAGGATGGATTACACTGGGGATAGTGCAATGTAAGTCTTGGGGAGGTTCACTAACGCTATTTGATTTGTTTTGAGCTTTATTTGCTATATATATATATATATATATATATATATATATATAAGTTTTTCACAAAGTTTTATTGAGTCAAGAAGGGGACTATGACCAAGATTTATTATTGACCAACCACACTTTACCACCATTCTTAGAAAGTTGTTTGCAGAGATTACTAGAGATACCAAAGTGGATCATCACGCCACTATATCACACTTGCTTAGAAAGTGTGAAGGAACCGAAGCTGATTTCCAACACTAATCCTGACATTATTTGCTTTCTTTGGGGATATGTATACACTAGATCGGATTCCTTCTGCAAGTCATTGCACCTTTGGTTCCCTTTTATCTCTCTCTTCGGCATCTACTTAAAAGCTTAAAAGATTGAGATGACTTCTCGAGATGCAGAGGGGTAGGTACATTACCAATAACCCCACTATTCTAATTCGGAGGAATGATCACACATTGTTTGAAGAGAAGGGTAGATAAATTACCAATGTCCCCATTATTCGCCTACAACTTTACCAAAAAAAAAAGAAGAGAAAATCGAAAATAAGATGGCAAGATGGACTGTATCAGCATCATTGTCCATTAAATTTGATATCTAAAAAGATTCGGAGAAGAGAGAAAAGAGGGAAGAAAGGGATCAAAGAAGACTTTTCGCCTGGTTGTCTAGAATTGCAGGGGTAAGAGTCCATGTGTCCTTTGATCGATACTCTCAAGGTAAAGCTTGCATTTTTATATTATGCAAAGAAATGAGATCAGTAGAGGGGTGAGTCAGACTAGTATTTACTGAAGTTGGTGGTAGAATGGATTTGGTTGTTATACTAGGATAGGGTACATAAAGTTTCTCTGTGATTGACTTGATAGGATGTGGTTGCAAAGTAGGGTGATAGTTATACTTAGATATTATGTGAGTCTCCGCTTTTCAAAAGGTTAAGTCTGGGGAAGTTGATATAGCCTATTTATTACCAGTTTCAGGCCATGTTATATGCTCTATTTAGGGTCTATTATGTGTATGTAGGCTATGTTTTAGAGTATTTACAAGTCCATGAATGTTTTGGAGATAAATGAGATACTTGGAGCCTTTGGAGCATTTAAAGGAGAAGAATCTATAGCTGATCATTTAAGGAGTCGAAGAAGCCATCGATCGACGACACATACTTGGCGTCGACCGATGATTGAAGACTAAGGACGATCGATGCAGCACATTTGCCATCGATCAACGTCCAACTCGCAGATAACATATTTCAAGCCCAAGTCATAATGACGAAAAATGTCCTGGACAAATTTGGACAAGTTTAGGTTTTATATTTATGTCTTAAGGAGAGAGAGAGAGAGAGAGAGAGAGAGAGAGAGAGAGAGAGAGAGAGAGAGAGAGAGAGAGAGAGAGAGAGAGAGAGAGAGAGAGAGAGAGAGAGAGAGAGAGAGAGAGAGAGAGAGAGAGAGAGAGAGAGAGAGATTTAGTATTGTT
>MU105610.1:22200-59213 GCA_012274485.2 Sinapis alba | reverse complement strand
TTCATCTATGATTTCTGTGACAAAGATCATGTTTGAGTAGTTATCAATTAGATTTAGAGTTGAATGATAGCAATCATGGATTAGCCCAAAAGTAGGATTGCTAGGTTAAGTTAATATTCATCAATTAAGTTGTGCTTCATGCTTGCATTCTAGAGTAACTAACTAGGATCTCGAAGATAAGACATGGACAACTACGAGAGTAGGCTCTGTCCCATAATAGACTCTATTGAACTAGGCTGTTAGGCACATGCGAGAGCTGGTCTAATAAGTCTGGTGCCTTAGCTATCGATCGATGTTCTTTCTTTTTGCTCACATACAAGAGTTGGAGTTAAAAAGATCATAATATTTAACATTTGAGTTCTAGTATATTTACATTTTCGTGCTTCCTATTCCCTATAATCCATTTGGCTTGAAACCCTAGATCTAGCATATTTACATTTACATCTAGTTAATAAATAGCATATTTTCATATTTGCATCATTAGCATATTTTCATATTTGCATTAGTAACATATTTCTATATTGCATCCCTACTTCTTGATAAGAAATATTTCCTTAATTAATTATTCACCACCTATATATATTTACCTAGCTTAGTCTTTAGAAATAAGAAATCTATTGTGTGTCATTGCTCTCTGTGGATTCAATCCTTAAGTACTACATATGATCTCTCTTGGCAAGAGTATTGTTTTGTGTGGTAAGATTAGGGTTAATTTGACATTTAATTGTTTAGGATATTTATACCCTGCTAGAAAAATAAAAACACAGATGTCAACAACCTTCCGAGATCGTCATCTGATCCACTCAAACTCGAGCTTAGCTTCCTGAGGTCAATCTCGAGATAACGTTGTGGGTCTAAGTTAAGCCAAACTCTGAGTGGGCTTGTTCACTTCTGGCCCAACTTGGCCTTTGTTAGTCCTGGCCCATCATAAACCTGCAAGAAGGAAAACAGCCCAAGTCTAAATCCACTAGTCAGCTAAAGAAACTCAGCATTTTGGATTCAAACGAAATGGGATGAGCTTGTTATAACAAACTCATGAGCTCAATCTTGGTGTCAGATGATTTGATCAGACGGGTTTTGGATCAGATTGGGAACATGCAAAAGGGGTTGAAAAGTTTGTCGGTTCAGTTATGGTACATGCAGATGGTGATGCGTGTTGACTGCGGCTAGATTCTTCAGGATCTGCAAAGAAAAGAGAAGATATGAATCGAGTGAAGGTTCGACGAGTTCTTACTCTAAATCAGAAAGAGTAAGAAGAAAAGATAGGAGATACCGAGAGTACCTTAGTTACGGCGGTTACTGCCAGAAGTCATTGGAGCTGGATAAAAGGTATAGAAGTCATCGGAAAATCTCCGGTGAAGTGAAAGCGACGAATCACCTTAGAGAGAAGGGAGAGAGACTGGAGGCTAGGGTTTTGAAGAGAGAGAGACATGACTCGATGTTGTGTCTGAAAGGTGTAGATTATGGGTCTAAATTCAGCCAAACTCCGAGTGGGCTTGAACACTTCTGGCCCAACTTAGTCTTCGTATGTCCTTGCCCATCGTAAGAAGGAAGACAACCTAAGTTTAAGTCCACTAGTCAGCTAAATGAAACTCAACATTTTGGATCCAAACAAAATGGGATGAGCTTGTTATAACAAACTCATGAGTGGTCTCTGAAACTTGCGAAAGAGAGAGATCAAGAACAGAGTACGAGAGAGAGAGAAGGAGGACTTAGCTCAAGATCGAGAGGGTGAAGCACGACGAAATCATGGTGGTGGAGATCGGTCAGTAGCGACGACTCCTACAATGATTTACTGGCTTCACTGAGGATTCAATAAGTGTGCTAAATTCTCTTTTGTGTATGATCTCCATTGTTTCGATCTTGTACACTTGATCAAAGACTTAGTGGAGCTGTTGAGGGATTATGTTCCCTCCCTGGTGAGTAGATTTGCAAACACCGGGTGAACAACTCTCGTGTTTATTTTCTTCTTGTTTGATATTGTACAACCTGAAAACAAAATCAATCAAAATCAGTCATAAACTGAAGCAAACTAAAACCTAAGGAAATCGATCTAAAACTCTACAAGTGGTATCAGAGCATCCAGGTTTAGGTGCTAAGGCTAAAACTTAGATCAGATCTAATAAGAAAGGGAGAGAGGTCTTCTCTGTGATTGTGTGTGTTTCAATAATTTGGTTGAGGATTTTGCTTTTGTTAATGTGGTTGTTGCGTTTGTTCTGTTGATTTGCAGTGAGTCTCAAGATCTCGAAGGTCTAAGATGGAACCTACTCTCATGAGGTATGAGATGGAGAAGTTTGATGGTAAAGGAGACTTCGGTATGTGGAAGTTTAAGATGAGGGGACAGCTTGAGATCCAACGTCTTCTTGCGGCTATTGTTGAAGGCTTCACGACCTAGCCACCTCAGAAAAACAAGCAAAAGGTGATGATCCTGTTATAGATCAAAAGAAAGTTGAGAAAGACTTAAGAGTGAGGAGCTTATTTGGTACCTTCTTTAGTGATCCCATAATGAGTAAATTCATGCGTGAGCAGACTGCTCTAGGCATGTGGAACTCTTTGGAGAAGCTTTATCAGATCAAGTCTCTTCCAAACAAGATCTATCTCAAGAAGAAATTTTCCTTTTACAAAATGGAAGAAGATAAGTATATCGAAGAGAATGTGGGTGTGTTTTTAATGCTAATAGCAGACTTGGAGAGTTCTAATGGCAAACAAACTCAATGTGAAGTGAAAGGCATTGGGAAAATCAGAATCACAAATGAAGATGGTTCAGTGGTTATTCTAAATGATTTATGATATATGCCAGATAGCATGAACTTAATATCCTATGGAATGCTAGAAAAATCAGGTTGCAAATATGAAGGTGAAGATTTCACTATCACATTCTACAAAGATGGACATAAGGTGATCACATGAAAATATGAGAATGGTCTCTATTATCTACAAGGAGCCGTGTCTCGTGGTGAAGTTAATGTTAGTTAATCCACTGACTCAAAGACTACAATATGGCATTTACGGTTAGGGCACATGAGTTCAAAGAATATGGGGTTTCTTGTAAAGGATGGATTCATTCCAAAGGAAAAACTAGGAGACTTGAAATTCTGTGAAGGATGTGTGTTGGAAAAGTCACATAAAAAAAGTTTTCCTATGACTAAACATACAACTAAAGGTATCCTAGAGTATGTTCATTCAGATCTTTGGGGTTCTTCATCAACTCTTGAAAGTTTTGGAAGATTCAAGTATTTTATAAGCTTCATTGATGATTACTCAAAGAAAGTTTGGGTGTATTTTCTAAGAACTAAGAATGAAGCGCTCTCTAAGTTCAAGGAGTGGAAAGAAGTTGTTGAAAGTCATACTGAGAAGAAGATTATATATTTGGGTATTGATAATGGGTTAGAATACTGCGTAATCAGTTTGAGGAGTTGTATAGAAAGGCTGGAATCAAGAGGAACATAACTTGCAACTATATGCCTCAACATAATAGAGTTTTAGAACGTATGAATCGCACCATCATGGATAAGGTTTGGAACAAAAATTTTGGGTATAAGCTACTTCTACCAAAATGTATCTGATAAACAAGACACCAAATTTAACACTACAAGACATATGAGTTTTAATAGCAGTAGAAAATAGTGTTTTTTACATTTGTGCTATGGTTGGCATACCCCCTTAATTTTACATAGCATTTGTGAAAATGCAAACGCTATCTTTGGTTGGTCCGATTTCAATTATGCATAGACTTTTTAGAAATGTAGTATACATAGCACTATCGATTTTCAAACGCTATACATAATTAAAGAGGAAAAATAATTAATTTTCCCTTTTACCCTCATTTTACTTTCTCTCTTACTCTATTTCATTTCTCAACCCTCCGAAAACCCTAAACCCTAAACTTAATTTAAATTTAAATCCAAAGACTTAAATATTTTCTTATTTTGATTTCAAATCTTAAATTTAAATTTAAATTCAATATATTTAATTTTAAATTTTAAATATTAAATCCTAAACCCTAAATCCTTCAATCTAAACTTTATATCCTAAACACTAAAATTTAAATTTAAGCCATAAAACTTAAATATTTTCTTATTTTGATTTAAAATCTTAAGCTTAAATTCAAATTAAAATATATATTTTTAATTTCAAATATTAAATCCTAAACTTCATATTGAGCTACCCTAAACCTTAAGCCCCAAACCCTTCAATCTAAATTTTATATCGTAACACACTAAAACTTCAAACTTAAACATTACATTTCAAAAATCTGTATATATCCATAAAATTTTAAACTTCTAAAATTTGTTAAAAACTAATATAGTTAAAATTATAAACTATATTACAATTTATTTAAAATAAACGTGTACTTTTTTACACTGAATGATTTCTTTCCCGTAGGCATTATTATTATACATGAAAGATGATAATAGAAGTCAATAAGAAAATGTATAATAACATAAAACAATGAAGAGTTATAATTATTTATTTCTCTTTTTATGTCTTCTTTCTTAATTTTGTATTGGTTGTTGACAAAAAAAACACTTTCTATTGGTTAAGGAAAAATCACATGGATTACCCTCATGATTAATACTGACCATTGATTACAAATGATCTAATGGACCAAAATGCTTCTCAACACTTCTCAGATATGTAGCATATCCTTTCTAGCTTTCTTACGCTCTTCTCTCTTTACAAAAAAAAAAAAATGATCTAGAAACAGATCAACTCGCATCTCCTCTTCTCCTCTTCTCCGTCGTCTCATCTCCTTGTCTCCATCACCTTGCTCTCTCTCTCTCGTCTCTGGTTGCAAGGCGGAGCAGCGTCGAAGGCGACGGCAGCGAATCCCGTGATTCTATCCAATCAGCTGGGTTTCTCATCTGATTACTCGTGATTTTTTTGGTGGCAAATGATGTTAGTCTTCTAGAGTTGTTCTTGGTACGAATCCCTTTGGGATACTAGTTCGTTTCTCCATCTAGATGGTTCATCTGAATGAGTTTTAAAAACTTAGACTTAATTTTGAAAATCAGGTGGCTGACCAAATTAGATCACTGGATGTGATGGTTCTGTCAAAATGATTTAATTTGTTTGTCACTTTCTCCATCGCCAAAACCGCAAAACATAGTTTTTCGCCAAAACCACAAAACACAGTTTTCCACCGAAATCACAATTTTTTCGTCAAAAACGCACTTTCCCGCTTAAAAACATTTTCCCATCAAAACCACATATCCCCATCAAAACCACAAAATATACTTTCACATCAAAACATATTTTCCCGCCAAAACCGTCAAAACGCGTTTTCCACCAAAACCGTCAAAATTGCATTTTCCGTCAAAACTGCCAAAACGTATTTTCCCACCAAATTGCAAAAACGTGTTTTCCTGCCAAAACCGCAAAAAAAGCATTTTCCCACCAAAACGCGTATGCTACCAAAACCGTAAAAACATGTTTTTCCGCCAAAACCTCAAAAATATCTTTCTCGCCAAAAGCGTAAAATGTGTTTCCCGCAAAAAACGTGTTTTCTCACCAAAATCGCAAAAACGTATTTTCTCATCATACCTGTCAAAATACATTTTCCCGCCAAAATCGCAAAAATGTGATTTCTCCCCAAAACCGCCAAACTATGTTTTCTCGCCAAAACCAAAAAATGTATTTTCCCGTCAAAATCGTAAAACACATTTTCCCATCAAAACCAAAAAAAAATTCATTTTCCTTTCAAACCGCAAAAACTTAATTTTTCGTCAGACCCGCAAAAATGTATTTTTTCCGCCAAAACTGCAAAAACGTGTTTTCCCGCTAAAACACGTTTTCTCGCAAAAACTGTCAAAATGCTTTTTCCGCCTAAACAGCCAAAACATGTTTTCCCGCCAAACCGCAAAAATGCTTTGTTTTGCCAAAACCTCAAAACGTGTTTTCTCGCAAAAACTATAAAACTGTATTTTCTTGCCAAAATCGCAAAACCGCGTTTTCCCGCCAAAACCACAAAACATTGTTTCCGCCAAAATCGCAATAACAAATTTTATCGCCAAAACCGCAAAATCACGTTTTTCGCAAAAACGCAAAATCGCATTTTTGGCCAAAACCGCAAAAACGTATTTTTCCGCTAAAACATGTTTTCTCCCCAAAACTGTCAAAACACGTTTTTTTGTCAAAACCGCCAAAACGTGTTTTCCCGCCAAAACCACAAAATTGCATTGTCTCGCCAAAACCTCAAAAATACGTTTTCTCGTCAAAACTGAAAAACTGCATTTTCTCGCCAAAACCGCAAAACCGTATTTTCCCGCCAAACCGAAAAATTGTTTTTCCGCCAAAATCACAAAACTACTTTTTCCCGCCAAAACCGCAAAAACATTGTTTCTGCCAAAATGCATTTTCTCGACAAGTCCGCAAAAATGCATTTTCTCGTCAAAACCGCAAAAACGCATTTTTCGCCAAACCGTAAAACCGTGTTTTCTCGCTAAAAGCGGAAAAATGCGTCTTTCCGTCAAAAACGCAAAAACTTTTTTCTGCTAAAACCGTAAAAACTCATTTACTTGCCAAAACCGCTAAAACGCGTTTTTACGCTGAAACTGCGTTTTCTTGTCAAAACAAAAAAAACATAGGTTTTCGTCAAAATCGCAAAAATGCAAAAATGTATTTTATGCTAAAACTAAGAAAAAAAATTTCTAGTTAAAATCGCAAAATCAAATTTCTCGTCAAAATTGCTGCAAAAATTAAATTTTCCGCTAAAACTGCAAAAAATTATTTTCCCAAAACTATAGTTTAAAATAATTATATTTTAGATAATTATAATAATAAATATAGTGAAACAAAAATAAAATATAACTAAATTAGAATAGGAGTATATTTGTAATTTGTTTATTAAACTCATTTGAATGAAAATAGAAATAAAGAAACGAACATAAAATTCATCCAGATGGCTCATTCAAATGGCTCATCTGGATGGAAAAACAAACAACCTCTAAAATCTGGATGAATCATCTGAATAAACCACATAGATGGAGTAGCTGGATGGAGATGACATATGGAGAAACTAACAACACTTACATCAACTACATTCTCTCAGTTCCTCTCTCATATATGTAATGCCTAAACAAACAAAACTCTCATCTCCATCCAGATGAGTCATCTGGATGGTGAAACAAACAGGCCCTAAGTGTCTTTCTCGCGAGTTTTATATATGAATGATTTCGTTTTTTTCGAAGTTCTGTTTTCTTCAGCTTCTATGTTTTTTTGTGTCTTCAGCTTCAGATATAGTGACTTAGAACTAGAAGAACACTACAGTGACTGATCAGAACACTATTTCTCTTTATCTGTGAATCTAAGAGTACTTCTCTCAGTGATTCAGTTGATAACTCACCCCAGGTTAGGACTCAGATTTGAATGATGAATCTTGCCTATAAGGTTTCTACAAAGTTAGTTTCATTGTAAAATTAAAGGGCTTTTTGTCTTCTTTTGTGTTTAGTTTGGAGCTGTAAGTGATGAAAGTGTTGAACGTTCGAGTCTGTTGGAAGTCGTCGTGGACTGGTAGGTTTCTGAGAAGCAGTGTTGGGAGTGGTCGTGGACTGGTAATGGGTCCACACAATAACAAGAAGAAAGAAGGATCCATAGTTCATCAAGAACATCTCATGTTCGTCATTAAGTTTCATTTATATAATAGTTTAGGGCTTTATATACACAGAAATTCCCTTAGATAGCCTATTTTAGTTTGTTCTTTACAAAAATAGGAAGAAAATGACCAAAATAATTTTTTAGAAGCTAAATTTTTTATTTATATGCATTTATACCCCTAGGGTTAACTAATTTAGACTTTAGGGTTTAGAATTAAGGGGTGGGTTTGGGGATAGGGTTTCAAATTTCAAAAAAATAAAAATTTCAAAAAAATAAATGCTATTTTGGTCATTTTATTTTTCTAGTGTTATTTTGTGACAAAAACTTAAAAGGGTTATTTAAGAGAATTGCCCATATATAAATGTAAAACTAAAGGATAAAAATGATAATTAAAGTTTTATTAAAATTATATATATATATATATATATATATATATTAGAATATTTTAGTGGTTTATATATTTAGTGTGATATTAAGTGAAGAGTTTGGTGTACTTAAAACCCTAAACCCCAAAACTTAAACCCTAAACTTCAAACTTTAATCTTTAAACTAAAAATTTTATATTTTCATTAAAAATATATCCTAAACTATATACATAAATCTTAAAACTCTAAATTATTTCATACCATAACCTGAAATTGTAAACTTAAACTCAAAATTTTTCCTTTTAATCTTAATAAAAATAGCTCTACACTCAATTCTTAAATCTTAAAAATAGCTCTACACTTAAATTTATTCCCTATTTCAAAATTTAAATTTAAATTATAAACTAAGAAATAGAAATTTTGAATAAAACATTACTTTAAAAAAATATAAACACAAAAAAAATCAAATAATGAAATACAAGTCACAAGAAAAGAAAAAAAAAACAAAGTTTTCTTGGCCAATTAAATCTATATACATGGATCACCTTCTCAGTCGTTGGATTATATTAAATTAAAGGTTAAGATTTATTTTTTTCCTTTTTTCCCCCTCACTGGCTCCCTCTCTACTGACATATTCATTCTTCATTTTTTTTTTTTTTTCTTTTCATCTTCTTTGCTCTCATCTCTCCATCGATTTTGAAGACTCAATTTTGTGTCCACGACCTTGTTCTCTTCCTCGAGTTCGGATGCCGTCCTGTTTTGGTCCTCTCTTCCCCAGAATCATTGAAGAGTGCTTTACCAACCACGACCAAACCCTCGGGAACCGCCCCAGGACCATCACCTCTGATCAATTCAGCTACGGCTAGAAGAACTTTAGACTAGAACCTTACGTATACGGATCCATACCGAAACGTTTGAAGCGGTTGAGTTTTTTGTGTAAAGTTATAGACTTTATCTTGTTGGAGTATGAAAAGAACAAAGTTCTGATCTTGTGCTGCAGGTTTGCTAGATTTACGTTCACAATCTCAATCTAACATGTCTGGTTCAATTGTTTGTCAATTGAGATTCTTGTGATTTGCTTAACAACTATTTATGTATTTGTGTAGATTTAAGAAACACGGGGAATAAGAAGAAGAAGATTGTGTGAGAGGGACATGCTCAGAATCATGGCGGGAGAAGGCGATGGAGAAACTCCGGTATCGATCAGACAAGGCGACATAGAAACTCTTATTGCTGTAGCAGATGATTCGATAGAAGTCAACTCCGGTGACTAGGTGATGCGACAACAGTACTCTGGAGGCGGATGCTCTGGAGGCTGGAGGCTGAAGGCGCATAACTTGCACCTATACGCCTCAACATAATGGGGTTTCAGAACGTATGAATCACACCATTATGGATAAGGTTAGGAGTATGCTTTTAGAAACTGGTTTGGAACATGAGTTTTGGGTAGAAGCTACTTTTACCGCAATGTATCTGATAAACATGGCACCAAATTTAATGACCTTATACTTCAAATTAACAGAGGAAGTTTGGTTAGAGAATATGCCTGATTTATCACATTTGAGAAGGTTTGGTTGCACGGTATATGTTCACGTTAGTCAAGAGAAGAGGAGTTCTATAGCTATTATAGGAGTTTTCTTGGTGTATCCTTTTGGTGTTAAGGGATACATAGTTTGGATTCCAGAAGACCTAAAGTGTATTACAAGCAAAAAAGTTGTATTCATTGAGGATAAAGTCTACAAGGATACTCTAGTTCAGCAAGTTACTGAATCTGGATAGAAAGTTTCATTCAGTCTTAGCTTAATTCGTGGACCTAGTAGTCCTGGTTATGAACATGGTGAAACGTCTGGTTATGGAAGTTCATGGATTTCTCAGGAAGGCTCAGAGGATCCGAGAAGTTCAGAAGAATCAGAAAGTGATGATGAAACATAAGGGTTGACTTTTGCATTAGAAACTGAGGCTACAAGTTTAGTGGATACATGTTGGCTACAGATCGAGTTTGTAGACAGAATGTAAGGCCACCTTCAAGTTATGAGGATGCAAAATTAGTTGCTTATGCACTCGCCGTGGCAAATGATTGATAGGGTCTAATGTTTACCACCATTGTGCTATGATATCAGCCCTATTTAGATTATATTATATATTTTTGGAGTATGTTGTAGAGTATTTTCAGGTTCGGGTACGTTTTGGAGAACATTAGTGATTCTGGAGCTTTTAGAGATGCAAAACTGTGCAAATGCGTCAGATTTTTAGCTATGGATGGAGATCTTCCCACAGTGAGATTGAGCTGATCTTCTGACATAAGATATATATTTGAGTTAGATTTCCAATACCACCGGTTTGAGGCCAGTCATAATCCTAGAGCCAAAGTTATACCCTTTTTACTGGAGAGTGGTCTGTCTGCCTTGCGAGAGGAAGCTGTTGAGAAGATGAATGAGTGTCGATCGATGGCACATCCTTGGCGTCGATCGACGGTGATCCAAGAAGACAGGCCCGACTTGTTTTATAGCCGACTTAAGCCCAGAAGCCATCACAAATTACCAGAAGACCCTTGGACGACTTAAAACCTTATTTATATGTTTTCTGAGCCATTGTTGACGGCTACGCTTACCAAGCTTTCTTTTATTCATTGTTCTAGGGTTAGGAGAAAATGGAGGAACTACTTTAGAATCTTCCTGAAGCTCCTTTGGGTCTTTATATTATATATATTATATTCATCTATAATTTATGTGACAAAGATCATGTATGAGTAGATCTCTTGTTAGGTTTAGGGTTTATCAATGGTATTGATGGATTAGCCAAACAATAGAATTGCTAGAGTGATTATTAGATCTATCAATAGAATTGTGTTTATTGCTTGTGTTCTAGAGTAGCTAACTAGAACCATGATCATAGGATAGTTAGGCGCAAGCGAGAGCATGGTCTACTACCAGAATTAATCATGTTGAGTTAGGTTACTAGAAACAAAAGAGAGTTGATTTAGTTAATTTAGTGAACTTATTGAATTAGGTCATAAAGCTTGACTCAAGAGACCATCGATCGACGCAGGATCATTGCCATCGATCGACTCAGGATCATTGCCATCGATCGACGTTCATTCCGTGTCAACAACCAAGAGCTGAGACATCGGACTTAGTCAATAGATTAGACTCGCAGCGAGAGCTGGTTAATACTCTTAGCTTCTATCATCTATAATCCACTATGATTAATACCCTTAGCTTCTATCATCTGTCCACTTGCCTGAAACCCTAGATCTAGCTATTTATTATTATTGTCTACTTACCAATCAATCAATTATCTGCTATAGTTTTTTATTGCTTATTAATCTATTTGCCTAGCTTAATCGCGATTGTATTGAGTTTATTGTGTGCTCACGCTCCCTGTGGATTCGTTCCCTAAATACTACAATTTGACATCTCTTGGCAAGAATAGTTCGTAGGGTTAATTTGATAGAGTTTGTATTGAAATTCATAAAAAACCTCTTGTCAAATTTGGCGTCGTTGCCGGGGAGCAAGGATTCTCCATTAGACTCAATTTGTTTGATTTAGTCTAGGTATTTTTTATATTAGTTTACTTACATAAAAAAATCTTGTGTTTCAGGTACATACATATTATTATCACGAAGCAATGGGGAGAGGATTTTTGGGTTCTTCAAAAAAGGAACCTGCTGATTCGTGCATGATCCATAAGTCTACGAGGGCAGTTGACACCCTCTAAGCAGTGATCTCTAGCAAAGAGAAGCGAGCATTGATCGACACCAATACTTCACCGTCGACCGACAATAACATCATGACATCGATCGACACCAATACTTCACCGTCGACCGATACTAACATCATGACATCGGTCGACATCGTTGATCGCTAATATTTGCGGAAAGACAGAGAAAGACGAGGTACTAATACTGAGTTTTGACAAGAATGGTATTTAATGAGAAAAAGAAGGCCGCACTCGCAATAGTGCAAGACAATTGATTTATGCACATGGGGCTGTAATTCCTGAGCATCGATCGATAGCATAACTCTATGTTAACAGGTCTGCGATTCAACCTCAGGAAATTCAGGGGATCGACGGCCAGATAAGACCTGCATACTTTAATCATGTGCGCAAGCACCCCTTTCATGGACTTCCCCATGAAGATCCCATGGACCCCCTTGAAACACTAGAGGATTTTGTGTTTAGCATCCCGGAGCATGAATGAAGTACATACTATCTCCTTTGCAAGTTATTTAAGTATTCTCTCTCTAGGAATGCAGTTGTTTGGCTGAAACTTCTACCACCAGGATCTCCAATTAATTCAAGATAGAACTCCAATTAAACTTCAAAATCCCGGTAGCTTTGTTTTGGATTGCAACATCTACAACTAGAGAATTCAGAGATCCCTTTGCGAGCTAGGCTCCAATACGAACCTAATGCCTTACTCAGTTGCAATGGCCCTAGGGTTAATACAATTCAAGCCTACTAGGATCACTCTCGTTCTCGCTGATGGATCCATTAGAATTTCAGAAGGTGTCCTTGAAGACGTTCCCATAAGGATAGACGAATGTCAGATACCTACGGACTTCGTAGTGCTGAAGTATGAGCGGGATTCTAAAGATCCACTTATCTTGGAAATGCCGTTTTTGGCCACAGCCGGTGCAATAATATGTTAGGAAATGGCATATATGTCTGAATGTGGGAGATATACTGATGAATTTTGACATGGAAAAGCTAGTCAAGAGACCCATGGTCGATGGCCAAACCTTCTTTGTAAACCATCTGACAGAACTAGCTAAAGAATCATTCATGGATATATGTTCTAGGGGCTCCTTAGAAAGAGCCCTCACAGCCTCTGCAGACAATATTATCAGTATAAATGATTGAGCTGCTGAGTATGCTAGACTAGTGAATGCTAGTGAGGAAGCAATGCTTATTAACGCTAAGGAAGAAATCAAAATTTAATCCAGTTTCGATCGATGCTCAAGCAGTAGAAATCGGTTCCCCCACACATCGAACAGCTGGAGTTCATGAAAAGCTCTGAAGATTGAACTAAAGGAACTTCCAGCTGGACTTAAATATGCCTTCCTCTGCGAGAACTCATATCTTGTTATTGATAATGCTAACTTGACTAGCGGAGAACTAACTTTATTGTTAAACAAGCTGCGTAAGCATCGCAAGGCTCGTTGTTATTCTCTCGATGACATTCTAGGTATCTCGCCCGATTTATGCATGCATAGGATATACTTGGAAGACGAGTCGAAGTCATCTATTGAGCATCAAAGAAAACTGAGTCCAGATCTGAAAGAGGTGGTGAAAAAAGAGATTATGAAACTTCTAGAACCAGGAATTATCTATCCAATTTTAGACAGGAATTGGGTCAGTCCGATACATGTGGTTCCTAAGAAAGAAAAGGTTACAGTAGTAAAGAATGATAAAGACAAACAGATCCCTATGAGGACTGTTACGGGGCACATGATGTGCATAGACTACATGAAGCTGAATGCTGCTCAGGAAAATATCATTTCCCTCAATTCTTCATAGATCAGATGTTGGAAAGGCTTGCGAACCACTAGTACTACTGTTTTTTAGATGGGGTTCAGTATTTTTCAGATTCCTATCCAGCCGATGATCAAGAAAAGACCACTTTCACTTGTCCATATGGTTTCGGATACCGCATGATGCCTTTTGGACTTAGTAACACTCATGCTACCTTCCATAGGTGTATGATGTCCAACTTCACAAATATGATTGAGATTTCATGGAAGTCTTTATGGATGATTTCTCGGTGTATGGATCCAATTTTACATCATGCCTCAACAACTTGTGCAAGGTATGAGCCAGATGTGAGGAGAAGAATATGGTCCTGAAATTGGAGAAATGCCACTTTGTGGTCAATGATGGAATTGTTCTGGAACACAAGGTTTCAGCAGCCGGTATCGAAGTGAACAGAGCTAAGTTCAAGGGTGAACAAAAGTTTGCCAGAGCCCACCAATGTGAAAGATGTAAGAAGCTTTCTTGGACATGGTTGATTCTATAGAAGATTCATAAAATAATTTAGCAAAATAGCTAGACCCCTTACAGCTCTCATGTCCAAAGAAAGCAAATTCAACTTAACTCCAGAGTGCCTAAAACATTTTTAGGAAATCAAGTCAGCTTTAGTGACTGCTCCCACTGTGCAAGCTCAAGATTGGAGTTTACATTTTGAAATAATGTGCGATGCAAGTGATTTTTCCATAAGAGCAGTACTTGGGCAGAAAAGGACAAAAAGCTTCATGTTGTCTACTATGCTAGTACCACACTCGATGATGTGCAACAGACTGATGCAACAACATAAAAGGAGTTACTAACTATCGTATTCGCTTTTGAGAAAATTTTCCCTTACTTGGTCGGCTCTAAAGTGGTTGTTCACACTGACCACGCCGCCCTAAAATACTTGATGTAGAAGAAAGATGCAAAACCAAGACTTTTGAGATGGATTCTGCTCTTGCAAGAATTTGATATCAAAATCAAAGACAAAAGGGGAGTAGAAAACGGAGTTGCCGATCATCTCTCACGAATCAGCGTTGAACATGATGTCCCTGTTGATGATTTCCTACCCACTGAAAACGTGAACAATATGGTGACATCTGAGAAAGTGTCAATTGATACTCATGAAGCAGTGATCGACACCTCAGAAGAAGAGCACGCCTACCCACATAAGGAAGTTGCGATCGACATAGATATCAATTTCGCTTGCCACCTTACGCAAAGAAAACTAGATTCTCTCAAAGGTAGAATTTCAAGTCACAGGTGTGTTGACCGCAGCCTGATAAAATAGGCCATGGTATGCCGACATAGTGAACTATTTTGATGATATGTAGAGCTAGAAACATTTAAAGGATATACCAAGAAATTTTTTATAAGAGACCCCCGAAGATATCATTGGCAAGAGGCACGAAATGCAGCAGAATTTCATACTTGAAGTGGAAGTGTTGATTGCTCGGGCATCAACTTTATGGGCCCTTTCCATTCTTCATTCAAAAGTAAATACATCCTTGTTGCTATTGACTATGTATCTAAGTGGGCGGAAGCAATAGCAACTCCAAAAATGATGCCGATGTAGTCATAAAACTTTTCAAAAGCCTCAGTTTTTCCTATATTTGGAGTTCCTCGGGTAATCATAAGTGATGGAGGTACTCACTTCATCAACAAAGTGTTCAAAAAATACTTAAGAAGCATGGAGTTCACCATCGAGTGATTAAACCTTACCATCATCATACCAGTGGACAAGTAGAGGTCTTCAACCCTCAGATCAAGGAAATTATAGAAAAGACAGTTGGAAAAACAAGAAAAATTGGTATGCAAAGTTGGATGACGGACTATGGGCTTACAGAAACGCGTTTAAGACAACACTTGGGAATAGACCATTTCACCTACTTTATGGAAAGGCATGTCATCTCCCAGTAGAATTAGAACACAAAGCAGGATGGGCTGTTAAGATGACAAATTTTGACATCAAATCTGCTAGAGAAAGGAGATTGATACAGATGAATGAGTTAGATGAGATTAAACATCATGCTTATGAGAACTCAAAGATGTACAAGAAAAGAACAAAAGCTTATCACGATAGGAAGATATTCTCTAGACATTTTGAACCAAATGACCAGGTGCTTCTATACAATTCTCGTTTAACCTTATTCCCTGGAAAATTGTGTTTTCGTTGGTCAGACTCCTTTACAATCAAAGAAGTCAGACCTTATGGAGCCATTGTCCTAATTAGCTCAAAGGGAGATGAGTTCATAGTAAATGGAAAAAGAGTGAAGCATTATTGGGCGAAGGTAGTTATTGATATTGTGTTTCATTTTGAATTAGTTTTTATTATTTTATTGAGTTTTATAGAGTCAACAAAGGGGTGGTGAACTTTTTCAATTTTACTTATAATCTAACCACTCTCTAGCACCATTCGTTGAAGTTATTGACTGCAGGGTGTACTGAATGGAAACATCAAAGCTGATCACCTGCCAGTAACTTCCACGCCTGCTGCGAAAGTCTGAAGGAACAATTGTTGACTTCCAACCTTAATCAACATCAATCGCTTGTTTTGGGGCTTGGTATACATTGCATCGGATTCCTCCTGCGAGTTGGGAAGGTAAAATTTTGGGTGTTTTTGGTTTCTCTCTCACCTCTCTTCGGCATCTAGAAAAGAAAAGATTGATGTTGGGGTCAAAAATGGTAGTCTGGAAATCAACGTCCAAGACGTATTCTTCTGTTAAAAATTAATAGAACAACTTCAGAAAAGGATTGAGGATCGAACCAAGTCACCAAGCTTCATAAACAATCAAGTCAATGATGCACCAATCCACCCCGCCCCAGGGCGGGGCACAACCCGAGTCACCAACCACCCCGCCCTAGGGCGGGGAACAAGCCAAGACTGTCCACCCCCATAGGGAGGGGAACATCTTGCCATCCACCCAGCCCTAGGGAGGGGCACACACTGGATCGTCCATCCTGTCCTAGGGCGGGGCAAGCCAACATCATCCTGCCCTAGGGTGGGGCACGCCCTTACCGTCCATCCCACCCTAGGGAGGGGAACCCCAGGGTCACCCATCCCGCCCTAAGGCGGGGAAGTCCAAGACCAAGCACCCCGCCCAAGGGCGGGACAGACGTGGACCGGACCACCCCGCCTTAAGGCGGGGAACAACTTCCATAAACCATCCCGCCTTAGGGCGGGGCGGATCCACGGATCAGTCCACCCCGTCCTAGGGCGGGACACCTCAAGAACAAAATCCAAGCTTTTCCATCCAATCCATGTGATAACACTCAAAGTCCTGATCACATGGGTTTTCGTTTCATCTCGATCGGACTTGTCATTAGATTTTTACGATAAAAACCGCAAGACTCGTCTTTCATAGTAAAAATCTAAGTCAAAATGTTCGTATAAAAAGAAAATCGTTTAAAAACACCAACATTGTGAATAATCATTCATTTTCTTTTATCTCAGAGGAAGTGATAGCTAGCCTCGTACGAACGGTCATTTTCTCCCAAAGAAATTGTAAAAACGGCTAAGTCATAAAACGCCCCAAAAAGGGTCCAATCGATAACGGCCCACTTACAAAACGCTGGACGTGAAAGAGGCTCATTCGTTATGATGGCCTACTTGTCTTCCGAAAATATAAATGGAAAGGGAGATAAACGTCAAGTTTTCCGAATAAGCATGAAGATCGAGAAGAAAAAGGAAAACTTCCGCAAAAGATAAACTTGGACCAGGGGTATTACGGGAAGACGCGACCGACCTTGGATGGGTATAAAATCAAGACTCAAGACAAAGCGCAAGGGACTGGGATTTTTAGACCTAGGAGACTTATGTTAGCTTTAGAGATTTTTTAGAACTTAGGCGGCTAGACTAGAAAAGCTGTGACTTAGAACGTTTTCTGCATTGGTTCTGCGATTCTCATTGTTAGCATTGCTCTATTCGATCTGATCTCGACAATACTCTGTAACTCGCTTCTTTTTCATCAATAATAAACCCATTCGCACAAATCTCATTGATATTTTGTTATCTCTTTCTTTTTTTGTTCGTGTGTTTACGTAGATAATTGGTATGCAATATTGATAGTGCGAATTTTGGTTCCCACAGTTTGGCGCTAGAAGGAGGGGGGGATGGATTCTCTAACACCGAACGATCAGAAAGCAACATGTCTTATCAAACAGACAGCAATATTGTCTTCTCCAAGGAAAGAGCAATGGCCGGCCAGGCAAAACCTTGCGACGACCTCCTTTTCATAGAACTGACAATCACTAATATCGATGTCGCAAGAGTATTAGTCGACACCGGAAGTTTGGCTGATATCCTCTTCAAAAGTACCCTCGAGAGAATGGGAATTGGCCTAGCCGAAATCACGGAAAGAGCAATCTCGTTAGTAGGATTCTCAGGGGAAGCAACTATGACTCTCGGTTTCTAGAATTTCTAGTCATCGATCGCCCTGTGTCTTATAACGCGATCGTGGGCACCCCATGGCTAAATTCTATGAGAGTGATCCCATCAACTCTCCACCTATGCGTTAAATTTTCAACTCCCCGCGGAATTGAAACAATCTGGGGAGATTGGAAAGTACCGCAAGTCTTCTTTGCCGCATAATTAAAACAAAAAACCTCGACAGCTGAGAATTCTCTTAAAAGAAGAGAAATCCAACTCCTGTTGAAAACGCCCCAGTAAAATATCCAACGGAGATCTTTTGGCAATTACGGAAGGCGGAAGCCCTAGAGGAAAAATGCGAGCCAACTTGCAAGCCTGTGGTCTCAGTGTGTCTCGACGAATCGTTCCCCGAACGATGGGTCGAAATCGGTGCTATCATCTGCGATCCATTAAGAGCAAAACTCATTGCCTGCCTAAAAGAAAACTTTCACACGTTCAATTGGACCGCCGAGGACATGCCTGGAGTCGACATTAATATAACATGCCATGATCTAAACGTAGATACAACCTTTAAACCAGTCAAACAAAAAGATGAAAGTTGGATCCCGAACGAGCCGCTGCAGTAAACGATGAGGTTGAGAAACTACTCAAAGTAGGATCATAACAGACGAAAAATATCCAGACTGGCTCGCAAACCCCGTCGTGGTTATGAAGAAAAACGGAAAGTGGCGGGTCTCCGTCGATTTCACTGATCTTAACAAGGCATGTCCCAAGGATAGCTTTCCGCTACCACATATCGACAGTCTGGTCGAAGCAACGGCAGGAAACAAACTCCTATCTTTCATAGACGCCTTCTAAGGGTACAATCAAATCATGATGAAGCCCGATGATCGTGAAAAAACGCGTTCATTGCAGACCGAGGAACTTATTTCTACAAACTAATGCGGTTTGGACTAAAGAACGTGGGCGCAACTTACAAACATGTCGTGAACCGTATGTTCTCTGATCAACTCGGATAACTATGGAGGTTTATATCGACGATATGCTCATCAAATCCCTTAACAAGCAGGATCATGTTGTCCATCTACGAGAATCCTTCCAGCGGTTGAACCTTCATAAAATGAAACTTAACCCGGCAAAGTGCCGATTCGCCGTAGCATCAGGGGAATTCCTAGGGTACCTTGTGACGTACCACAGAATCGAAGCTAACCCAAAGAAAATCGACGCACTAATCGAAATGGCCTCCCCGAAGACCAAACGAGAAGTGCAAAGATTAACTGGTAGAGTCGTGACACTCAATCGCTTCATCTAACAATCAACGGACAAATGCTTTCCATTCTACAAAACTTTGAAAAGGAACAAAAAGTTTGAGTGGTCGGAGCAGTGCGAAAAAGCTTTCCAACAGCTGAAGCATTACTTGGCGACTCCTCCAGTTCTCTCGAAACCCGTAGAGGGAGAGCCCCTGTTCCTATATATAGCATTATCGGCAACAGCGGTGAGCGGCATCCTGATCAGAGAGGAGTGCGGCGAACAAAAGCCGATTTTTTATGTAAGTAAAACATTACTGGACGTCGAGACACGATACCCATTAATGGAAAAATTAGCACTCGACATCGTAATATCAGCTCGAACGTTGAGGCCTTATTTCCAATCTCACGCAATAATATTCCTCACAACCTTTCCACTGCGAACGATTTACAAAGCCCCAGCCAATCGGGAAGGTTAGCTAAATGGGTAGTCGAGTTAAGCTTATACGATATCGAATATCGAGCTAAAACTTGCGCAAAATCTCAAGTGCTCGCGGATTTTCTAGTAGAATTGCCTACAGAAGATATGACAAACAAGGAACCAAACTCCACCTGGATCCTTCACGTTGACGGATCTTTGTCTAAGCAAGGCTCGGGGATCGGCTCGTTCAAGACTCAAGACGAAGCGCAAGGGACCGGGATTTTTAGACCTAAGAGACTTCTGTTAGTTTTAGAGATTCTTTAGAACTTAGTCGGCTAGACTAGAAAAGCTGTGACGTAGAACGTTTTCTTCTTTGGTTCTGCGATTCTCATTGTTAGCATTGCTCTACTCGATCTGATCTCGACAATACTCCGTAACTCGCTTCTTTTTCATCAATAATAAACCCCTTAGCACAAATATCATTGATATTTTGTTGTCTCTTTCTCTTTTTGTTCTTTTGTTTACGCAGATAATCTGAACCCCAAGAAAAATAAGGTTCTCCTCGCTTTCCTCCATTCATAAAATCGGCAGTGCGAATTTCGGTTCCCACAATTGAGATGATTTCTTCAGATGCAGAGGGGTAGGAAAATTTACTATGAACCCACTATTTTAATTCGATGGAATGATCACACATATCTAGAAGCGAAAAGTAGGAAAATTTCCTATGACCCTATTATTCGCCTACACTTTGCAGAATAAAAAAATAATAAAGATTCAGAAAAGAGAGAGGAAATGGATCAGAAAAGACTACTTGTGGTCCAGATACTTTCCTGAGTTGAGTTCATGTTTTCACTGATCAATACTCCCAAGAATTAGCTTACACATTTATTTGTAGAAAGTTGGTCATTATAGGGTATGTTAGACGGCATCAACTAAGCTATAAGCTAAATGGTATGATTGCTAAGCTAAGGTATAACACATGGAAGTGCCTTTAATGTTGGCACTAATACGATGTGGCCTGCAACATTGCAAAGGTGATAGTAGTAGTTTAAAAGATATGTGAATCCTTGTGTTTTCAAACCTCTGTCACATGACTATTCTATGTTTTGCTTGGGGGCAAGCAAATAATAAGTCTAAGGGAGTTGATATACTATAGATTTTACCAGTTTTAAGCTATAGATTAAGTCTTTTATAGAGTATATTATTTGTGTTTGGGGTCTTTTGGAGTCTTTTCAGGTTTATGTACGTTTTGAGAAACTTTGGAGATTTTGGAGCTATTTGAAGTGCATAACTACACATACGTGTCAGAGGTTTGGCTATAGATGGAGGCCTTCCCACGGTGTGATTGAGCTCATCTTTTGACACAAGATAGAACATTAAATTAACTTTCCAATTTTTGACACAACTAACTTTCATTCTTGACATTGGTGCTAAGGGTGATATTACTTTACACAAGATTCACACAAGCAAGAATCCGGCTGATTTCCTAACTAAAGTGTTACATGGTCCAAAATTTCGATTATGTTTTGAATTGGTAAACTTGTTCTGAAGCAGGCATGGCTCCGGGTAACAACAAATCAGGTGTGTTGGTCACCTCGCAAAACAGTCAAGACAGTGAGTTAGATACTATTGAAATCTCAAGTTAGTATCATAAATTCATCTGAAAAAGAACCAACTTGAGCTAGAAGAAAAAAAGTTGTTACCAGAGTATTGGAAGCAAAGTGGAGTTCTCTGTAAGTGTACGGTTTCAGGTGGAGTCTCTTCGGGTTCTATGAAACAGAAAGAAGATTAGAGTCAGAAAAGGAATTATAATGTCAACATCAATAACATCTAAAAGATTCAGTAGTAAACGGAAGAAGAAATGTCAGGTGGATAACTTATCTGAATTTGTGGTTGGTAAAGGTTGAAGCTTTTGGTGTCAGGTGATTAGATTAGACGGGTTTTGGCTCCGACCGGGAACATGCAGGAGGGTTGAAAAGACTGTTGATTCAGTTCTGGTACATGCAAAAGGTGATGTGTGTTGACTGCGGCTAGATTCTTCAGGATCTGCAGAGAAAAGAGAAGATATGAGTCAAGTGAAGGTTCGACGAGTTCTTACTCTAAATCAGAAAGAGTAAAAAGAGAAGAGAAGCTATACATAGAATACCTTAGTTACGGCGGTTACTCTCGGAAGTCGTGGGAGCTGGATAAAATCTCAGGAAGTCATCAGAACAGATCCGGTGAAGTGAAAGCGACGAATCGCCTTAGAAAGAAGGGAGAGTCTGGAGGCTAGGGTTTTGAAGAGAGAGTGACATGATTTGGTGTTGTGTCCGAAAGGTGGAGATTATAGGTCTAAGTTCAGCCAAACTCCGAGTGGGATTGATAACTTCTGGCCCAACCAATACTTAGACCAAAACTATTCACCATTTTTCTAATGATCTCCAACATAATGATCAATCTGAATCCATTCAGGAAAATCTATTTCCTATAGAATCATATGGATACTTTTTACTATACCATCTTGTGTTTTCTCAGCTAATGAGCTTCACAGAGTATGTAGCCGATCGTTTAGCTGCGGCTATCAGAGCGGTTTCTTGTACCCTTTTTGGATATCTGGACGAGCAGACTGTGGCCACCCTGACTTCAAGCTCGACTGTAGTAGAGGATTTGCAGAGCTTAGTATCTCCTCCGTGAAGTTTAGAATCTTAGAGGTGAGTTATGAATCTCGTTTCATACGACTGGCAAGATCGGATTATATCGGCGATCTTTGTCCTAATGATCCTTTAAGTATGCCATTCGATGAAAACGTCCTTCCACTTGTTCCTAACACCACTATGTTAACGATTTTATTACGACTGCGGCGAAGACTTTTCACTCTATGTTTCTACTTATGTTGGAGATCTTTCTTGTGGGGATGATGGAAGAAGTTACTATGTGACAAGAAACCTCTCATCCTCGCTACTTGACGGGATTAGAGGTCATTTATACGACTTCGATGCATCTTGCAAAATCGTCAGTATTCCTGCATACGGGCCTAGGCTCGACACACTGTAGAACAACCAGACTCGATATGATCTGCAGAAAGCTCTTGCAAAGGGTTTCAAGGTTGAAGTTAACCAAGAATGTTGAATGTGCATAGATTCTAAGGGTGCTTGTGGATATAATGAGAGCGCAGGTGGATTCGTCTGCTATTGTATAGATGAGCCAAGTCATTTTCACAATTAACGTTGCGAAGAGCTACGTACCGGAAGAGAAAGAGCAATCTGAAACATCTGGAAAATGCTTTGCATGAAGGGTTTGATGTGAAAGTGAAAATTAATGAACAAACATGTGAAGAATGTGTGTCCTCTCATGAAATCTGCGGCTTCAAAAATACAACACAGATCTGATGCAAGAATGATTCATCATCAAGATGCAACACACTCCATCTACCTCATAGTAAGTTTTTCATACATCATCATCGTTTCATAGGCATCTTCTTTAATAACTTTTAGTAGAATCACGTTTTTATAAAAAAAAAAAAAAAAACTAAGATGATTATTCCCCATGATTGTTGATTTTTAAAGTTTTTCCATTCTGCAAACCCTTTTTTACTCTCTCACATATCAATCTGACTGCAATCACAATCTTAAGTAAAATCTCTTGGGAGCTTTCTTTTTTTTCTTTCACTAATTAATTACCTATATTTTGTTTCAACCTTCCTTTGTTGATTTACACATTTAGACGTTGTCACATCACATAGCTTGCTAGTGAGCTTAAAAGAGAAGGTAACGACGCTCTTTCATTTAATGCGTTTACTTCTTAATTCTATCACCAGTCAGTCCAGTAGTAAATGGTCTTTTTACATTATTTCACACTCCATTTCTCCGAAATTTCTTATAGATTCTTTGTAGCAGAAAGAAAAACAACAATGACGGAAAGGGACTGCGTGCTGTTCCTTCTTAGAAATTTCCAAGCACTTGACTTTGAAGTCGTCGTCCAGAAAAAAAAATAATATATCAAAAAAATAAAAAGTAATAATAATAATAATAATATATCGAAGAAGGACCCAACTTTGTATAGTGCAAAGTGGGAACTCGTTTTATTTTTTGTAAATAACAGAGAAAAAAAAACTTACACTATTCCTTTTCATCGTTTACCAATATGCATTCAAATTCTTCGTTGTAAGGGCATTATTATCCTCGGTCTCTTAACCGGGTTCTTAATTTATGATTTGACATTTTTTTTTTTACACTTTTCGGCTAATATACAGTTCTTATATCTATTATTTAAGAGACGGTTCTTAGTTTTTCTTAGTTAACAACTAAGAAAAGCTAAAAATCGTCTATTATCCGAAGCTAAAAACTCCAGTTAAGAGACCATGGACAATAATGGTCTTAGCTACCTAATTCCAAAGAACCTTCGATTTTATTTAATATAAACTCCAGAAAAACATATTTAAAAAGATAATAAGTGATGGGTTGGTCAAAAGGACAAAACACAGGCTCCTTTAGTTCAACTCTTACAAATACAAAGTGACCTCCAATACTGATATATTGCATTTTTAGCGTATTCTAACTCATATTTTCAACCGTTTTTCGAGTCTTGTTGTTGTTTATCGAGTCTTTTCAGGCCAGGAATGCTTTAGGATGAAGTTTTGAGTACAAGGAGCAAGGAAAAGAAGAATGTGTGAAATGGAGCCCGATCGATCGATCCAGGGAGTGGATCGATCGATCCCAAGACGCAAATTCGCCTCTTTGGTGCGGGACAAATTTCGATCGACCGAGCAAGAACCAGTCGATCCGTATAACATGGATCGATCGATCCCCTTCTGGATCGGTCGATCGCGTGGTCGATCCGTTTTTGCACGAATTTACGGAACATATTTTGATCGACCGAGATAAGAAGTGAGTCGATCTTCATCATACAGATCGACCGATCCACTCCTGGATCGGTCGATCCCGTGGTCAATCCAAGTCGGTTTGCGCACAAGAAAACCAGATTTCTCGGTTTTATTCAAGTTTGAACCGGTTTTGTTTAGGGATTTTGTGAAAAACGTGTTGAACCTTATTTGTTGCAGGGGCTGAGTGTTTTTCGGACTACGTTTTCATTTTACATTGGTTTGCTTTTTGGCTTTTGGAAATTGTAAGCTCTAGGGAGAAGAAATCTATACTCTTGATAGAGAAGCTCTTTTTGAACCCTATTTGATTTCACATTTCTATTCAATGAATTATTCTGTTATCTTCTGTGTTCTTCATTTCATGTCTGAGTAATCCTACAGTTAGGCTAGGGTGAATCGAAGGGATCCATGAATCATTGAGACTGACATGTTATATAGGGGTTAATCCCATTGGTTCTTCATCTAGATGTATCTTATTGCTTGAACTGGACTGCGCACCTAGTTCATGATCTCTAGGTTGTTTAAACTCACTGAAAATGATTGTTTAAACTCCTGAAACAAATCTAGATGAACAAGTGTTCATAACCGACGGTAGTTGTTGTTAGGAAACTTGTGAACAAATCAAACTTCTTGAATTGCATGATTAGAATTCTAGATAAAACGGAAGTTGATCTTTAGATTTCTAATTCATAGGGTTTAGTTTGCCGAAAGTTAACTAAACTATGCTTGTTGTTTGTTTTCGAGAACGGTTTAAATATGAATCCCATGTCTAGCATTCATATCTTGATTTATGTTTTCCTAAGAATACCCATGGCCTAGCGTTTTTATTCATCTGTGAAACTTAATTTACAATCTGTTATTTATATTTCTGAAATTGAAACAATCAAAACAAACTCTTGTCGTTCTAGCTTGACTTTTCTCTCGAAGATTTATAGTGTAACCTTGGTCTCTGAAGAATTCGATCCCTATATACTACTGCGCACTACCGTACACTTGCAGTTGGTTTTAGTGGTTAAAACCTGAGTACATCAAGTTTTTGGCGCTGTTACTGGGGACCAATAGCGTTACCTTTGAATCTAGGACTAGAGTCTAGTCTAGAATTTTATTTTCGTTGTTACTAATACGTTCTTTCTTATCTTTCTTGTGTGTGTTTCAGGTGTATGAGCACAAGAAGCCAACGTTCTTGAAATCTGGTGATTGTCTCCAAAGAAGAACTAGCAAGAATCGAAAGAGAGAACAACAGAACTAGAAGAAGAGACATGGCCGGTCAATAAGATCTGCCAAAAGGATTGAGAGATAACTAAAATCTCCACATGGATAATGAGCAAGAAGTTAACAATCCTGCTGGAAATGCTTGTGGTGGTATTCCACCGCGCCACCCTGCTCAAGAGCAAAAGAGACCTCAGCTTCGTCCTATTGGAGCTATTGATACTCCACATGCCTTCTATCAGAACCGGTCTGCGATCCAGCCTCTTCCTATCAACATGCAGGATTATGAGATCAATCCTCAGATCATAGCTTTGGTCAAGCAGCACATGTTTCATAGTCTGCCTTCTGAGAGTCCTATGGATCACATTGAGAACCTTGAGGAGATCTGTAGCACAACAAGATCCAATGGGGTCCCTGCTGATTACCTTTGTTGCAAACTGTTTGCATTTTCTCTGGGAGATGAAGCTTTGAGATGGCTGAAGTCTCAACCTGCAGGATCTATTATTACTTGGGATCAATGCAGAGCTTTGTTCTTGGACAGTTTCTACACCAAATCCAAGATAGCTAACCTGAGGAGTAAGATCACAAACTTCCAGCATAATGCTTCTGAGCCATTGAATGAAGCATGGGAAAGGTTTAGAGAGTATCTGAGAGAGTGCCCACATCATGGGTACTCGAATGAGCACATCCTCAACATCTTCTACGATGAAGTGAACTGGACTGTCAAGAACTCCCTCAATGCAGCCAGCAATGGGGATTTCATGACGAAAACTCAAGAAAAAACTTACACTTTGATCGAGAACCTAGCTACTAGCTCCAGCAATCAGTGTGAGGAGTATGATAGATCGAGGAAGGTCAGCAGTGTAGACACTAAGAAGTTTGAGGAGATGAGTGCAAAGATTGACATGCTTATGCAAAGAAATCATAAGATGGTCAGCTTTATTGAGGACAATGGAGAGGGAGCATTTCAGCATGTTTTCTCTGATAAGGAGCTTGAAGACCAGCAAGTTGAAGTCAACTATGTGAATGAGCAGAATAGAGGGTACAACCAGAACTACCAACAGCAAGGGTACCAGAACCAACAAGGTGGACAGAACTCAGGACAAAACCGAAATCAAAACCAGAACTACCAACAACAAGGGTACCAGCATAAGCAACAACAAAACTCCTACCAACCCAGGAACACATCAAATGATGCAAACTCAATCCCAGTTGCTCAAGAATCTAAACTTGAGCTGATGATGCAACAACTGATGATCAACCAACAAAAGAGTGCTTCTGAGATAAACATCAAGGTTGACAACATCAACATTAAGGCTGACAGCATGTACCAAGATCTGAACAACAAATGGGAATCTCTTTCAGTTCATGTGAAGAAGCTTGACACTCAAGTTGCTCAAACAGCAGAAGCTGTCAAAAGACATGATGGAGTTCTTCCTGGGAAAAATGAACAAAACCTCAGGAATGAGTTTGTTAATGCTATCACCCTTAGAAGTGGTAAAGAGCTGCCTCCTAATGAGAGGAGAACTGTGGAGACTAAAGAACCAGTAGTGGTGAATGTTGAGCCAGAAACTGTGGAGGTTGCTGAGCCAGAAACTGTGGAGGTTGCTGAACCGGTTGAAGCTAGCGCGTTGGGAAGGAGACTGTGGAAGTTGCTGTAGACACACCTCCTCCAGTTCGAGTATACCCACCAAAATTGCCATATCCAGTGAAACAAAAGAAGTCTCGCAGAAATTTAGAGGCATCTAAGTGTAAGGAAATGGTTAGCGAATTGACTGTGAAACTCTCATTCGAGGATGATGTTGAGATGATGCCTGCTTTGAAGAGGTATGTGAAGAGTTTGGTGACAAACAAGGCTTCTCCTAAGGAGAGTGTTATGTCTATCTCCAAGAGATGTAGCACACTGCTTCAGAACAGAGTTCCAGAGAAGATGGAAGATCCATGGAGCTTTGTATTGTCATGTGAGATTGAAGGTGCTATCTTCAGGAGGTCTCTCTGTGATTTGGGATCAAGTGTGATTTGATGCCATACACTGTGGCTAAGAGGCTTGGTTTCACCAAATTTAAGCCCACAAAAATCCAGCTAGATTTTGCAGATCGCTCAGTGAGACATCCAGTTGGTGTTGTTTTGGACATTGACGTAGTGATTGGAAACTACAAGATTCCTGCAGATTTTGTAGTGCTGGAGCTGGATCAAGAGCCTAAAGATCCTCTTATTTTGGGACATTCATTCTTAGCTACAGTAGGAGCTATCATTGATGTGAAGAGAGGCAAGATAGATCTCCATTTGGGAGACATAATCATGAAGTTTGAAGTGGATAAGATGCTGAAAAGACCTAAACTGGATGGTCATACTTTTTCCATTGACCATGCTTCAGAAGATGATGAAGATGAGGAAATGACTGAGGAGTTACTGAGAGATGATCCTCTGGAGATTGCTCTTACTCTAGCTGAGAGTGAGCATGGGTACTTGAATGAGGATACAGCCGGGTTTGCTAAGGTGTTGAATTATGGGGTGCAAATGGCACACATGGTAGCTTTTCTGAGCCTTGATGAAGGGAAATCACCTACACCAAAAGCTACTGCGGATCATCTCAACCCATAGAGTGAACTGAGAGCTCCAAAGGTGGAACTCAAAACACTTCCAGCAGGGCTAAGGTATGTATTTCTTGGTCACAACTCTACTTATCATGTGATCATCAATGCTGAGTTGAACAACGTTGAAACTGCTAAACTTTTGTGTGAGTTAACGAAGTTTCATAGAGCAATAGGCTACTCGCTAGATGACATTCCTGGTATATCACCTGATCTTTGTATGCATAGGATATATCTAGAAGATGAATCAAGGAATTCTATAGAACATCAAAGGAGGTTAAACCCGAATCTAAAAGATGTTGTTAAGAAGGAGATAATGAAACTTCTAGAAGCTGGAATAATTTATGCTATCTCTCATAGTAAATGGGTTAGTCCCATGCATGTTGTACCAAATAAAGGTGGAGTAACAGTAATCAAAAATGATAAGAATGAGTTGATCCCCACTAGAACTGTCACTGGTCATAGAATGTGCATAGACTATAGAAAGTTGAATGCTGCAACTAGGAAAGATCATTTTCCTTTGTCATTTATTGACCAGATGCTTGAAAGATTGGCTAACTATCCATACTACTGCTTTTTAAATGGTTATTCAGGTTTTTTCCATATAGCAATTCATCGAGATGATCATGAGAAAACCACATTCACATGTCCTTATGGCACATTTGCTTATCGCAGAATGCCGTTCGGTTTGTGCAATGCGCCTGCCACGTTCTAAAGGTGTATGATGTCTATTTTTACTGACATGATTAAGGATATAATGGAAGCATTCATGGATGATTTCTCTGTCTATGGATCTTCGTTTTCTGTTTGTCTTTCTAATCTGTGCAGGGTACTTAGGCGGTGCGAGGAAAAGGATCTGGTGTTGAACTGGGAGAAGTGCCCCTTCATGGCCAGAGACGGCATTGTTCTTGGACACAAGATTTCAAAAAAGGGCATTGAAGTTGACAAGGCTAAGATCGAGGTGATGCCGAGTCTACAGCCACCTGATTCAGTAAAAGGGATCATAAGTTTTCTAGGTCATGCGGGGTTCTACAAGAGGTTCATTCAGGATTTCTCCAAGATTGCAAGGCCTTTGACTCGTCTTCTCTGCAAGGACACTAAGTTTCACTTCAACAGCGAGTGCTTGGAAGCTTTTCATACCATCAAGGGAGCACTAGTTAGTGCACCAATTGTCCAACCACCGGACTGGGAGTTGCCTTTCGAGATAATGTGTGATGCCAGTGATTACGCAGTAGGGGCTGTCTTGGGGTAGAGGAAGCTTCATGTCATTTACTACGCAAGCATGACACTCGATGATGCACAATGCAACTATGCTACTACTGAGAAGGAGCTGCTGGCCATTGTTTATGCTTTGGAGAAGTTCAGATCCTATCTTGTTGGATCCAAGGTCATAGTCTACACCGATCAAGCTGCATTGAGATATCTGCTCTCAAAGAAGGATGCAAAACCGAGGTTGCTGCGATGGATTCTCTTACTGCAGGAGTTTGACCTTGTGATCTAAGACAAGAAAGGGATTGAAAATGGAGTTGCAGATCATCTGTCTAGACTGAAGGTGGAAGAAGAGTTATCTCTGGCTGATACTCTTCCGGTAGAAACTGTTTATGCAGTAAATGTTCAATACAATGATGGATATGTGTCAGTAAAAGATGCAAGCATTCCAAAGGTGCCTTGGTTTTCAGAGATTGTCAACTACCTAGCTGCAGATCAAGAACCTCTTAAGTTTACTGGAAATGACAAGAAGAAATTTTAAAAAAATGTCAGGCACTACTTTTGGGATGAGCCATTTTTGTACAAGCAGTGTGCTGACAATGTTTTCAGAAGGTGCATCACTGAATAAGAGATTCCAGGCATCCTATTCCACTGTCATGGTTCCAACTACGCTGGACACTTTGCTGCGAGCAAGACTGTTTCGAAGAATCTACAGGCTGGTTACTAGTGTCCTAAAATGTTCAAGGATGCCCATTCCTTTGTCTCTAAGTGTGATGCATGTCAGAGACAAGGAAATATCAGCAAGAGAAACGAGATGCCTCAGAACTTTATCTTGGAAGTTGAGGTGTTTGATGTGTGGGGCATTGATTTTATGGGTCCATTTCCATCCGCCCACAACAATCAGTTCATTCTCGTCGCAGTAGACTATGTCTCTAAGTGGGTAGAGGCAATAGCAAGTCCTACAAATGATGCTAAGGTGGTTTTAAAGATGTTCAAGTCCATCATTTTTCCAAGATTTGGAGTGCCAAGGGTGGTGATTAGTGATGGAGGAACACACTTTATCAAAAAGGTGTTTGAGAATCTTCTCAAGAAAAATGGTGTAAGGCACAAGGTGACAACTGCATACCATCCTCAGACAAGTGGACAAGTTGAGATTTCTAACAGAGAGATCAAGAACATCATGCAGAAAACAGTTAGAACAACTCGAAAGGATTGGTCAACCAAGCTAGATAATGCTTTGTGGGCATACAGAACTGCCTATAAGACTCCTATTGGCACAACCCCATTACATCTGGTTTATGGAAAACCATGTCATCTTCCAGTGGAGTTAGAGTACAAGGCAGCTTGGGCAGTCAAGCAAATGAACTATGACATGAAATCTGCAGCTGAGAGAAGGATGATTCAACTCAATGTGTTAGATGAGTTCAAAAATTTAGCTTTCGAAAACTCAAAGATCTACAAGGAGCGCACTAAAGCTTATCATGACAAGAAGATCATTCCAAGGACTTTCACTGCCAATGATCAGGTTCTACTTTTCAACTCTCGTCTGAAGTTATTCCCTGGAAAGCTTAGATCTCGATAGTCTGGTCCATTCACGATCAAAGAAGTGAAGCCTTATGGTGCAATTGTGCTGTAGAATCATGATGGTGGTGAATTTGTGGTTAATGGTCAACGCCTGAAACCATATCTAGCATATTCAGAGATCCCTAAGGGAGAAGCTGTCTCTCTTGGTGAACCACCTCTAGCATAGAGGGTGCCAAAGTCGAGCTAAAGACGTTAAACAAGCGCTTGGTGGGAGACAACCCACTGGTATGTATACATATTCTCTTCTTATTTTCTCTTTCAATTTGAATTTTGGTTTTGTTTTTAGTTTTGCAGGTATATATAAAAAAAAAGGAACTTGGGCAAGTCCAGAATATGGATCGATCGATCGGTCCTGGACCGGTCGATCTGCTGATCGATCCAAACGCGTCAACATTTGCGGAACAGTTTTTGATCGACCGGAACAACACCGAACTCGATCCCCTGATCGATCTGAAAGGATCGATCGATCGCCCAAACTGTCCGGTCGATCCGCCTCGGCCGATCCAGGAAGCGTTGAAACCTGCAAAATTGCAAAAGTATATTCGATCGACCGAGACAGAGTCCAATCGATCGAGCACTGATCGATCCATAGCGGATCGATCGATCCTACCTGGGGATCGATCAATCCCGACCCGGGTAAGTTTCAAATCGATTTTTTCGGTTTTCTCCGGTTTACTCCCACTTGATTTGAACCGGACAAACACGATTTCAGAGTCTATTAACTCGATTTTCGGATCAAAAACTTTCATTTCTCCCTTGCAAAATCGAGTTCATAGAGAGAAAAGGGTTCTCAAACCCCCAATTCCTAACTTCCTCAATTTCACTCCGTTTTTGACGATTCTTGGGTCTAATCCATATGATTTTGCGACCTGATTCTGAATCTGTCACTATCTCCTTCGATTTGCAAAGGTATGGAATTCGAAACCCATTTTTGAGTTCGAAAATATAAGGTGCAAAGGTGAATTTTTTGAGTTTTTTAGGGTTGTTTGGCTTGAATCGTGTGCTAAGATGTTGATTAGGGATGATTTCGGACATAACACATGCCTTAATTCATAGTTTTAATGTTGATTTAGGAATTTAGGTTTTGTTCTTGATAAAAAAAATTGAAAAAAAAAAGAAAAGAAAAAAGGGCAAGAAATGGAGATGAGATTAATTGTGTTTGATTGTCATATTTTTGAAAACTCATTTTTGAAATTTTGTTTAATTGCAGAAGGTGGGTAAGTTAACCTCGAGGAAGAATCAGAAACAAAAGGCAGTAGCACGACCAGACACTCAGGATGTGGACACAGCTGGTGCATCCGACTCAGTCCAACCGGATAGTGATGAAATTCATGCAGCAACTCCTTGGCCACGACCGGTGTTGACACCATTTGCTAAGGTTCCGAAACACAAAGGAGAGGACATCACTAGCAATTCTATTTTGAAGAGCTTTCCTCCTTACGCTTACCGCGATTACAGTGCTGGTTGGAGTGGTTACCATAACCTTCTCTACAATGGTTTGCTGAGGATGCCACTAAAACCAACCAAGTTCATTTGTGACTACACTAAAAAGGAGTTGAGAATAATGCGGGATGTCAAGAAGATGTGGAAGAACATGGAGATTGGAACTCTTGGTTATGATCCTGAACCCATTTATCCGGAGCTGGTTATACAGTTTCTTTCCTTCATCGAGCTGCACTATAAGTCAGAAACAAATAGGGTGGCTAGTGAAGGCAAGCTTACTTTCCTTATCCATGGAGTACTTTATGAAATGACCATTCATCAGTTGTGTACACTGTTTGGCTTCGAAACCAAACATGAGGCGTGCTCTCTACCCGATTTCCCTCAGGCTTGTCTCTTATGGAGTGAGATAGACAAGACCAACTACGTTTCCAGAGAGGCCAAGCTTGCTATGGTTAGGAATCCAGTTCTACGAGTGGTCGCTAAGTATTTGGGTCATCTTCTGCTAGGGAAAGAGGAAGCAGGATCACTTACAGGAGATGTGGCACAGCTCATTCATTACGGGCTACCTTCAGCACTCAGGCCGGTTTATGACTTTGGAGAGCAACCTCCCGCAGAGCTTTCAGTTAACATGTGAGCACTGTTCGCTGATATGCTATTTGCTAGGAAGTTCAGAGGCCTGTGTGAGCACTTCAAGAAGCCTTTGGAGGAATCCATAGGTGGTCTCCTCACTCGGATCTTCAAGTATCATGACATCGATCTCTCGAGAACTCCTTGTTTGGATGCTATTAGCAGGTTCGATGCCCAGTTCCTCACTAACACCAGGACTCTCTCCCCTGGTAAGATCTACCGGTTTACCCTTCCTTACGGCGAGGTCCTTCTCTGCAAGCTCCCAAAGCCTTCCATTACATCTCTGACGTCTGTGGAGAACATGCGCTTCAGGCCTCCAGCTGAGCTTCTCTACACACCTCCTACACCAGATCCCAAACGTCGCCGAGGCTCTTCTTCTTCGGGTCCAGCTCAGAGAGAAGACGAGCATGACCCTACTCCTGACTTCACAACTGATCACACTGTCCATCCCTCTATGGAGTACTTGCTTCCAGCTTACACGGGACAGTATGACCCTGCAGCACCACCCTTGGATGGTACACCGCAAAAGCAGTTCGCCTGGACTGCAGATACACTGGGAAAGCTCTCGACGATGATGCATACCATTTGGGGAGCACTTGCGAAGGTCCGTTGTCCACCACCTCCATCTTGTTGCCGCGCTCCGCAGACTTCCGAGCCTTCTGAGCCTGCTGATGACATTGGAGACATACCTGATGTTGCTGGACACAGAGATACCGACACCTTGGACGACGATGATGCAGCTGATTCAGATCATGATGCACGCTTTCCTAGCCGCAGGCGCGGACTAGGACAGAACATGAGCTGCAGTCCCGACGACCATGCGTGATCAGTATCATCTCTTTCTATCCATTGTATTATATCATTTTCTTTATCTTTATGTACTTTTGCATTTGTCGTATTCTCCTTTGGATCTATTTTTCACGCCGAGACGGTGTGAAATAAGTCTGGGGGAAAGTACATTCTAGGACTAACGTTATCTTGTGTTTCTTTGTGTTTCTGTTGAGTCAGTTTGTTTCAAATCAGTCTGTTTTATTGAGTCAGTTTGTTTCAAATCAGTTTGTTTTATCGAGTCATAAAAAAAAAAGAGTCTGGAACTATGAAGTTTTCTTGGAACTGCTGTCTATTTAATGTTTCTGTGACCATTCTTTCAGCTAATGACTACAGACTGTACAACATGGAAAACACCAAAGTGGATTGATCTGCCATTACCATCCATACTTGTTTGGGTGTTTGAATATCTAATGTTTCCGTGACCATTCTTTCAGCTAATGACTGCAGACTGTACAACGTGGAAAACACCAAAGTGGATTGATCTGCCATTACCATCCATACTTGTTTGGGTGTTTGAAGGATCCAAAGCCGACCCCCACCTAATAAACTTGATTTCTCTTGTCTTGGGACTTGGCATACATCAGATCGGACTCCTCATTCAAGTCTGAAAAGACTAGTTTTTGTGAGTATAGTTTCCCTTTCTCTTCCCTTCCTAAAAAAAAAAAATGAAAAATGAAAAGAGAAACAGAAAGAGAAGGATAAAGGTCAAAAAGAAGTGAACCAGGTGCTTAGTGGCAACCACCATTAGTGCTTGTGTCTCATGGAAGCCTATCTAATAAACTCAGTCAATCAAAAAAAAAAGGAAAATTGTTTTTTTAGACCAAAAAAATAGGTACATTGTCCCTTTAGGCTAAACAAAACACTAATTGTCCTATTAGGCTAATTATTTTTAAAATGGCAATAATACCCTTAAATTTTAATTAAAATTCGAAATTATAATTACCAAATAATTAATAATATATATTAATTATTTATGTAACCTAAGTAATAATAAAAACAACAATTAATTATAAAATCAAAATTACAATTACAATTAGTAAACCAATTAGTAAACAATTATAATATAATTATATAATCTAAATAATTTTAAAACAAAAAAATTAAAAATTTAAATTCAATTTTAAAATTGGGCTTTTTGCAAAAGTGACTCAAAACTTGAAGTCAATTGCAAAACCAACCTCTGATTTTTTTTGAAATTTTGATTTTCCCTTTTCACCCTAGAATTTCGGATAATTTACGAAAATGCCATTAATGTAATTTTTTTTTTTTGGAAAATGTGTGTATTACCATATCAGCCTCATCTTCATCAAGTATTTACAATATTGCCATTGGCTTCAATACACCAACCACCATGAACAACCAATTTGAAGCTTTTAATGCTTCTAAAAATAGATTTTGACTTTCCTTTTTCGTTTGTAAAGGTTAAAAAACTTCATCTCTTTCACTTTCTCTCTTTAATCATCCAAAAATACAGAATATTTTGATTCAAAATTTTGTAAGGTTCATAGAGGCATTTAACGAGTGGGGCGCCCATGGTTCTTGGTCATTAACGAGTTGGTCGCTTAAGTTGGTCGTTTTCTGTGGTATTGGAGAAGCTACACAGGTTATCTCAGTTGTAAATGTATGAAATCGATTTTTTACCCAGATTTGTTCGTCCTGAAGACATCCATATAAGTCTTCTAGTTGGAGAAGACTTATATGAAAGTCTTCTGGTCAAAGAGCAGGTTAGTTTTTGCAATTGACTTTCTTGGTGTCTTTTTCAAACGAGTCATATGGAAGTGGGAAGACTTACACGTAAGTCTCCCAACATTTCTTTGTTAAAAAAAAAAAACGCGAAGACTTACACGTAAGTCTTCTAGAAAAACAGGTTTGTTTTTGCAATTGACCAAATTGTGTCAGAAATTTGACTTTCTCAGAAGACTTACTTGTAAGTCTTCTGGGTACGATTCAACTAAAGTCTTCTGAACTTTCAAAATTAAGTCTTCGAACCGTTGGTGTAAGTCTGCTTAGGTTACTTTTGCAATTAACAATAAAAACTTAAAATAAGTCATTTCAACCAGAAGACTTACAGGGAAGTCTTCCGACAGAAGACTTACTAATAAGTCTTCTGGAGTTTTATTCTGGGATTCTGGTCAAGAAAGACTTACGACAGAAGACTTATTCGTAAGTCTTCTCTCGGAAGACTTTCCTGTAAGTCTTCTGGTTGAAATGACTTATTTTAAGTTTTTATTGTTAATTGCAAGAGTAACCTAAGCAGACTTACACCAACGGTTCGAAGACTTAATTTTGAAAGTTGAGAAGACTTTCGTTGAATAGTACCCAGAAGACTTCTGCGAAAGTCCACTTTCTGACACAATTCGGTCAATTGCAAAACAAACTTTTTTTCCTAGAAGACTTACTTATAAGTCTTCTCGGGCAATTCGATTTTTTTTTAAAATCAAAGAGAGACTTCCCGAGAGGTCTGCTGTAGAAGACTTATCTGGAAGTCTTCCATTGTAAATTTTCAATTGCAAAAGTGATCTCTGCGGAAGACATACCCGTTAGTCTTCTTGCGAAGACTTCAATGAAGTCTTCTAAGTTGATTTTTAATAAACTTTCATTTTCTCTAAACATATAGACTTTTAAATATTTTCTTCTTATATTAACCAAATACTAAGGCTACTGAATGAAATTTGTACCTTAATAGGTGGTAATTATGAGGTTCCCTATCAACATTATGGTTTTTAGATAATGATAGAAGGTTATATTGATGTTCTATGTTATCTAATGTGTTTTAATTTTATTTTTTTCAGATGATGCGCCACTTACCGGTAGTCTATGGAGAGTGGTTTGTGAAAGATCATTCTTGGGAATTTGTGGTTGATGATGTCAAAGGAGCGAGAATGTTTTTTTTGACCGAAGGTTCTACACATGAGGAACTTGTTCAAATGGCTCAAGAAGATTATAACCTAGACATGAACACAGAGGTTGTGGAGTTGACCTACTCATTACCAGAAGCAATGATGCAACAGATGGCTCCAGCATCCTTCCCTCCTATTCATGTTACAAGTGATAGACAAGTTCTGAACTTGATCGAGATAACTAAAACGCATTATGTACGTCTTTTTGTATCAAGCCGAGGCAAATTTGGAAACAAAGAAGCTGAAGATAGTAAT
>MU105610.1:0-16458 GCA_012274485.2 Sinapis alba | reverse complement strand
ACTTGGACCAGCATCGACAGAAACACCAATCCGCTCCCAGAAACTGGCCATCTCATTTGTAACCTCACATCTCGGATTTTCAAGGTGCTCGATGTACTCGCAGTTGAGACCAGTGAGTTGTTCAAACTCTATCAGTGAAAACCTCACCGGATCTGCACCAACCAGACTCCAAAGCTCATATTTTTTCTTGATGTTGAGCTGGAAACAGAGCATGTAATGAACCAGCCTTGATGCCCAACCAAAATCCATCTCCTTGAACTTTAGGAAGACTCCCAATCTTGATTCCTTAAGCTCCTCGTATTCATCATCATGTAGAGCATCCCTTACAGCAGAAAACAACTTCGAGTCATCTGTATGGTATGCTATGCTTTTGTTTGGAAAGGATCTTCCCCTAAGGTAAATATCCTCTTCGGGAGTTCTAGTGAATCCATTTTTCAGTCTGCAAAACAATTAAAAACCAACATCTCAATCACAAACCAAACACAATTACTGGAAGACTTCGTAGAAGACTTCCAGTAAGATTCTCGAGGAAGACTTCTTCGAAGACTTCGACAAAGTCTAGACCAACATATTGAAGAACTTACAGTCGGAAGCTAAAGCGGTGAAGTTAGGGTCGGCAACGACAGCAGCGGTTACAGATCTGCAAAACTCGAAGTAAAATAAGAAGTCAGACTATCACGTTTATGGTTTAACGGCGGCGAAACTTCGTAAAGGTTCGCCTTAAGTCAAAACCTGGACTCGACACCAAAGAGTAAGAACTTACCAGCAGCGGAGCTCAACGATAACAATAACAGAACACGAACGGTTTCGGATCTGAAAAAAAAAGGAAGCGGGTTAGTTTAATCTCCAGAAATACTATTCCGACATGAAAGATAAAAGAGATTCGATGAAAAAAAGAGATTAGCGCGGTGAAAACGACGGAAAACGAGAAACGGCGGAAATCGTCTTCGGTATCGCCTTTAGAGAGAAACGGCTAGGGTTCCGTGGTTTACCAGCAAATAGTGAATTAATTAAAAAAAAAAGTAAAAAATTAGTATTTATATGTCCGGTAAAACATCCGGTTAGGTTAACTGTAAATTGGTAAAATTAAAAACCGGTTCGGCATAGAAGACTTACCCGTAAGTCTTCTCGCAAAAAAACATGCGAGAAGACTTACGGGGAAGTCTCTTACACCCTAATACGTCGAGAAGACTTACATTTAAGTCTTCTAGCGTAATATGTTTAAGAGACTTAAGTCTTCCAATACCCTAAACAAAAAGCCAAACTAAATATCAGTAAACCCTAGACTAAACTTAAAATCAACTCCAAAACTGTTTAATATACACAAAACTAAACAAATATATGTAAAAAACGATTTTTGAAAAAAATTAGTTAGGCTTCCAAAATCTAACCCTAAAGATACATACAATACTAGCACATATGTTTCCAAACCCTAGACCAAAGAATATCATGAGATGATACATTCACTCATCTATGTTGAAAACAATCCAATTTTACCAGATTTTATTTTATATCACTTACAAATGTTTATTATTACATGATTTAGATTTTTCCCACATCAAAATATTTTTTATGTAATTTATTAATTATTTTTAAGATTTACTAAACGAGAAGACTTACATGTAAGTCTTCTCAGAAGACTTACAAAATCATAGAAGACTTAAAAAACACGGAAGACTTAAATAGGCTATGAAGGTAAAAACGCATACACTTTTTTTTTTGGTCATAAGGGGCCTGTTGTAATTTCACTACTCTTTTAGGTTACTTTTGCATTTGATTGATGTTTGGGTACACTTTTGCATTTGAATTCAAGTTTTAGGTTGGTTTTGGCAATTTTCCCTTTAAAATTACATACAATTAGTAAATAATTATAATATATATAATTAAATTATATAATCTAAATAAGTTTTTATTTCAACTAACAATTCAATTATAAAATCAAAATTACAATTGTAAATAATTATAATATATATATTATTATTTTTTGAAATAACTATAAAAACTATATATATATATATATATATATATATATATATATTGACAAAAAGATGGTGTGAGGAAGGGCTTAGGACATTTTTTTTTGTTGAAAATATCGAGTATTTAAGATATGAAAATTGAAATATTCTCAAATATTTTGTTCCCATATTTTCGGAATAGATAAACCTTATCTGTAGAATATGTAGAATACAATAAATATGTTAGAACTTAACTTCTACGGGTTTTAGATTTAAAGTAATGTATAGATTCTAATTTCTACAGGTTTTAGATTTATAGTAATGTGTAGATTCTGATTTCTACAGATTTTAGAATGACAGGTAAAGCGTGGAATGTGCATTCCAAAAAATTTTAGATTATCATTATTTTCGTAGAACCCATATTCTAAAATAGTAGATTCAATGAAAAATGTAGATTGCGGTTTCTACTAATCAGAATACGAATTCTACTTTTTGTAGAACAAAATTTGAAATTATGAATTTAACATTTTTAGAACTGAAAAAATATCACTAAGTTGATATTGATATTTCATCAATATTTATTATTTTTAGAATTTTTTTAGTTTGTAAAACTATTTATTTGATTTATTTTCAAAAATACTAAGGGGCATTATAGGCAAAAATGGTGCAAAATAGAAATTAGCCTAATGGGACAATGTACCTATTTTTTTGGCCTAAAAAAACATTTTTCCCTAAAATGATACCCTACAAAGTAGGGAGAAATTGACTGAGTGAAGCGGGAAAAGAGAAAGGAAAGAAATTATATGTGTGATCAAGAACTTGAATGAGTGAGAATCCATGTGTCTGGTGATCAATATTCCCTCGATGAGGCTGCACTTTCAGCTCTAAATGGGGTTGGTGATGGTAAATTTGGACAACTCTCATGAGTTGTGGGCTGAAAACGGTTGGGTTGCTAAGCTGAGATCGAGTACATGGAGTGCCTTCTTTGGTTGGTGCGATTAGATGTGGCTTGCAACTGACAATGGTAGCGCAGTGTTCTAAAGGATATGTGAGTTCTCACGTTTTCAAACTTCTTTCTCGGATCATGGTAATTTGCTTGAGGACAAGCAAAAGACTAAGTCTGGGGGAGTTGATATGTTGCATTTTTAGCGTATTCTAACCCATGTTTTCAACCGTTTTTCGAGTCTTGTTGTTGTTTATCGAGTCTTTTCAGGTCAGGAATGCTTTAGGATGGATTTTTGAGCACAAGGAGCAAGGAAAAGAAGAATCTGTGAAATGGGGCCCGATCGATCGATCCAGGGAGTGGATCGATCGATCCCAAGACGCAAATTCGGCTCTTTGGTGCGGGACAAATTTTGATCGACCGAGCAAGAAGCCAGTCGATCCGTATAACATGGATCGATCGATCCCCTCCTGGATCGGTCGATCGCGTGGTCGATCCATTTTTGCACGGATTTGCAGAACATATTTCGATCGACCGAGATAAGAAGTGAGTCGATCTTCATCATACAGATCGACCGATCCACTCCTAGATCGGTCGATCCCGTGGTCGATCCAAGCCGGTATGCGCGCAAGAAAACCAGATTTCTCGGTTTTATTCAAGTTTGAACCGGTTTTGTTTAGGGATTTCTTGAAAAACGTGTTGAACCCTATTTGTTACATGGGCTGAGTGTTTTTCGGAGTACGTTTTCATTTTACATTGGATTGCTTTTTGGCTTTTGGGGATTGTAAGCTCTAGGGAGAAGAAATTTATACTCTTGATAGAGAAGCTCTTTCTGAACCCTATTTGATTTCACATTTCTATTCAATGAATTATTATGTTATCTTCTGTGTTCTTCATTTCATGTCTGAGTAATCCTACAGTTAGGCTAGGGTGAATCGAAGGGATCCATGAATCATTGAGACTGACATGTTAGATAGGGGTTAATCCCATTGGTTCTTCATCTAGATGTATCTTATTGCTTGAACTGGACTGCGCACCTAGTTCATGATCTCTAGGTTGTTTAAACTCACCGAAAATGATTGTTTAAACTCCTGAAACAAATCTAGATGAACAAGTGTTCATAACCGACGGTAGTCGTTGTTAGGAAACTTGTGAACAAATCAAACTTCTTGAATTGCATGATTAGAATTCTAGATAAAACGGAAGTTGATCTTTAGATTTCTAATTCATAGGGTTTAGTTTGCTGAAAGTTAACTAAATTATGCTTGTTGTTTGAGTTCGAGAACGGTTTAAATATAAATCCCATGTCTATCATTCATATCTTGATTTATGTTTTCCTGAGAATACCCATGGCCTAGCGTTTTTATTCATATGTGAAACTTAATTTACAATCTGTTATTTACATTTCTGAAATTGAAACAATCAAAACAAACTCTTGTCGTTCTAGCTTGACTTTTCTCTCGAAGATTTATAGTCTCTAAGGAATTCAATCCCTATATACTACCGCGCACTACCGTGCACTTCCGGTTGGTTTTAGTGGTTAAAACCTGAGTACATCAAATTTACAGAAACTGACATGAGTTTCAAGTTTCAAATTTCTAGTGTATGGTAAGTTACTTGTTGATTTTCACACATTTAGACGTAGTCACGTCACATAGATTGCTAACGAGATTGAGGTGGTGTATTAAAATGATAAATTCACTTTTATTCAAACATGATTTTAAAACCTTATTTAAAATTTACTGTTATTGAACTTTACATTTCATAAAGTATTATGAAATTCACTATTATTGAAAATATCTTAAGTTAATGAATTTATAAAGTTTTCAAGTGATTTTATACTGTTTTGATATTAAAAAAAATTATTGGATCAGGTATTTTAACAGATTTTATCTTTTTTCTTAAATTCCCTTTATTGTATTAAGCATTTATAACTATTATATAAAGTCTATGTTTATTAAATTTGTCATTTGCATAAACTATTCCAAATTTTAATTTATATTATATTTAACTAGATGACTTCCTGCGATTTTTCGGGATAATATCATTTAAAGATTATTTGCAGTAATTAAGTTATATATATTTGAAATTTATAATAGTTTTGATAAATTAAATTTAGAGAAATTCCTTTGGATAGCCCTTTTTAGTTTGTTTGTCACAAAAATAGTTTTTAAAGAAGAAAATGACCAAAATGTTTTTTTTGAAGCTAAAAAATGCATATAAATGCATTTATATCCCTAGGGTTAACTAATTTGGACTTTAGGGTTTAGAGTTAAGGGGTGGGTTTGGGGTTAGGGTTTCAAATTTCAAAAAAAATAAATAAAAAAATAAAAATTTCAAAAAAAAAAGTCTATTTTGGTCATTTTATTTTTTAAAGACTATTTTTGTGACAAAAACTTAAAAGGGCTATTTAAGAGAATTGCCCTTAAATTTATTAATAAAAATTGATATAAAACTTATGATTGGTTAATAATGTAAGAACAACATTAAATTTTATTATATTATGCTAATCATCTTAACACATGCATTTCATAAGTACGAAAAAAATAAAAACTGAAAAGAGAAACTACCATATATGAATTGTGATATATATCTAGTATTTCTATCAAATTCAGAAAAAGTAAGTTTGAAATGATTCTATTGTATTACTTGAATATAATGTAAATTTGTTTTACAATTTTAACAAATAATTTATGTCAATCAAATTTTTTTAATATTAGTTATAGTTTAGTTTTGTATATAATTATTCAACGATAAAGATTAATTTCAAGACATTTGAAGTATAATATAAGAGATCTTGTAAACATTCTCAAGACATTTGTATGTTTATTTATTTTTATATTAGATATACTATATTACTTAATAAAGTTATGGTTTTATTTAAAATTTATCTAGAAATTTAGATAATTTGAAGAAACTTTAGGATATAGATAATTTTTTTGTCTTATGACTACATATTCATATTCTGATAAAGATAAAAATCATGTAAACTGCAATCAAATATATATTATTTCATTATAACAAATTATAAATGAGCTATTTAAAATAAACTAAAATATATTAAAACATTAAATCATATATTCTATAAAATATTATTTTAAAGACTGCTTCGAGTAGAATATTTAATATAATATAATACATAGTTTTTAAGATATATTCTTAGAATTATGTTATAATTTTACTTTTATTTATATAGTTATTTATATATGTACTAAGGATAGATGTTTTATGTTTATAAGATATGAAACTAAACTAACAGCATATACAAATGGAACTTACTTCATTGATATTATTTGTTTGAGAATTATGAAAATCTTAAAATTTTGGTCAATACAGTGACTTCTAATCATTATGTTTATATATTTTTTTAGAAAAACTGAAGCACAATAATTAAATTACAAATATTATATAGTATTTATATATGATAAAGTTTCTACTAATTAATTAAAACCTCTTACAAAATGATTGATATATATTATGCTACAAATCCTATAACAAATAAGATTTTAAAGATTGGATCAAGCAAAATGTTATATTTCTATCATAATTTTTATTTTTACTTAATTAATTTAGTTTAAATAATTTGATACATTTAAATTGATGACTTTTCACTCAAAATCATAAGAACATGAAAAATAAAAAATTAAAAAAAAAACTAATGAGATTATTTAGATTTATATCCTAATTCTTATTTCTATTTATTTAATTAAGTTCAAATAATAAAATAAATTGATGAATCATTGGTTAAAATAATAACAACATGAGAAATAATAAACCGGGACTTGTGGCCTCGTGCTGATTAACTTGAGGGTAAAAAGTCCAATACAGTGAAGCCATCAGGGTTCGAGTCTTGTCCACTGGGGAATTAACATTTCGGCATCGCCAGGGATAGGGGACCGACACGTGGCAACACGTGACTAGTCTGGACCACTTATGTGGGGCCAGGATACCTCTGTATAATTCAAAAAAGAAAAAATATGAGAAATAATCACATTTTTTAATGGAGAATATGACAAATAAGCAAAATCTACTTATTTAATTAAGTTCAAATAATAGGAGATTTAAATTGATGATTCAAAATCATAAGAACATGACAAATAAACAAAATTACCTAAAGTTATGGGGAATATGACAAATAAGCAAAATCATTTCTCAAATAATAGTATATATATATGAATTTTTTATTAATAAAATCCATCAAATATAATTTTTGGGGTTTTGGAAAATAACTCTTTTAGTTAAAAAATAGTGAACTTAAATACCACATCCTATGATAAACTAAAGTATTTGTAACTTTTTGTATTTGTAAAATTATTATTCCACTAAAGTATTTGTAACTTTTTTGAAAAATAAAACAAACATTCTTTATTTTTTATTTTACTTTCAAAATATAGAAAATAACAATGTTAAATAAAAAAAACATAATCATTATTTGAATATCAGTTTTAAATAAATAATAATATCGTTATGAATAAAAAAAATTATAATTTATTTGTTTTAAGATAAAAATATTTTCGAAAACCTTGAATTTTTTTCAAATAACATTAAAACTTATAATAATAATTTTATAGGATCTACTCAAATCTATGATTTCTTTGGATTTCCTTTCCCACTTATTGACTAGTGTCATTTTCTTGATACAAGTCTTTCTACAAGAGCGATATGAGAGCACCATCAACGGAGGTTTTAGAAAAAAAAGGTGCTTAGTTTGTTTGTTTTTACCTTTTTATCCTAAAAAAGAAAAAATTAACCAATCGCGGGCCGCCACGTGTCAGTGAGGCCCACGAAACAGTGTAAGCATCAGTGCTTAATTTGGCATTTTTAGCATTCCTCTCTCCTCTCTTATGGTGGAGCCCACCCCTTAGCACTCCTTAAGCCTCCCCGTTGAGACTGCTCTGAGGTGCCTAAACTTTAATTACTAGTTGCTTATCTCCGCGCAAACGCTGGGCCGGATACATTTTTATTTTTTTGGAAAGATTTTGTGTATAGTTTCTTTGTTTTTTAGGTAATTGTATGTATAGTGTGGTTTTGAACGGTGAAGTTTGGAATAATTGAACTTTATTCCACTTTATTAAGTAGGTAGGAGAATACTTGGGAAATTGATATGGATTGTTATTTTGTATGGTATATGCATAAGGATATTTTTTCGTGAGTGCTGATTGCCTTCTGATATTGAAGAGCGGTGTTTTCTGGAGTGTTTAGTGGTTGCGGACGTATTTGTTAATATATTAATAAATTAGTGAAAGGATGACATAATTCTTTAATATTCTTAAATTTAAAATTTCACTTGAACAAAATCACCTAATCGTTAATTGAGATGGGATTAAGACCTCCTTTGATGTGCTTCACCGTCTTCACGCCATGCTCGTCGGCTTTAGTGAGAAACACCATTAACATTGACACTACGACGGAAACCATCGGAGCTATTGCTGGTAGCCAAAACAGTTTTATGTTGTTCTTCCCCTGATATATAGAATCGATTTTTAATCTAGGTTATGATTGTTTTTTTAAGCTTTGTTTATGTTTACATGTGTGTTCATTTATTTTTTAAATGAACCCAATACTTTAAAAATAATAATAATAGCAAGAGTTTGGTAAGAAGTATTATTTGAACATAGTATACACACATATATATATTCTCTACGTTTCATATTAGTTGTCGTTCTAGGTTTATGCACACAGATTAAGGAAACATTTAATTTTACATGTTTTCAAAATAAAAACACTATTACCAATACACCTAACCATATATCAACCAATAGAAAAATAAAATAGAAAATATTACCAATAAATTTTGCATTGAAAACCGAAAACGACACTTATTTTGAAACAAAAATTCTACTCCAGAACGACATCTAATTTGAAACGGAGGGAGTATATCATAAAATAGTATATGCCATTTATACTTCTTGTGTGAATTCAAGAAACAATAATACTTATTGCTATTATAGTAAAGCAACTTTAAATTTTACTTACGATGAAGCGAGTGATAAGGATAAAACTGAGGAAAGAACATCCGAGGATGAAAGTGTGAGGACTCCATTGTTGTTGACAAGATCGCCAGACAGCTCGAAGAACAGAAACAATGTCAGTGTTCGTGGTGAAGTTAGTGATACCAAGCAAACCTTTAAGCTGTTGGAGTCCTATTACAATGGCTGCACCACCCATGAACCCTACTATAGCTGCGTGTGACAGAAAATCCACCAGAAACCCTAATCTGACTATCCCGAAAGAAGCTTGGAAGATTCCGGCGAAGAAAGTTGTAGTCAGGACGAGTTTCTTGTATTCCAAGGGATCTGTTTCTGGATCGATTAGTCTCTGCAACACTGAGGATACAAGGAGAGATACTACACCCACTGGTCCGATTGCTATCTCTCTTGATGTCCCCATCAATGCGTATATCAATGGTGGCACCACGCTCGTGTCTACAAAAGTGTAACGGTCCATATATAAATATGGTTCAAGAAAATTAACACATACAAAAGTATAGTTCATGGGATATTTTTTCTTCTTCTTACATGTAATATGAACTTACATAGGCCATATTGAGGATCAAGCTTTGCAAGAGTTGCATAACCAATGCTTTATACAAAAAGAAAAATAATTTAAAGAAGTTAGTGGATTCGTTTGTTTGATAATTAACATCTTCTTCCTTTATTTTACCCCAAAAAAAAAAGTTTAGATCTCCAAGCGGATCAAAAGATTATTCTTTAGTTTATGTTATATACATAGAACAATATACCTGAGGAATGCAGAGGCTAGCGAGAGTTAAACCAGCCATGAGATCGTTCTTGAACATGGTGAGTTTATAGTTTCTGCACCAACCAAAGATTGGGAAAACGGCTTGAAGGATAAAGAGGATTCGTTTTGGGAGAGGCTGTTTCCGAAGTGACTTAAACTTTTTCGCTTTGGTTAGGTAAGATTCTTTGACTTGGGTCTTAAGCTCATGCCACGGGCTTGGTGGTTCAGGGCATTCAAGCAGCCACTTTGACCGGTCTTGACCGACAGGTGCGGCTGCAGATGAACCTGAGTTGGCCGTGGACATCTGGATCATGCGTGCGAATTTGAAGTGTTTGGGAGAACTTGAGAGAGAGATTCAAAACTCTTTGAATCTCTTTCTTTCATTTTCTTAATTTCTGCGGTTGCGTGGAAGTTTACCTATGAAGAGAAGCTATGATTGAGCATTCAAAGTGCGTTGATGCTGAAGTGAATGGACGGACTCGCTAATGCTTATATACACATGAGTTAGTGACATCTCATGGTATCCATTTTTTGTTTGGACCAATTCATCAAGGAGGAGGATCGTGATCCCCATGAACTCTCCATTCCTCTCGACGTTCCTGGAATCCCAGAAGGGGATGAGCCGACCCACAACGTACTGTCCAGTCCTTCCGAGGTGGAGTGAATCGAAAGTGGAGTAGGCGACGACAGCGTTAGCGACGGGAGCACCTGATGAAGACATAATTGCGGCGGAGTAAATTGAGTTATACAAAGAGATAGTGAATTGGAAAATCAAAGACGAATGAAAACTCACAGACGACGACATCTATTATATAATGAAACACTTTTGCTCTCCCCTGAGCATGTCCACCTAAAATTCATGTGGGTCCCTTTTTTTTGCCAAAGTGTCAAATGGGCTTTTAAAAAAAATTTGGCGTTTTGTTGCTCGATAATTTTACGTGGGCCCGATTGGTTTCGTTTTGGGTTTTGTTATAGGCTAAGTATAATGTTGTTTTTGAGCCCAGGGATAACTAACGCGTTTTAGGGTTCCTCTTCGTCCTCTTTCTCACAATGACTATTCCTATTATGTTGGAACTTCAGGCGTAAAGCAAACTCGCCGTTTCCACTATCTTTGCGCTATGACGACGTATCGAGTTGTCTTCCTATAACGTCTTTTCCTGGCCTCTTTATAGGAAGACAACTCGATACGTCGTCATAGCGCAAAGATAGTGGAAACGGCGAGGTTGCTTTACGCCTGAAGTTTCAACATAATAGGCGTCATTGTGAGAAAGAGGACGAAAAGGAACCCTAAAACGCGTTAGTTATCCCTGGGCTGAAAAACAACATTATACTTAGCCTATAACAAAACTCAAAACAAAACCAATCGGGCCCACGTAAAATTATCGAGCAACAAAACGCCGAAAGTTTTTTAAAAACCCATTTGACACGTTGGCAAAAAAAGGGATCCACATGAATCTTAGGTGGACATGCTCACAAGAGAGCAAAAGTATTTCATTATATAATAGATTCTTTAAGGACACCTCTACACAACATCATAAACTTCCTATGAAAACTTTGTTTTTGTTTTCTATCTGTAGGAATCGAGTATACAATGTATTACTGATCAAAGATACAATTACAACTAGAAATAGCCTCAAGAAGATATCGGATTACTCCGATAAACTCCTCAATACGAAACCTCCATGAGAGGATCGCCTCAAGATCTCACGATCTCACTACTCAATCCAGTTCTAAATGCATCATCCGATAAAAAAGAACAATTGATCTATATAAAGCTCCAGCTTCTTCTAACAGAAGACCTTCCACTTTATTCTGAGGCTTTCTCTCCTCCACGTCAGCATAGTGACTCCTTTGACCCAGGCTTGACCAAGCGTATCAATACCCTCCCCTTTTAGACAAGCTTGTCCCCAAGCTTGAGCTATGATTAAAAATATGAGGTCAAATACTGAAGGTATGCTTCCACGGCATCACTGGAAATAGATTGTGCTGCAGAACAAGATTGATATCATTTCTGTGAAATGCCGACACCTCTTGAAGTGACTTAGACTTCCATTTGTGCTTCAGGTAGTACTTCACAACACCACATATCCATTTCTGCATTACTCGTAACTCCTGCTTCAGTACCAGTCTCTCCCACAGCCTCAACCAATGTAGTTCTTTTCTCTTTCTCAGGTTTGCAATTATTCGGTGGAAATTGGAGTCTCTACCGCCAGCTGCCAACTCATCATCACCTAAGTCTTCCCCTGTATTCTTCATCAACCTGAGAAGTGGTGTATGTACTTTCGTACACATCCTCACAGCCGAATAGTTCTCACTCCACAGCTCGTTCTGTAGTGACAACATGAAGGCAAGAACAGCCAGGCGAACCGAGTTTGAAACCAGTGTGAGAAGAAGCCAAGTGATACAGCTCAACACAACATACACAGCTGCACCGTTGGCCTTAAGAAGTAATACCAATACGTCACTGCCGTTGCTGCATCGAAAACTCATCAAACTCCACACCATAGATTTGTTATCTCCTGCAATGATGTGACTGGAATATACAGCCGAATTGAATCTGAAAAGAAGACATCCTAAGAACTTCTGCAGCTCCTCATGACCATGACTCTGTTCTTGGAGATGCTCATATATACAAACGAGAACAAATCTACACTTCCAACGATGCCACACATGATAATCTGATCCATGCAGCTCATGTATCTCGCAAGGACAACCTTTTTCATTCATGTCAATCCCTGCCTTGGCATGTCTGTCCATAAACGTTGTCTCCGCTTTACCACTTAAAATCTCTCGTTGAACCTGATTTTCATCGTTTCTTGCCTCTGTTGTAACACTGTACCTCCACAAACATATCACATAATCTACATTCCACCAACTCATACACTTCTCTCTGGAAATCATGTACTGCGTCACTGAGAATCTAAAACGTTGTATATTCAAGTAATCTTCATGCTCCCTGACCTATGCATTTTTCACGAAGAAGGGGCTTTGACGAAAATTTACTTCAGGATAAGTGTTAAACAAAATTTTCAACTGCATATTTCTCTCCCAGTTTCACACTCCATCTACCTTCAACCAACTCATTTTCTTTCTGTCAACCACATCGAGCTCATATAGCCTCTCCACTACCATGAAACTCAGAAGTAGACACTCTAAGATGTTCTGCCTCTTCTCTTTAACATGGCACTGTTCTTGTAAATGCTCAAGTTTACAAATGTCTAGGAACCTGCGCTTCCACCGGTGCCACAGATGATAAGCAGCTCCATGAAAATCATGTACCATACAAGGCCAGTCCTTTTTATTCATGTAATTCTTGCCTTTACGTGTCCTTCTATAAACGTCGTTAGCACTTCAACAACACCAGCTAGTGAATTTCTCACCACTCCTGCGACTCTGTATTGGCTGATAATGCTGCTCCCTCTTAAGGCATCATCACAACTTGACTGAACATGTTTTGTAACTTCCTTTGAATCTACGAGCTGCTTTATCTGGCTCTTGTACTTAAAAGTCCAAGATTTAGGAAATTTTGATTTCTTCAGCAAGTGATGCAGATTATTTCTTCTATGAAGCAATATCTCAAACAGTTGGTGTGCTAATAGGTTTGTGATGAGTCTTGTGACATCATCTGTCTTCTCACAATCCTCAACCTTCTCTTCAATCAGTGAAACTGTTGGAGCACTCGTCACCACAACGACAAGACCACTATAAAATTCTTCCGAGTCAGAATCATTCCCACACGAATGCATTATATTCTTCAGCAAGACCACAAATTTGACTTGTTCAAAAATGTCATGTGAACTGAATCCACATAGACGGCTTGGTTCTTGAAGTTCCTCACATTTCGGAATATCTCTGGGTGGACATAGTGGACCACAACCATGTGCACGTGATTCATGTTCTTCCATAGAATCATTTTTTTCCATAGTTGCAATAGACTCAGTCACACAACGTGATTCTATCACGTGAAAACAATCATGAGTCAACTCTTGATGTGGCATCACGTCTGATGGAACAATCTTCTCCGGTGCAAAACGAGCCAGCATCTTCTGGTTAAACTCTGACCAGTCACTAAAAGCTGCTTCTGTCACTTCTTCTTCATACCAAGTCAGAGCATCCTCCACTAGACATAATGGAACCATGCTTAATATTCGTTCCTCTGTACACTGCTCCTCACGGATGAACCGTCGTATCTTGAGAAGCCAACCATACGGTCTCGTGCCATCAAATAAGGCAAATCCTTTTTGCTCAAAGAACTCTTGCCATCATCTAACACAACGTTCATTCCCCGATAACCTAATTGTTCACCTTCCAGTTGAGAATCATGAACAGAAAATGGTACCTGAACTGGGCCTCCTTTGAGTTCACTATGCTTCTCATGAATAGACGTTGCTTCTCTCACCTCGTCCTCTTGAACCGATTCTCGTTCCGATTTCTTTGCGTGATCCGTTGTATATTTGTTGATCAACTCCTGTCGAAAGCATTTGTACTCGAACTCAAGCTGGATTTGATCCGGATCATTCGCCACTCCAAATCGCAGCAACAAACTTGTTTTCACATCTTCCCAATTTCGAAAAGGTAACCATGACTGTCGCCGTTGATACCAAACTCTAGCTTCTTCTTCCATGAAGCTTTGCGCAAGGTTCATCTTCGCCAAATCTGAGTAATCGCCTCGTACGAACTCCTTCTCCATCCAAATCAACCATGGCTTCAATTCCACACCGGTGAACACAGGAATCTTCACCGTTTCCATCTCGATAGCTTAGATCGAGCTCACAGGCGCACAATCGCTTTGATCGATCCGTCACGAACGCACCAATTGTTAAGATTGATACCTATATACTCTGTAAATCAACCTTAACGTCTTCCTCGTTACAATGTATTACTGATCAAAGATACAATTACAACTAGAAGTAGCCTCAAGAAAATATCGGATTACTCCGATAAACTCCTCAATACGAAACCTCCATGAGAGGATCGCCTCAAGATCTCACGATCTCACTATTCAATCCAGTTCTAAATGCATCATCCGATAAAAGAGAACAATTGATCTATATAAAGCTCCAGCTTCTTCTAACAGAAGACCTTCCACTTGATTCTGAGGCTTTCTCTCCTCCACGTCAACATAGTGACTCCTTTGACCCAGGCTTGACCAAGCGTATCAGAATCACATTTGAAGAAGAGGAGATAGCAAGGAAGATGAAATTGGTGGGTCTGTGGTGTGTTCAATATTCCCCTTCAGATCGCCCACCGATGAACAGAGTGGTAGAGATGATGGAAGGAAGTCTTGATGCTCTTGAAATCCCTCCTAGGCCTGTTTTCCAAACTCCCACAGCGCCTCTTCCAGAATCTTCTACGGTTTCAGAGGACATTTCAGTTTACACAGAAGTATGTTCAATGAATATTACATAAACTGTAGACGAAACTAATATTATATAATCTGGTTTCAGGTTTAGAGATTACGGGATTCGACCTTGAACTTTTCGAGAATTCAAAAAAAAAAAAAAAAATTGCATAAAGAAAGAACTATCCCTAGAACGGTAGAACCTATTAAATCACATAAGCAGTAAATACATTTATTAATGAAATGCAGTATACCAGTCTAAATTCCACATAGACACATTATAATACTACATCTCTCAACGCTCCTCTGGGATTTTTCATGCTTATTACTTTTCTGCCGACTTCGCCAGCCAACTTGTCTAGAATGTTTCTAGAAACCCCTCGAAAGCAACCCATTTCAAACCATATCAGTGATCTCGTTATATGGCAGCCTTTCCCGCCTGTTTGTTGGCAAGTGATGCAACAAATTTCTTCAGATGTTTAATGAAATCTGGATAGAGTTCAAGGTCGCAGTGTCCACCTCCACTTATCCACAAAGGTTCATACTTCTCTTTGCTGAGTTCCCAGAGCCGCCTTCCATGAGAATAGTCAACCACTTCATCCGCAGTTCCCTGAAAGACCAACAAAATACTAAGCTTCCTAGATAAAAGCATAACAAACCTCTCTTGTGATGAGAGCTGTTGATGCAAAAGGAGGTAACAAAAGCCAATGCAACGAAAGTAGTCAGAAAAAAGAAAGAGATGATGTTGCCACTTACATGGATTACTAATACAGGACATGCTACTGAGCCGATCTTGTCAATATTCTGTAAAAACATGGAAATGCACAGGTGAACAGCTATAAAATGTAACAAGAAACAAAAAAAAAAAATAACGTCCAGTAAATTACCTTGTAAATGTCAAACCAATATGTACATTTCACAGGATACAAAACCCTCATCCCAGACAGAATAGGACACTGTAAAACCACCCCTCTCAAGTTAGGTGTGCGTGAGGCTAGATCAACCGTAGGTCCACTACCAACAGATTGACCATATAATATAAGTTGATCGTCTTTCACGCCGTACTTTTCCTTGAGGCATTTATAAGATGCTTCTATATCAGCGTATGTGTTAGACTCGCTTGCCTGATTCAAGTGCCATAAAGTCCATATATCAATAATAAAACACTCCATAAAGTCCACAGAGAGTAGTAATCTCGGGACTGTACCTGTCCTGTAGACTGACCATAACCAGAGTAATCATACCTGATGGAAAGAAAAATCGATCAGACAACAATGGTAATGAATCAAACACAGAAAGAGACTCGAGATAGTTAAGTCATTATGACAAAAACAGATCCCAACGTTGTAAACTTTCGTTAAAGACTCAAACTTTGCAAGGAAGATTGAGAGAGTTACCCCATAAGATTGACGCGGAGGCGATTGCTAAGCTCGACGAAAAGCTCAAACATTTGTCCCACATCGGCGGCGTTACCATGA
>MU105609.1:494542-543452 GCA_012274485.2 Sinapis alba | reverse complement strand
TGTTACGATGATCCTTTTTTAATTGCAGTACTCTCTCTAAGTATGGTGTTCATGGGTTTCCTACTCTCTTACTTATGAATTCAACTATGCGGTCAAGATACCGAGGGAACAGAATGCTTGATTCTCTTGTTGCTTTCTACAGAGATGTTACTGGTAAGATGTTCCACTAGCTCCCTCTCTTCTGTGTTTTTACCCTCACCTGGATACTTGTTTTTCGCAATGAATATCACAAGTTACAAAATAGTCAAATGGTAAACATTGTGATCCTGCTGTTAGCTATTTATATAATCTTTTTTAATAGCTCAACCAGTGAACTAACATGGAAATTTGTAGGCATTGAAACGCTGGATAAGACTTCTCTCGAGAAAAGCTTATTAGTTCCCCATCTCGGGAACCAAAACGACACTGAGCCAGAGAACTGCCCTTTCACATGGGCAAGATCGCCTGAGAATATGCTTCGACAAGAAACCTACCTAACTCTTGCTATTGTATTCGTACTGTTGAGATTGCTTTATTTCGTTTCCCCGACACTGGTTGTGTTTGCAAAGTTTACTTGGCCAAGGATTGCTCAAAACATGAGATTAGAAAGCCTGCAAGAGCATACCGTTGGATTTCTGAGCCGACTATGCATGTATCTTAAAGAGCCTTGCAAGAGGAGCAATCTGCAGGGAGGAGCCATGAACGCTAGAGCATGGGCCTCCAAGTCTTTGGCAACTGTCTCAATTGGGGACTCGAGCTCATCAAACAGAGCAAGTTCAGTTTCTCAATGACTTGAAGCTTCTAAAAGATAGCAAATGTAATTTTGCTTTTCAGCAGTTCCTCTGGAGGGGTTAATTCATAGCTAAATATTTTGTAGCAAAAATCAGTCAGATGGCAATATTATATAAGTCAGTTCTTCATTTTTCTGCCAATATTGTATCCTAATTTTTGCTCCTCAAACAGTTTCACATTGAATAATCAAAGGAATATTACAAATCCATAAGACAAAGACTTGAACCAATCTATTTGGTTAGTCTCCAAGCCTAAATCGTCAACTAATCAGTCAAGTTCTACAACAGAGACATCATTCTTCAGGATCTGCAATTTAATCACATACACCAATTTTTAAGTCAAATCTGAATCACATGATCAGCACCCACAAAGAAGATGCATGTTCTTTTAGCATTACCTGTGAAATATAATCTGTTACTCTCTCGCTAACTTGCGCATCTAAAGCTCTCTCAGCAAGATCGTAGAACAGAGTATTACCCTCTGGACCACTCACTTTCTCCTTCTGCAAGAACCTGAAGAAGCATTTGTGGAGGAATTAAAAAAAACAATATCTTCACCTCATTCCGTAACAGATTTTAAACATTCTCACCTCTGTTGCACTAAGGTCTCTAGGGCCTGCTTGTTGCTCCCAAACACAGGATTATGCTCATCACTTTCGTGCAGTCCCATTCTCCTCAAATGATGCCAAAGGGTTTCTAAGGAAAGAGGCCAACAGTCAAATTCTAATACTAAATTAGCAACTGGTTAAATTCCATTTACTTAGGAACAAATGCAAGACAAGGACAGAACAGAAGCATAGAGCCTTACATGGAACCGAAAACATACGTACCTTCAGGTATTTTCCCTCCTGCAAGCTGCACAACAGCAAGAACAGCAAACGTAAAGGCAGTCATAGGACTCGTTGAATCTTCGACCACATGTTTCCTAAACACTTCAATCGGCAATTGACTCACAAGCACATACGATTTGGAGTCAGCATTACCTGGAGGAACAACATTTTTAGCTAAATCTAAAAGTAGAGTCGCTACTTTTTTTAATCAACAATTGTCTCACTTTGTGACTGAGGAAGCCTTGTTTGAGTATTAGAAGAAGTCCTAGAGCGTTGAAGCTCTTTCAAATCATAACCAAACACACTTGAGAGCTTGGTCTTAGCTTCGTTGATCACGTAAGTGGCGAGGTTACGCTGACGATAGTTCTTGGTTACAATCTGAGTCAAATCTTCTCTTTTAATTGGGCATCCTGAGTTTTGATGGGACTTGAAGAGTATGAATCTAATCACCTCCGAAACAAGCTTATCCGTTTCCTGATTTCAAATCCCTCCTTTCAAACAAACAATCTCATATATAATAAATAGGAAGAAAATGTAACAGTACCTCCTTCGATATACCAAATTGAGAAAGAGCATCTGCTTCATCAGCCATTCTGCAATTGGATTTCACACGATTAGGCTTAAATTAAACTTACTAAGAGACGAAATTCAATGTTTTCGAGAACAACTAGATTATAATTGATAAACCGCGGGAGACTCTTTCACCTGAAGAAACTGGGAGATGCAGAATCGGAGACGATTAAGCTTCGGAAACCCTAATTTATTGTAAATCTATGGGCGGGAGAAAAAAGTAGAAGGCGAAACAGTCTCAGACTCAACACGAGGGTCTAAGAGGAGGTGGGGCTAGTTATGAAATTTGTTTGTTTGGTTTTAAAAGTTTTTTCGGTGTTAAAAATAAAAATTTATGAAATTTGTTTAGATTCTGTTAGGTTATTTTAGTTTTATTATGGTTAGTCTGTAGAGTAAATTTACAACTCGGCTAATAAAAAAAAAAACAATTCAAATCCAATTCAGTTTTAGGGTTTCAAATAATTTAGATAATATTTTTTATATTTCAAGTTTTTTCGGACATAATATCAAATAACTCAAAAATATTTATAATATAATAGATATAAAAAATATTTATAATTGTATTACGTTGACAAACCAATCCACCATTGTAAATTCTATCATGTTTAAAACTTATATACCAAAAAACAAAAAATGAACCAAACACTAAAACAAAAGCAAAAATAAAAGGGTGATTTTGTTAAATATTCAAAATAGAACATAAAATAAAGAATATAACCATGAAATAGTAAGAGCCAACTGATGGAACAATTTAAACACAGTCTTGACCTTATTTTCCCTAGGGCGCATGCACGTATATCACATACATTATGTAAAAACCTGTAATATTGTACTATATTTATTACAGAAATAGTATAGAAAATCTGATATAGTCTATACTATTTAGAAATAAGGAAAAGGAGGAGGAGAGCGGATACAGGAAGAGGAGGAGAGCGGATACAGGAAGAGGAGGAGAGGATAAAAAAAAAAGTGAAGGAAGAAAAAGACGAGAGGAAAAGGAAGATAAGAGCTATACTATTTCAATAAATAAAATAATATATTATAAATATTAGCAAATCATTGTTTTAAATATACACTTAAATCAAATATACTATTCTATTTTAATATAATTCAGATATAATATAGTATAACTTTCGTCCGACATTGCTAAAAATTTATTTTTAAAAAATGTAAGCTATGTCATATAAAAGAAAATATGTACATGTTTATTCATATAATAATTTAGTTGAATTATATTTAATCCAAAGATATATATCAAATAAGATTAGAAGGAGGAGAAGAAAAAAAACAAAACAAAAAAAAGATGAAGAAAACCAAAAGGAAAGAAGAAAATCAAATGGCTAAGAATGATTCGGGGTAAAATATATAATATTACATAAAATATACAAAATACTCTAGCTTAATTCTTATTATGTGTACACACTTAATTTTGTTTATCTTATGTACATGTATTCTAATATCTCAAAAAATAGAGCATAAAGCTCTTCATTACTGCCATAGCACGACCCAATCTATAAGTTACATGAGAACTCATCGCCTACATTTGTTTGCTTCAATCAGATCTGATAGTTGTGGTGCACCTCGAGGAACATACGACTGGTACCTCATCTCCATTGTGACTGTGATACCCCCGATAGTAGATGACTGGAAATGACATGGTCGATGCTCTCTGAAAGCTGATTCGAGGTTCCTGAATACTTCCGAGTTCCTTGGACTAGCAATCTGAGAACATCGACACTCATATCGGATATCACTTAAGGCTTTTCAACCCGACCAAGCAATACCCAGTAGTTAGTTCGTCCCGGACAAGGACTAATATCATATGAAACCCATACTTTAGAAATTTTTTTATACATTATATATTTATTCATTCAAAATCATCTTACAAAAATATTATAGGTCGACCTTGAAGTTATCGGAAAACAAGCTTTATACAAAAGCTATATACAAAACGTCTTGCAAGGATAATAAACCTACCGCTGGCTAATGTTGTTCCTTTCCGTCCTAGAGTAAGGTCTCCCACCTACTGGTAACCTGCATCACAAATGAGTCATGAGTAACTAGTTTACTCAGTGAGTCTAATCCCACACCCCAACATATATTAATAATATCCCGAGCAATGAACTCCATTTGTATGCAGTGGAAATATATTCCATAACTAATAAAAATATATATAAGACCTATCATTCCATCAATGTGAATCTTATCTTAAACATCACCTCCACGATATCCGCCATTTACTCATACTTATAATATATAAATATATGTTAAACCTGGAAAATCACCAAGGCTAACCGAGCCTAGCGGAAAATAAATATAATCATCATCTCCATCAGATATTCCAAGATCGAATATCTAACGATGCATGCAGTTACACGGCCTCCAGGGAGCGACCCCATCATCGTGTCTTCGTGACTTTGTTCCATATCACAGGACCAATTCACGGTAATGCGGGACTTTCAGAAGAATGAGTATACAATAAGACATCACATGATTCGTAATTATATACTTAATAATATACATATATATTAGTACTTGTGAACAAGTACTAAGGCTCAGGATAAACCTCAAATAATAGATCATAGTATTTCTTAAGTGTTTACATAAGTAAACACCTCACATTCAATTATAGATTAAGAGACTTTGCTTATCAATCAAGTATATTCAGTATGCAATCATGCATACTCATTTATAATTTATTCATCATCTATCTAGACTCACCATTTAATCCATGAGATTGGCTAAGAAAGACTAGACTCGAGCTCAAGCTAATCACACTCCACTTCACCCCTGATTCAGAACATCCACAAGGGTACCCAGACTGATCTTCAGACTTCTCTGATCAGCTAGACAGAACATGGTTCTACTTGATGAATATGGTTGATCCTTCAAGCTTCTCTCGACCACTGATCACAACAACTGACAGACATAAGAACTCAGATGATCCTCCCCTTTAAACTGAACTTGCAACTTCTGATCTTCTATACATCAAGGAAATAAGCTAGAGAATGGAAGAGAGTCGTCCAAAGTCTTTTCTAATTTTCTTTGATTATATTTTTCCTCTTAATTTTCTCTCACTTTTTCTCTTCTTTCTCACTGTTTTTCTCTCTGAATATTTCTCTGGATTTCCTTCAGCAACAGAACGTGCAAACTGGTGAGGAAGGGAATAAATAGAAGCTGAGGTTATTTCTCCTGAGCTTTTTTCTCTTGACTAAGCTTGGCTGAGAGGAGACAGCTGGCATCCTGCTTCAGCAATCACAGCCACCAAGCTGCTCACTCTTTCCCTCCTTTGAAGAAAGCTTTTCCAGCCATCGGTTTTTATTTTTAATTTACTAACCAAGTAAGCAGGCAGTTTATGACTTTCATGTGACCTTTAATGAATAAGCAAGCAGACTGACTGGTGCATGGCATGTGACAAGTTAGACACAATAAGAAGTTGGTCGATAATTCTTCGGACAATTTTCAACTAAAATTTTCTCATCTTTCGAATCTCGTCTTGATTTCAGATATACGCGTCCAGCTTGAACCTAACTCGACCATAATAATTAAAACTTGACCAGATCTATTAAGAGAAATTTTTTCGACCACACGACAGTCTCATCGAGACATTAATTCACCGGGTCAGTTTTTTTTTTAATTCTGATCAGACCAACTCCAAACTAGTCGAGCGGAATTTTTCTCGACCAAAAATTCATTGGTTTGTGAAGGTTATTAGAGTGACTCTCTTTCCAAATTTTAAGGAAACTTGTTTACCAAATCTAAAGTTCCTACCAAACTTCATTTATTGAATCCCACCAAAGTTTTCACTAACTCTGATCTTTAATATCTAAAAGATGGACATGCCTTAGGACGTATTGCAACCCCAATCAGATCCACAACCTATGTTGTAAACCCCATCTTGTGCACATGATGGCTTCCCATAGATTCAAAAGGCCACATCAAACCAAGAATTTAGCGTCAAGAAATGATCCAATGTTTTTACAGTTTCTTGTATTATATATTAGGACCCTCATTACAGTTTCTTACCTACATTACGATTTATAAGTAGTATTTTTAGGATGTTAGATTATTTTAAAATTGATTATAATTTATATTTTTGGTATAGATAAAAAAGAAACAATTCGTAAATTTGTGTTTTTGGTTTGATACGATTTAATTTCTCGGTTCCAAATAATTTGCCTCTAGTTTCTACAGTAACATGCTTACTCTCATCCGTTCATTCGACTTTCTCCAACTGCCAAATTTCTGAGTAGAAGGTTCCCGACCTCTTTCTTATGTCAAGATGCAAACTATATAAGTTTGTACTACTTCTGACATATTTTGAGTGATGAAAATATATGAGTTTTGATTGAAGTTTCCTTGAATCCATTTAGCACCTGTCATTTGGCGAAGCAAGTGTTTGAATTTCTTTTTGCCGAGATGAAAAGTCTAAATGAAGATTCTAATGGATAATATGTCTAATTAGATATTTTGAATATGTATTTCTAAAATTTGAGATATTATTCACTTATTGAGATATTATTCACTTATTGTTTCTTGTTTTTCTGTGAAATATTTTTAAGTTGAGAATCCTTCATTGGAGGTGTTCTACAAAGACATTAGCCTTATCATGCAACTCTTCCTAGAAATAACCTCACGCTATGTACTTTTGAAGGATATAATAATTATAAAGATAAACCAGACATAAGTACTTTATTAAACTTTATCGTAAAACCAATGTACTTACTTGCATTGAATGATTTATAAACTTTTTTTTTACAGTTGAACAATATGAAGAAGACAAAACACAAGATGAGGTAAGCAAATCTGAAAAAGCCACTTTTTTCAAATAGCCTTCTTCCTTTTTTTTTTTTACATTTTTAATTATATTTTTTCACTAAACCACAACAATCAAGTTGGAACAAAAGGCCCAACTATTAGTTACATTTCAACTCATAAAAAAATCCAACTGGCGTGTTAGACTAACATACTGAAAAAACTAAAAGAAAAACAACCAAGTTCCTAAATAGAAAACTGGCGTAAAGGAAAAAGCTGATCTTAAACATTGCTTATGAGATAGAGGATCCAAACGAAGTTTGCCTGACTCGTTAATGTGTACAGTGAGAGTTTTACGAGGACGGGGGTGTTTGTTTGTGTGGATTCTAAATTTTATTTCTTTCCACATCATGTGAATTGTCGCTTGATAATGAGTTGGACGATTAGGACCAAGTTTAAGTTATCGGAGGGGTCTTTTAATCATCTTAGACAATTATCAAACACTAATAGTGTTTAATATTATACTATGCAGGATTAGAAAAGCCATAACACTCCTCTGACACCAAATGGTTTAAACTTTAAATAAGGCAACTTTTTATACTTTTTCAAGAACAAAGTACAAAACAATCTTGAGGTGAATTTTCACACTCAAATCCAAAACAAGAAGTCTGACTTCAATGATCCCAACTTTACAATAAGTAAATGTCTAAATTCTAAAATGAATTACATCTCTTCTATTTATATTTTCACTCTCTAGCCCAACAACTAATCTACGTCACTAACAACTTCAACTGCTTTAACCGCATCAACTCTTCAAGATACGTCTTCCTTCTCATATAGCTTCTCTGGGGCATATCAATACCCCTTCGCTGATATTGAGCTTGCCCTCAATCTCATAAGAAAGATCTGTTGAACAAACTTAGAAACTCACATACATGACTGTTAAGAACTGACAATCCTTTCCGTTGCACCAATATCTCTAAATGACCCTCCACATCATAACTTACTTGACCCGGTTAAGCCATCACCATATGAGTTAAACCTAACACCAGTTTAAGTTGAGAGATATGAAAAACCAAATGTATTTTTAAAGAAGACTGCAGCTATAAGTGATAAGCAACTTGACAAGTCTTCTCTAACACCTTAAAAGGCCCATAATACTTAGCATCTAATCTCTGGAAAAAGTGTTTTGAAATTAAGGACTGTCTATAAGGTCTGAGCTTGAGAAAAACAAGAGATCCCACATCAAACTGCAACTCTATGCGATTCTTATACACATTGTTTTTCATTAACTCATGTGCTCTAAAAAAATGTGTTTTAATATCAGCCAACATCTCATCTCTTTGCTACAACGTGCCCCCAACACAAAGTTATGTGTTGAACCTTCCTCAAAACGAAGTAACTGCAGAGGTTTCTACTATACATAACCTCAAATGGAGTAGCCTTTGAAGCAGCTCGCAATGAAGAGTTGTACCAGAACTCGGCCAAAGAAAGACAATGCAACCAATTCTTAGGGTGTCAAGATGTAAAACAAAGAAGGTATGACTCCAAGCATCTGTTTATCACTTCGATATCAAATGGATGATATGCAATAGTAAATTTGATAGTTGTTCCAGCAAGATAAAAACTCTCTTTCAAAAAATTGTTCATGAAAACTCCATCACTGTCAGAATTTATTGATTGGGATAAATATGTAACATGACCACTTCCTTGAAAAATTTCACAGCCACTTAGTAGCCGTATATATATGTTTAAGGACGACGCAAAGAAAGTATTTACTCAATATGTCAACCACCAAAAGATAACATCCATCCCTTGTTGTTGGAGGTGGGTTTCACACCTTTATCAATGCGTGACCCGGTCTCAGAAAAAGCCCATTAAAAGCCCAAAAAGAAAAACAGGCCCAACTCGCCAAGATAGCGGAAAGATGATGAAAGAGACTTGACAAGCTCGAGCTCATACTTGCTACAAGCGTACTGATCAGTCAATAAGTATGGATGATGCTATGATTAGAATTAAATACCTTGCAACAAGGCGGGCTCAACCAGCGTCGCAGGAAATATGTGGCATCACTCTGATAAAGACCGAATATGTGAACTCATCACGAAGGACGACAAGATGTCTTTTATCTTATTTGAGCCACTTTTTATATTTTTTAAGTAATTTGAGTTACAGAAAGAGATTAGAAGAGATTTGGAGAAGATTAGACTAAGAGATTAAGAGACTAATGAGTAACCATTGAGTTTAAAGACTAAGAAAGACTCAAGAACTGTCTACTCTTTATTACTGATCAAGTGTTACAATATATAGTAGAGAGATACATGAGGGTTTCGAAACATAAGATAAAGTAAGCATGTGTAGTCAAGGTTAGGAGGTGCGTCCCATTTGAACCAGCCAATAGGAGGAACCACGCGCTTGGGCATCTTGGTATCTTGGACCAAGATGCTCTTCTCTTTCCAGCTTCTGACAGCCTGTCAAGGCGTTCCACTCTCCTTTCCCAATGTTCGGATCAGGCTAAGACCAAAGCAACTTCTATCAAGTTACCATTTTTGTCGATGGTACATACCACCAGTCCGTACCTCGCCCTATATTTGCACATCTCATCCAGCATATCTAAAGGTCAAACCTGACTCGATTAGGGTCGTCCTAAATTCATACGGTTCCTACAAGTCCGTACAGTCGACCCTAACTGTGCACTTCCAACCAGTTACCTTCTCATGATGTCAACACCTCATATCTTCACCTCTCTTCTCATATATATCAACAAATCTCAAAAATGTCTCTCAAGCTTGACCAAGGGAACCGGTCAAGCTTGGAAGCCATGAGATCTTCCTCATTAAAAACCTCACCAAAGAAAACCCATTGGGACAAAACTTTGATGAGGAAATAAGAGTAAAGATCTCATGACTAAAGGGACCAGCTCCTCTTGTCAGATCACTGAGCCCCAAAAGAATATGAATGGCCTCCATGGTCTTCTGTCTTGCAGCCTTGGTAAACATATCAGCCAATTGATCTTCACTTCTAGTGGAACATGGCAGAATGACTCCTAGAACAATCATATGCCTCACCTTGTGAAAATCAACCTCAATATGCTTGATCCTCTCATGGAATACCAAGTTGGAAGCAATATGAATAGTAGCCTGCATGGTCATAGGTGTAGCCTGATTAATCTCCAAATGCTTCAGAGCTCCCTTGATCCAAACTAGCTCATTTGTCAGCTTGAGCATTGCTCTATACTCTATCGGTCTTTGCACTAGAACATGAAACCACCTTCTTCTTTTTGCTCTTCCAAGTAACCAAGTTCCCATCAATGAAGGTGCAATAGCCAGTTGTAGATCTTATGTCTACTCTATCACCAGCCCAATCAAAATCACAATACCCAACCACTTCAGTGCTTCTATTGCATCCCATCCAAACTCATTGATCAGGTGATCCATTCAGATACATCAATATCCTGTCCACCATTCGCCAATGATGCATATGATGGCTCATATGGTTCACATAAAAACACATATCAGGCTGAGTAATAGTCAAGTAAATCAACTTACCGACAAACTTTCTATAAAACTTAGGATCATGGAATGGCTTGATGTATTCGATCTCCCTCTCACATGGAACCTTGTACCCATCTCTTGGCTGTCTTCCCTCCAATTTTACAGGTATCTTTCAAAAGTCCAAGTGTATATTTCCTTTGGGACCTAAAAAAACCTTCCTTGGATCTATATATCTCAATTCCAAGGAAGTATCATTTCTCTCAAATCTTTGATTTCAAACATAGATTTGAGAAAATCCTTTGTGGCTTGGATGTCAACATTATCACTCCCTGTTATGATGATATCATTAACATAAACTAAGAGAACAATAATACTTGTGGGTGTAGTAAGCGTGAAAAGGGTGTGGTCGAGTTCAGACTTTCTAAAGTCTCTTCCATTCAAGGTTGTACTCAACTTGTTGTACCATGTCTTTGGTGACTGCTTGAGACCATAGATCACATTCTTCAACCTTAGTACATTCCCTTTCTTTACCAGTGCTCAAGACAAGGAGGAGGATGCATGTAAACTTCATCTTCAAGCTCTCCTTGTAAGAAAGCATTCTCCACATCCTTTTTCCAAAGATCCCACTCAAGGTTCACAGCCAATGACAAAACAATTATGATCGTGTGGAGCTTAGCCACCGGTGCGAATGTATCAATATAATCTTCCTCATAGGTTTGAGTAAACCCTCTTGCCATTAATCTGGTCTTGCGCCTATCAATCTTCCCATTTGCAAGGTATTTGATTGTAAAAATCCGTCTACTAGATATAACTTTCTTCCCTTTTGGTAACTCACTCTCATACCAAGTGTAATTTTTGATCATAACTTTGGCTTCATCTTCTACTGAATCTCTCCAAGCCTTATCTTGTTGGCTTCTTTATAAAATCTTGGAACCTGACTCTCATCCAAGCTAACCATGAATGTGCAATGGCTCCTCAGGATACTGTGCAAAGGAGCAAACAACTTGAGAAGGGTGCACTACTATTTGAGCATCATAGTACACCATGCCATTGCTCCAGTTGAAGGATCCTTTCTTATCATTGTGTTTCTCCTCAATGGTTGAGCCACAGCTGGTTCATCTTCCAAACCATCAATACTGCCTTGATATTGATCATGAGAGCCTGAGCCTTCTTCTTCTTGGTCATGGGTTTCATGTTCATTTTGTTGGGAATGTCCTAAAATTATCTATACTTATTCTTGTTAATGTCATAGAGTCAAGGTTCGACAATCATATAGTATTATATGGTTATAGTGTTTTGCTAGAAACCGTTTATAATCTACACATTAAAAATTTATTGCTGATATTATATAATCCTATAGGATCACACACCTAAGCAAACTGAATAATAAATATGTTGGAAAACATCATGTATATTTGATATATATAATATGTACTGTATATTGATCTAGACATGAATTATCTTAATAATGGGCTGGGCAGTCATTAATCCTATTGCAATTATGTCATGTGAGTAGTTTATATATATGTGATTTGCTAGATGGAACAAAGGAGAATGATGGCTATGTGCATTATGTTATTTCTGTAAGAGATAAAGAGAAGGTGTTCTCATAATTAATTGAAGAAATTTGTTTCTTCATGCATAGCTAGTTAAGAAATTCAACAAAGATGAAAGCAATCATGAATTTTGAGATACGATCTTAACGGCACTAGCATCCCATATCAATTTAGTTTGTGTGTGAGAATACTGGTAGAGACATAAGGTTTGGAGTGCTAAAATTTTTTGACTTATTTCATGAGTCAACATTTTTCCTGCCTCCACATCTCCTACTGTAATTACCTATGATTTTCTCTAATAGTCCATGTCTCTTTCCTTTTAATGCAACATGAATATCCGATTTTACCATTTTTTATTTTTGTAAAAAAAATTCAAAAATCTAAAATTCCAAAAAATTCAAAATTCCAGATTTTTGGATTTATTTAAAAATTTCAAATTTTAATTAGGGATGTAAAATTGGTTGAACTACGTTATACTGATATAATTTTACTTAGTTGTACTGAGTTATACTTCCATATGCTAGGCATTACTCAGTTATTTATACTAAATTTTACTAGTTATATTGATAATATTGGTTATACTGGTCATACTGGTTATACTGCATCATACTAAGTATTATTGGGCTTTTATGTATTTCAATGTGATATAGCCTATTTATTACAAGTTTAGGCTATGTTATATGCTCTATTTAGAGTCTATTATGTGTGTCTAGGCTATGTTTTAGACTATATAGAGATATATGAGATACTTGGAGCTTTTGGAGCATCTAGAGGAGAAGAACCCGTAGCTGATCATCTAGGGAGTCAACTAAGCCATTGATCGATGGAACACACTTGGCGTCGACCGTTGATTGAAGCTTGAGCTCGATCGATGTAGCACACTTGCCATCGATTGATGATCAAAGCCCAAGTCAGAATGACGAAAATACCTTGGACGAGTTTTAACCTAAATTTAGGGTTTTATATTTATGTCTTGACAGAGACAGAAAAAGAAAGAGGAGCGAGACAAGTTGTTTTACACAACATTTTAGTTCTATTCATTTTGTATTAGGAGAGTAAGGAGACACTCCTTCAGAGTCCTTATGAAACTCCTTTGGTTTTTATATATTTTACATCTATTTTATTCATCTAGGATTTATGTGACAAAAATCATGTTTGAGTAGTTACTAATTAGATTTAGAGTTGAATGATAACAATCATGAATTAGCCCAAAAATAGGATTGTTGGGTTAAGTTAATATCCATCAATTGAGTTGTGCTTAATGCTTGCATTCTAGAGTAGCTAACTAGGATCTCGATGATAGGACATGGACAACTACAAGAGTAGGTTATGTGGCATAATAGATTCTGTTGAACTAGGCTGTTAGGCACATGCGAGAGCTGGTCGTATAAGTCTGGTGGACTTATCAAATCTCGCCCATACTTCCTTCTGATTTCACCGTCGATTGACACCAAGCCTTAGCTGTCGATCGATGGTCTTTCCTTTTGCTCGCATACGAGAGTTGGAGTAGAAAATGCCATAATAGTTAACATTTGAGTTCTAGAATATTTACATTTTCGTGCTTCCTATTCCCTATAATTCATTAAGCTTGAAATCCTAGATCTAGCATATTTACATTCATATTTACATCTAGTTAATTAATGGAAAAATTGCCAAATTTGAACTAAAACTTGATTTTAAATGCAAACCTAAACCCCAACTTGAATGAAATGCAAAATTAACCTATACCAAACAAAAAAACAGTGTAAAATTACAAACAGACCCTTATGAGCAAAAAAAAAAACAGTACGTAAAATGCAAAAGTAACCCAAACCAAACAAAAAAACAGTATAAAATTACAAACAACCCCTTATGACCAAACAAAAAAACAGTGTTTTTTACGAACTTAACCCTAGTAAGTCGTCTGCGCATTTTCTTAGGTCTTTTGCAAGACGACTACCAGGAAGTCGTCTGGAAGAGTAAATCTTAAAATAATTTATAAATTTTATGAAAAATATTTTGAAAGGGAAAAAATGTTTCTAATGTAATTATAAACATTTGTAAATGATATAAATTAAGATCTAGTAAAATTAAATTGATTTAAACCTAGATGAGATGAATGAAGTAAGTGATGGTATTAGTTGGTTTGGGGTTTGGTAACATATGTTGTAGTATTTTATGTACATTAAGGGGTTAGAGTTTGGAAACTTAACTTTTTTCTTGAAAATTTTAAACTTGAGGTATATGTGTTTAGATTTGCTTATATTAATCATTTTTTTTAATTTGATATTAAGTTTAACGAAGTGTTTAATTTTATTTTGTTAGTTATTTGAGTTAAGTTTTATAGCTAGGACTAGACGACTTCAGGAAGTCGTCTGGTTTTAGACAACTTACCCGAAAGTCTTCCAAACCGTGCAAAACTTTTATTCTTACCTAACTACATTTATCTAACCACTTTTTTTACCAAAATTATAAATAATTATTTGTTCACTGTTAATTTTCACTGTTTGCTGAGAAAAAAAGAGACCCTAGCCGTTTTCTCTTTATGGCGATTTCGAAGGCGGAAGTCTTCCGTCGAAACCTCTAGCCGTTTTCTGTCGATCTCACCACCGGTAATTTCATTTCTTTTGTCGAATATCGTCTCTCCGTCACGGCCGAGGAAGAGTAACCTAACCCTCTTCATTTTTTCCCAGATCTAAATATTTGCGTTTCGTTGAACTTTGCGGCTGATCTCACCACCGATAAGTTCTTCCTCTTTGCTGTCGTTCAGTGTTTTTCTTAAGGTAAATCGTTTTGCCACCATTAAACCCTAATTTTTATAGTCTTACTTCTTCTCTCCCGTCTTTTTTTGCAGATATGTAGCCACTGTTGTCGTTCTCGACCAGTACGTCTTCGCCTCCGATTGTAAGTTCATCCATTTGTAGCCGTTCAATCTAGTTAGTTACTTCAATCGTCATATCTGTAGATTTAACATAATTTTCAGATTTGTAGGTTTAACACGATGTTTCATAAGACTTCCTGGTAAGTCGTCTTGTCCCAGATGACTTCTAAGTAAGTCGTATAGTACCAGACGACTTACAAAACAGTCATTTACACACAGCCTACCTAGATGACTTACTAGGAAGTCTTTTAACCCCTAAATTTACTATTTATAAACCTTTCTTTGTTTGGTTTGTGTTTGAGATGCTGGTTTTGATTGTTTTGCAGACTGAAAATGGATTTACCAGAACTTCCGAAGAGGTTATTTACCTTAGAGGAAGAGCCCAAACCAATCAACAACATTTCGTATCATATTGATGATACGTAGTTGTATTCTGCCATTATGGCTGCTCTACATCCAGACGAATTCCAGAAGTTGAGGGACTCAAAGTTGGGAGTCTTCTTAAGTTCAAGGAGCTGAATTTTGCTTGGGCATCAAGGCTGGTTCACTTTATGCTCTGTTTCAAGCTCCACATCAAGAAGAAGTATGAGGTTTGGTGTCTTGTTGGTCCAGAACCGGCGAGGTTTTCTCTAATTGAGTTTGAACACCTCACTGGTCTCAACTGCGATTACGTTGAGAACCTAGAAAATCCGAGGTGTGAGGTTACAGAGGAGACGACTGCTTTCTGGCAGCTTTTGGGTGTTGGTATCGATGTTGGTCCTACTACGGAGCAGATAATAGCAGCATGTAAGAGATGTGTAGAGTGGTCTCAGGATGATCGGATGCGGCTGGGATACATGGCCATCTTCACTGGATTCATTGAAGGAAGAAAGTTCTCAATTGTAACCCAGCCTAGTCTTGCAAGGCTAGTAATGGATTTAGAAGAGTTTGAGAATTATCCATAGGAGAGAGTCGCGTTCAAGGTGCTGATGTCTCACTATGGAATAAAGATTTAACAAAATCTTATACTATTGATGGTTTTGTACAAGAGATCCAGGTGTGGGTGTACTATGCTCTGCAAGAATTCAGAGCTGAGTATGGTCATCCCGTACAAAACAAACCGTCTCCACCTCTGCTGGCTTATAATGGTGGCAAAGGACGCATATTTTTTAAAGATGTCATCAGAAGACAGGTAATTCCATCAGAAAATTTGTAACATACTATAGTTTAGTCTTCTGGTACGTCTTCTAGTAAGAAGACTTACCATAAGACTTAACTACAAGTCTTCTCACCAGAAGACTTCCATACGACTTATAGTTAAGTCGTCTGGAAGTCTTCTGAGAAGATTTATAATTAAGTCCTCTGGTAAGTCTTCTCACCAGAAGACTTCCAGACGACTTATAGTTAAGTCGTCTGGTGAGAAGACTTATAATTAAGTGTTCTGGTAAGTAAGTCTTCTCACTATAAGTTTATATCTTAGTTTATATATTTTTTTACTGCAGACTGTCATGATGAACTTTGTGAAGAAGAAGAACATTAGTGAAATGTGGTCAAAATGGGACCATGATGTAGAGGATAAGGCCGCAAACAACATTGTTAAAGTTATATGGAATGGGAATCATCACTGGACCATGGAATGCTGTAAAGTCGCCGGTACTACCTTGTGATCCAATCAAAAGTCTGTAGTCTTGTATGCGAAGAAGGAAGAGGGTTATGTGAAGGAAGAGACTCTTATGAAGGAAGAGAGACCTCGAAAGAAAGCTCGTAAAGAGGCTCCTCGAGAGGCAGAAGAGTCTGCTCCTCGAGAGGCAAAAGAGTCTCCTCGAGAGGCAGAAGAGGCTCCTGTGGGTTATATTACTCAAGAAGTTTTTGAAAAAGGGTTGAAGCAGGTGGCTGATGCCATGAGGGATGGTTTTCGAATGATCCTTAAGGAGATCAAGCTTGTTGCCGATAGGGTCGAAGCTCTGGAGCAGCTTGCCAAAAGCACCAAATGGACTGCTTCTAATGAGGTTCCTCACACTGCTTCTGAACTGCCTAAACGCACGGACGAATTCAGGGATAGTACATCTCCCACAAAAAAAGTCCGGAAGAACTTCTAAGAAATATAGTAGGAAAAAACTGATTTGCTTCTTTTGTAAATCAGAATGCATTGTTTGCTTCTTTGTTTTTTGATTTTTGGTTCAAAATTTATAAAATAATATGGTTCTTCTTTGTTTCTTAATGTTCATTGCATTTTGGTGAGACGATTGACTAGACGACTTACTCGAGAAGACTTCCTAGAAGTCGTCTCATCAGACAACTTACGGGATGTCATCTGGTAAGTCCTTTGGTAAGTCCTCTGGTAAGTCGTTTGTTAAGTCTGTCTGACTTTTATTCTTTTTGGTTAAGATTTTGTTTTATGTCATCTTCTTTGGTTCATTTGCATAGTGAAAGTGTGAATGAGGCGAAAGAAGACCCGAGTGTGTCCAAAGAGGACACTGAAACCAAAGAGGTCGCAAAGGCTATAGAGACCAAAGAGGCCAGAGAGGGCAGAGAGGCCGAAGAGGCAAGAGATGCCGAAGCTGCCAGAGAGGCCGAAGAGGCCGAAGAGGCCAAAGCAGCCAAAGAAGCCAAAGCAGCCGAAGAGACCAAAACAGCCAAAGAAGCCAAAGCAGCTAGAGAGGCCAAGAGGTCAAGGAGACCAAAGCGGCCAAAGAGACCAAAGAGGCCGAGGAAGGCAAAGCATCTGAAGCGAGTGTTGTGATAATGAACAAGCAAACACTAACCGCTTCAGATCTAGAGACCGAGGAAGCTAGAAGGCTGGAAAAGAGGGAGGCTGGTTTGGCAAATGTCCGGGCAAGGAGTGCACTAGAGAGAAAGCTTGCTGCCTCACAACAATCTCCTTTTCAGGGAAACATCACAACCTAAATTATCATTCCAAACAAGAAAATTGAACGTAGCTATGATCCTTTTGCATTCCATGTTGAGAAGCACAAAATTTCAGCGCTTACAAATTGGCTGAAGAAATATAAGTAAGTCTTCTTTCTTGGATGACTTACCAGACAACCATAAAATGATTGTTTATGTACTTTTGGTGTTTGCAGATTTTATAAAACCACTCCTAAAAAAAACCACCAGGATGTCCAAGTGTCTGGTATTGGACCCCTTGAACCCCCACATAATGGCTTACCGACTCTGTAAGTCTTCTATACTGCTCCTCGAAAGACTTCTGGTGAGACTTAACTAAGTTTTCTAACCTAGACGACTTACCAGATGACTTCCAGGAAGTCGTCTGGTGGGACGACTTACCAGACAATTTATTAAATATTAACTTAGACGACTTCCCTGGAAGTCGACTACCCAGACGACTTCCCTGGAAGTCGACTACCCAGACGACTTCCCTGGAAGTCGACTACCCAGACGACTTCCAGGAAGTCATCCATTTAGGTCATTTTTGCAATTGAATATTTACAAAGGAAGACTTACAGCAAGGTCGTGAAGTCAGATGACTTCCAGATAAGTCGTCCTTTGTTAACAAAAAAAATTCATAATTTTTTCAGACGACTTACATGTAAGTCGTCCCGTCCAGTTGACGACTTCCAACTAAGTCGTCTAACATTTTCTCAGAATGTTGACTTAGTAGAGATGACTTCCAGACGATTTCCACGTAAGTCGACTTTTGTTACTTTTGCAATTGAGAATTTAAACTTAGATATTTAATTTTAACTAGACGACTTCCTGGAAGTCGTTTGTCAAAACTAAAGGTTTGACCAGAATCTGGGAAAAAAAATCTGGACATTACTTTTTTTCGACAGACGATCTCCAGGAAGTCGTCTAGTTAAAATTAAATATATAAGTTTAAATTCTCAATTGCAAAAGTAACCTAAGTCGACTTACCTGGAAGTCGTCTCTACCGAGTCAATATTCTGAGAAAATGTTAGACGAGTTACATGTAAGTGTTCCGACGAAAAGTTCAGAAAAGAGTTTCGATTTCATACCTTCAACGACTGAGGTAACTTGCTTAGATTCTCCAAACACACATAAATTCACCCAAAAATCGATTCCACTCTTTAATGACCAATAATTATGAACTTGAATGGGTACATGAATATTTGAAAGTTTAGATTCAAAAGATTGAGTTTTTGTGTGAATATAGAGATAAAGTGAAGAGAAATGTAGGTTTTTTACATAAGAAATGATTTTGGAAGAGTGAAAATTATTTTTTAGGTGCATTAAGAGATTCAAATTGGTTGTTCATAGTGGTTGAGGTTGAGGTTAAGGTATGATGGGAGTGGCAATATTGTAAATAAGAGATAAAGATGATGATGATAAAGTAAAACACTTTATTTATTTTTTTAAAAGTAATGACATTTTCATGAATAATCCAAACTTTTAGGGTAGAAAGAGCAAATGAAAGTTCTAAAAAAATTATGGGTTAGTTTTGCATTTGACTTTTTGTTTTGGGTTACTTTTGTAAAACACCCTTAATTAATAGCATATTTATATATTTGCATTAGTAGCATATTTCCATATTTGCATTAGTAGCATATTTCCATACTGCATCCTACTTCTTGAAAAGAATATTTCCTTAATATAATTATTCACTACCAATATATACATTTACCTAGCTTAGTCTTTAAAAATAATAAATCTATTGTGTGCCTTTGCTCTCTGTGGATTCGATCTCTAAGTACTACACCTGATCTCTCTTGGCAAGAGTATTTTTGAGTTTATTAAGATTAGGGTTAATTTGACAGTTGATTGTTTAGAATATTTATACTCTGCTAGAACAAACAAACACACCGTGTCAAACTTGGCGCCGTTGCCGGGGAGCATAGATCGCTATTAGATTTAATTTCTAGGATTTAGTCTAGGTTTGTCTTTGATTTTTAAGTTACTAATAATTTTTTTTCTTTTTTTTTCAGGTACATGCAAAGAAGCACCATGAGCAACAAAGGACAAGAACTAATACCACTGTTTGACCCTGACAGACTTGAACGCTCGATCTGTAAAGAAAGACAACAAGCATCGATCAACAACACTAGTACCGCGTCGACCAACACTTCTTCACATACTGCATCGACCATCATCCAAACTCCACCGTCGATCGACATTGATCACTCAGCATCGATCAATATAAACTTATCTTCATCGATCGACATCAACTTACTCGCATTGACCGATACTGATCACTAAGCATCGATCGACATTAACCGACACACATCGATCAACAGAAGCAAACAAGTTAAAATGGTTGCGACTTTGATACTGATTAAGGATGAGAACAGAGACCTGCGTGACCCCGACGATCACCTGTGTAATGCAGCAGGTCAGAAGATAGACGATCAGTGGACTATAATCCTGATGCAAAAGCGGAAGGAGACGCTGCAGAAGCTCAACCTGAAGCTAATGCCCAAGCTGCTCAGAGAACACTGGCTGACTAAAACCGTCCAGACTAGTACTACGCCAACAGATCCGCCATTCGTCATCCAGCTTTTCAGAGACACGATTTTGAAATCAAGCCCGCCTTCTTCGGACTTGTAGCACATACACCCTACGATGGGCTGCGACATGAGCACCCTATGGATCATCTGGAGCGATTTGAGGATCTAGTGATTGCCATTAAAGCCAATGAAGTCCATGAGGATTTTCTTTTTTTGTAAGCTCTTCAAGTACTCACTTGTTGGAGAAGTTTCATATTGGCTCAAGCAGTTATCACCAGGATCCCTGACATCCTAGACTGACATCAAGAATGCTTTCTTGCGCAACTTCTTTGATGACACAAGAGCAGAAGATCATTGCTACCTTTTCACGAGACCCTTCAGAATCCTTCAGAAACCCATGGATTAGATTCAAATCATACTAGAGAGATTGTCCAAATCATGGTTTCAACAGAGTGAAACTTTTCAACACTTTCTTTAGAGGTATTGGATTAGAGTACCAGATGGTTTTGGACACAACCATTGAAGGAAATTTCAGCACCAAGAGTCTTAAGAGGCTACAAGGTTGATTGAGAATCTGGCATCCAACAACAACACCAAGAACACGAACTTTTAGAGGAAGAAATCAACTCTAGTAGTGAGCAAGGAGCATATTGAAGAAGTCAAGGTAAAACTGGATAGTGTTCAGAAGTTTCTCAGGCAACATGCCATCTTTGCAGAAGTGGAAGCAATAGAGTCTGGAGATGATGAGATTGAAGAGGACGTGAACTACGTTGATGGGAATGGTTTCTAGAGACAAGGGAATTAAGTTTTCAACAGGAACTCCTATGAGAATGATCAAAAGAGTAATTTTAATCAGAGTTCAATTCACAGCGAAAGCCCTTCAACATCAACAGAGCCTATCAGTCGTCCTCCTCCAGAAGCTCAAAGAAGCAAGATTGAAGCAATGGTTGACAGAATTTTAGAGGGACAACATAAGATGACAGTGGATTTCAATAGAAAGATAAATGGACTTTACCTCAACCTCAACACCAAGTTCGAAAATCTCTACACCCATGTGAAGAAGCTGGAGAATCAGGTGATACAGACAAGTGAAACTATTAGGAGACATGAGAGCTTGATCAAGAAGAAAATATAAGTTGGTCAGAGTCACCACATCAATGCATTGACTAATGACAATTTTTGGGTAGAAGTCAAGGGAGAAAGGCTGCAAGAGAAGAATTTCCGTGTGAAAAATTTGAGTTCGTCTGACAGGTCGCACATGCATCGATCAACGATACCCATGGAGTTAGCAAAATCAGAAAAACCCTCAACCATCGATCGACGGAGAGACTCTAGAATCGATCGATGGTTTCCAGCAACAAAACGAGTTCATCTACAGAAAGTCACGAATATGATAACTCCAGAGCATAGGATCATCTGGAGCGATTTGAGGATCTAGTGACAGCCATTAAAACCAATGGAGTCCTTGAGGATTATCTTTTTTTTTTTTGTAAGCTCTTCCAGTACTAACTTGCTGGAGAAGCTTCATATTGGCCCAAGCAGTTACCACTAAGATCCATGACATCTTGGACTAACATCAAAAATGCTTTCTTGCGCAACTTTTTTTATGACGCAAGAGCAGAAGATCATTGCTACCTTTTCACAAAACTCTTCAGAATACTTCAGAAACTCCTAGATCAGATTCAAATCATACCAGAGAGATTTTTCACATCATGGGTTCAACGAAGTGCAATTTCTCAGCACTTTTTTTAGAGGTATTGGATTACAGTACAAGATGACTTTGGACACAACCAGTGAAGGAAATTTCAGCACCATGAGTCCTGAAGAGGCTACAAGGTTGATTGAGAATCTGGCATCCAACAACAACACCAAGAACACAGACCTTGAGAGGAAGAAATCAACTCCCACAATGAGTAAAGAGCATATTGAAGAAGTTAAGGCAAAACTGGATAGTGTTCAAAAGTTTCTCAGAAAACAAGTCACCTTTGCAGAAGTGGAAGCAATGGAGTCTGGATATGGTGAGATTGAAGAGAACGTGAACTACGTTGATAAGAATAGTTTCTAGAGACAAAGGAATCAAGTTTTCAACAGGAACTCCTATGCAAATGGTCAAAGGAGTAATTTTAATTAGAGTTCACAGCGAAAGCCGTTCAACAATAACATAGCCTATGAGTCTTCCTACTACCAGAACCCTCCTCCAGAAGCTCAATGAAGCAAGATTGAAGAAAGATTGTAGCAATGGTTGAGAAAATTTTAGAGCGACATCAGAAGATCACAGTGGAATTTCAATGAAAAGATAGATGGGTTGTACCTCAACCTCAACACCAAGTTCAAAAATCTCTACACCCATGTGAAGAAGCTGGAGAATCAGGTGATGCAGACGAGTGAAACTATTAGGAGAAAATAGAGTCTGGACAGAGTCACCACGTTAATGCATTGACTGATGACAATTTTTGGGTAGAAGTCAAGGGAGAAAGGCTGCAATAGAGGGATTTCTGTGTGAAAAATTCGAGTTCGTCCGACAGGTTACACATGCATTGATCGACAGTACTTATGGAGTTAGCAGAATCGAGAAAACCCTCAACCATCGATCGACGGAGAGTCTCTAGAATCAATCGATGGTTTCCAGAAACGGAACGAGTTCATCTACAGAAAGTCACGAATATGACAACTCCAAAGCATAGGATCATTTGGAGCGATTTGAGGATCTAGTGACAGCCATTAAAACCAATGGAGTCCTTGAAGATTATCTTTTTTTTGTAAGCTCTTCAAGTACTCACTTGCTTGAGAAGCTTCATATTGGCTCAAGCAGTTACCACCAGGATCCATGACATCTTGGACTGACATCAGGAATACTTTCTTGCACAACTTCTTTGATGACGCAAGAGTAGAAGATCATTGCTACCTTTTCACAAAACTCTTCATAATCCTTCAGAAACTCCTAGATCAGATTCAAATCATACCAGAGAATTTGTTCACATCATGGGTTCAACGAAGTGCAATTTCTCAGCACTTTCTTTAGAGGTATTGGATTACAGTACAAGATGGCTTTGGACACAACCAATAAAGGAAATTTCAGCACCATGAGTCCTGAAGAGGCTATAAGGTTGATTGAGAATCTGGCATCCAACAGCAACCCCAAGAACACATACCTTGAGAGGAAGAAATCAACTCCCGCAATGAGTAAAGAGCATATTGAAGAAGTTAAGGCAAAACTGGATAGTGTTCAGAAGTTTCTCAGAAAACAGGTCACATTTGCAGAAGTGGAAGCAATGGAGTCTGGATATGATGAGATTGAAGAGAACGTGAACTACGTTGATAAGAATAGTTTCCAGAGACAAGTGAATTAAGGTTTCAACAGGAACTCCTATGCGAATGGTCAAAGGAGTAATTTTAATCAGAGTTCACCGCGAAAGCCGTTCAACAACAACATAGCCTATGAGTCTTCCTACTACCAGAACCCTCCTCCAGAAGCTCAATGAAGAAAGATTGAAGCAAGATTGTAGTAATGGTTGACAAAATTTTAGAGGGACATCAGAAGATGACAGTGGATTTCAATGGAAAGATAGATGGGCTGTACCTCAACCTCAACACCAAGTTCAAAAATCTCTACACCCATGTGAAGAAGCTGGAGAATTAGGTGATGCAGACGAGTGAAACTATTAGGAGACATGAGAGCCTGATCAAGGAGAAAATATAGGCTAGACATAGTCACCACGTCAATGCATTGATCGACAATACCTATGGAGTTAGCAGAATTGGAAAAACCCTCAACCATCGATCGACGGAGAGTTTTTAGAATCGATCGATGGATTCCAGCAACGGAACGAGTTCATCTACAGAAAGTAACAAATATGACAACTCTAGAGCATAGGATCATTTGGAGCGATTTGAGGATCTAGTGACAGTCATTAAAACCAATGGAGTCCTTGAGGATTATCTTTTTTTTTGTAAGCTCTTCAAGTACTCACTTGCAGGAGAAACTTCATATTGGCTCAAGCAGTTACCACCAGGATCCATGACATCTTGGACTGACATCAAGAATGCTTTCTTGCACAACTTCTTTGATGACATAAGAGCAGAAGATCATTGCTACCTTTTCACAAGACTCTTCAGAATCCTTCAGAAACTCCTAGATCATATTCAAATAATACCAGAGAGATTGTTCACATCATGGGTTCAACGAAGTGTAACTTCTCAGCACTTTCTTTAGAGGTATTGGATTACAGTACAAGATGGCTTTGGATACAACCAGTGAATGAAATTTCAGTACCATGAGTCCTGAAGAGGCTACAAGGTTGATTGAGAATCTGACATCCAGCAGCAACACCAAGAACACAGACCTTGAGAGGAAGAAAACAACTCTCGCAATGAGCAAAGAGAAAATTGAAGAAGTTAAGGCAAAACTAGATAGTGTTCAGAAGTTTCTCAGAAAATAGGTCACCTTAGCAGAAGTGGAAGCAATGGAGTCTGGATATGATGAGATTGAAGAGGACGTGAACTATGTTGATAAGAATGGTTTCCAGAGACAAGGGAATCAAAGTTTCAACAGGAACTCCTATGAGAATGGTCAAAGGAGTAATTTTGATCAGAGTTCACATCGAAAGCCGTTTAACAATAACATAGCCTATGAGTCTTCCTACTACCAGAACCCTCCTCCAGAAGCTCAATGAAGCAAGATTGAAGCAATGGTTGACAAAATTTTAGAGGGACATCGGAAGATGACAGTGGATTTCAATGGAAAGATAGATGGGTTGTACCTCAACCTCAACACCAAGTTCAAAATCTCTAAACCCATGTGAATAAGCTGGAGAAACAGGTGATGCAGATGAGTGAAACTATTAGGAGACATGAGAGCCTGATCAAGGAGAAAATAGAGGCTGGACAGAGTCACCACGTCAACGCATTGACTGATGACGATTTCTGGGTAGAAGTCAAGGGAGAAAGGCTGCAAGAGAGGGATTCTCGTGTGAAAAATTTGAGTTCGTTCGACAGGTCACATATGCATTGATCGACGGTACCTATGGATTTAGCAGAATCGGGAAAACCCTCAACCATCGATCGACGGAGAGTCTCTAAAATCAATCAATGGTTTCCAGCAACGGAACGAGTTCATCTACGAAAAGTCACGAATATGAAAACTCTAGAGCAGATAATCATTCTGATAAAAAAGTGATCCTGGGAAGTTCGTGATTCCATGCTTGATCAAAGGTCACGAGTTTTCCAACTCCCTCTGCGATACTAGATCATCAGTGAACATCATACCCAGAGCTATGACAGAAAAGTTGAACCTGAGAGTGGAGGCTTCCAATGATTCGTTCGTTTTTGTAGATTACTCCAGAGTGGATTCTTTTTTTTTTTATTGTGTGAATTTGGAAATGAGTAAGTCTCATATTTATAGAAAATTTTCGTTTTTGGTAGGTGAAAATTTAACAACTTCTTTACAACTACAATATTTACAACTACTTAACATTCCCTTTACAACCTCCATACAAGGAAAGTTGTTTGGTACAACCCACATAATACACGTTTTCACCAACCAAAACTCGTATAAGTTGTTAAGTCAATATAAAATATTTCGTTGTAATTACACCCCAGCCTACCTTGAGTACGATGCATATTACAAAGAAGACGAGCTAATCAAGTACCGTGGTACTGCAATCGAAGAGGCTGGTGTTTTTCAAATTTCTCATCAATTCGGGAAATCAACATCGATCGACGGTAACCATTCGCCTTTGATCGGTACTGACCAAGAAGCAGAGTCCGAACTAGATTCAGATGATAGTAGAATGCTTACAATGGCTAATAGAGCTGGAAATCTGTTCGGGCAACAACTTGGTAATCAAGCATCGATCGACGGCCACCATACACAACTGACCGATGGAGAAGGAGAGCTGATTGAATATCATGACCTAGTATCAGACGACGCCATCTGGGCGAAAGTGGATAGACGCACATCGATCGACGCACCTCATTCAGCGTCAATCGACATAGAGAATACGGAAAACGACCGATCTGTAATATTCCATACATGTCTCCACATCTTAGATCGATCGAATACAAACATCGAGCATCGATCGACAGTACCCTTTCAAAGTTCCACAAACTTTGTACTTCAACTGCCTACTATCAGGAGAGTTCATCATCGATCGACATACACACCCATCATCGATCGACGGTTGTATCGAGCATGGCACGAGAGCTTATGATGCTAAAGGAAAAAGAATTTTCCATTGCAAAAAGAAAGATGAGCATGGCATCTACAGAGATGGGAATGGTAATGCACGAGCTACAGACGGAAAAGTAGTGAATGTGCAAGCTAAAGACATCAGAGCAGTTCTAGAGAGAGCTACTATGTTTCAGCAGAGCTACATATGTTTACCAGAACATGCATCAAGGATCAATATGTCTATTGGAGAATCAAAGGACATACAACAGAGCGGAGATTGATGATATTGTGCATGAGGTCTACAAAGCTCAAGAGATGTCACTGAATGAGTTCTACACAAGGCTTGATGATGTTTACTATCATATATACATATGCCTTACCAGTTTGACTACACGCATGGATGAGATGAAGGAAGAATTGGATACTATACAAAGACAGCATGCGATTAGACTAGACAAACGAGCATCAATCGACGGCACCCTATGACCGCCAATCGACACTGAAGCCAACCAACAGAAGACAACAGCAGAAACGCAATTAGAAGATAGGTTTGACGAGATTGCCTTTTCTTTGAGCCTAATGAAGGAAGATATTTCTCAACAGTTGGAAGATATATCAGAGACTACAACTGCAAGACTTAGAATGCTACATCGCAGTATTAAAAACCTACAAAGAAGAATGCATTCAATGGAGGTTGCTAGATAGGTTACAAAGAATGAGAAAACCAAAAGTGATGAAGCAATGAAGAGCTTTATTAGTACATGGCTTCAGATGAGCAGAGAAGATGTAGACACTTGTTTTCCAAGTGTTGATCCACCTCCATACTAGTTAGAAAGTTCAAAACGTCGAGCTTAAGACTATAACCAAACGCTAAGTGGGAGGCAACCCACTGTTTAGTAAGTTTTAATTAGTTTTCTTGATTATATTAGTCTAATTTTAGATTTTTTATACTATTGCAGGATTCTTAAAGAATAAGGAACATGAGTCTGCATAGAGCATCAATCGACACTTGATCATTGTCGATTTACGGAGTAACCTAAGCATCAATCGATCACCACTTAAATGTGTCGATCGACGGTCACCATCAGCAAGCAGGTATACCGTTTTCCCTTGTTAAATCTGGTCATGTTGATTTATTTTCTTCACCAATCTTGAACTGAATAACACCGGTGATAGTGTTGTTTAAGTCTGGGGGAGGTTTACTAATATTGTTTTCTATTTTGAGTTTTCTACTTATATTAAAATAATAAAAAAGAGAGTAGAAACTTACAGGTCAAAACCTCGATCGACACTATAGAGACACCATTAGTCGGCAATGGATCGCGACCATCGATCGACACAACATACCTCACATCGCTTGACACTATATTACAAAGTCTGGTATCGAATTTCTTTCCTAAACTGCTTAGTTATGATTTGATTTTTCCTAACCAATCCGGGGTGGATTAAACTCAAGACAATGTAATTGAAGTATGGGGGAGGTTCGCTAACGCAATTTGATTTGTTTTGAGTTTTATTTGATATGTATATATATATAAGTTTTTCAAAAAAGCTTTGTTGAGTCAAAAGGAGATTATGATCAAGATTTATTATTGACTAACAACACTTTAGCACCATTTTTAGAAAGTTATTTGCAGAGATTACTAGAGATACTAAAGTGGATCATCCTACCACTATACCACACTTGCTTAGAAAGTTTGAAGGAACCGAAGCTAATTTCCAACATCAATCCTGACATTATCAGCTTGCTTTGGGGCTTGGTATACACTGGATCGGATTCCTTTTGCAAGTTTGTAGATACAATTCATTGCACCTTTGGTTCCATTCTCTCTCTCTCTCTTCAGCATCTACTTAAAAGCTTAAAAGATTGAGATGACTTCCCGAGATGCAGAAATGTAGGTACATTACCAATAATCCCATTATTCTAATTCAGAGGAATGATCACACATTGTTGGAAGCGAGGGATAAATAAATTACCAATGACCCCATTATTAGCCTACAACTTTTCCCAAAGAATAAGAAAAAAAAAAAGAAGAAATCTAAAAAGATTAAAGAAGAGAGAAAAAGAGGGAAGAAATGGATCAAAGAAGACTTTGTGCCTAGTTGTTCAAAAACTTGCAGAGGTAAAAATCCATGTGTCCTTTGATCGATACTCCCAAGGTAAAGCATACACTTTTATTTTATGCAAAAAAAAATGAGATCAGTAGAGGGGGGAGTAAAGCTAGTATTTGCTAAGTTGTTGGTAGAATGAATTTGGTTGTTGTACTAGGATAGAGTATATAAAGTTTCTCTGTGATTGACTTGATAGGATGTGGTTGCAACAAAGTAGGGTGATAGTTATACATAGATATTATGTGAGTTTCCACTTTTCAAAACCTCTTTCACAAATTTGTTTGCTTGAGGTCAAACAAAAGGTTAAGTCTGAGGGAGTTGATATATCATATTTATTACCAGTTTTAAGGCATGTTATAGGCTCTATTTAAAGTATATTATGTGTGTCTAGACTATGTTTTAGAGTATTTACAGATCCAAGAACGTTTTGGAAATATATGAAATACTTGGAGCTTTTGGAGCATCTAGAGAAGAAGAACCCATAGCTGATCATCTAGGGAGTCGACAAAGCCATTGATCGATAGAACACACTTGGCGTCGACCGATGATTGAAGCTCGAGCTCGATCGAGGTAGCACACTTGCCATCGATCAATGATCAAAGCCCAATTCAGAATGATAAAAATACCATAGACGAGTTTTGACCTAAATTTAGGGTTTTACACAACATTTTAGTTCTATTCATTTTGTATTAGGAGAGAAATGAGAGATTCCTTCAGAGTCCTCCTAAAACTTTTTTGGTTTTTATATATTTTATATATATTCTATTCATCTATGATTTCTGTGATAAAGATCATGTTTGAGTAGTTACTAATTAGATTTAGGGTTGAATGATAACAATCATGGATTATCCCCAAAATAAGAATGTTAGGTTAAGTTAATATCTATCAATTGAGTTGTGCTTAATGCTTGCATTCTAGAGTAGCTAACTAGGATCTCGATGATAAGACATAGAGAACTACAAGAGTAAGTTTTGTGCCATAATAGATTCTATTGAACTAGGTTGTTAGGCACATGCGAGAGTTGGTCTAATAAGTCTTGTGAACTTATCAAATCTCGCATATACTTCCTTCTGATTTCACCGTCAATCAACACCAGCTTTAGTTGTCGATCGATGGTCTTTCCTTTTGCTCGCATACGAGAGTTGGAGTAAAAAAGGTCAGAATAGTTAACATTTGAGCTCTAGAATATTTACATTTCCTTGTTACCTATCCCCTATAATTCATTAAGCTTGAAACCCTACATCTAGTATATATACATTCATATTTACATCTAGTTAATTAATAGAATATTTTCATATTTGCATTAGTAGCATATTTCAATATTGCATCCTACTTCTTGACAAAGAATATTTCTTTAATCTGTTTATTCACTACCAATATATATATTTATCTAACTTAGTCTTTAGAAATAAGAAATCTATTGTGTACCTTTGCTCTCTGTGGCTTCGATCCCTAAGTACTACACATGATCTCTCTTGGCAAGAGTATTATTGAGTGTGTTAAGATTATGATTAATTTAACAGTTGATTGTTTAGGATATTTATACTCTGCTAGAACAAACAAACACACCGTTTCACAATGCAAACTCTATCAAATTAACCCTACTAACTACTCTTGCCAAGAGATGTCAAATTGTAGTATTTAAGGATCGAATCCACAGAGAGTGTGGGCATACAATAAACTCAATACAGTCGCGATTAAGCTAGGCAAATAGATTAATAAGCAGTAGATAAACTTTAACAAATAATTGATTGATTGGTAAGTAAACAATAATAATAAATAACTAGATCTAGGGTTTCAGGCGAGTGGATTATAGAGGATAGAAGCTAAGGGTATTAATCATAGAACTCGTTGACTAAGTCCGATGTCTCAACTCGCGCTTGTTGAGACGTAATGACCGTTGGTCGATGGCAATTATCCTGCGTCGATCGATGGTCTCTTGAGTCAAGCTTTATGACCTAATTCGATAAGTTCACTAAATCACTACAACAAAACATAGATTTAACTATTAAGATTTACGACTACGTAGTTGTGGTCGTAAAGTTACGACTACGTAACGTCGAATTTTCATCTAATGCATTAATCGTCGTAATGTAGAAGTAACATTACGACGAAACACAATCGACGTAAAATGGAGGGTAATTTACGTTGCTTTTACTACTGTTTCTACGAGTCGTCGTAGAGAAGTAGTTATATTAAAACTGATTTACATCCACATGTTTGCATTTAGTTAGGGATTAAGTTACGACTAGGCATGAATATGGTTGAAAACATATTTATTGTTTAGGTGGATGGTTGGTGTGTAAAGGTAGTTAAGTAGTAGTAAATTTTAATATGTGTATAGTCGTAGCAAAATTTCTACCTACCAAATCCAAAAATTTCCTATAAATATGCTCTCTTTCCCTCTTTCTAAAGATGCAAAAAAAAAACAGATTTTGCAAAAAATATCTCATAACAGCAATATCTATGAAGTTCAGAGTTGGATGTACGCACATAAAATTTCAGCCGGAGTGGTGACAAATGAATTTCTCAATGGGGCAGAGATTTTCATGTACCAAGCTGAAAACACACCTCTCACGCTAGAAACTGGTAAAATATTTTGTCTTTGTCGTAAGTACAAAAATATAAAATTTGTTCATAGTAAAACAGTTTGGAAACATATAGTAAATAAAAGATTTACCCCTCATTACTACATTTGGTTTTACCATAGAGAAGGTGATAGTAGGAATTGAAGCTAGTAGTAGTACTCACTTTGGAGATGGTGGTAATAGGGAAGAACCGAGTCATTTACATCATGTAAGTAGTTACCATGAGGATCATGTCGTAGATCATGAGAGGATGCATGATATGGTTACAAATGCATTTTGTGAAACAACCACAGTAGTTGCAGCAGAGTAGACAATGTAGAGGTAGAGGAAGAGGAACCAAATTTATGCGAAAAGGTTCTATGAAATATTAGACGCAGCTAATCAACCAATTTATGAAGGTTGTAGAGAAGGTCTTTCTAAATTGTCATTGGCAGATAGGATGATGAATATCAAAATTGATCATAACTACCTCAAGTTTGTATGGATGCATCGGCTGAGTTGTTTAAAGAGTATTTGCTTGAAGATAATTTGTCTGCTGAATCTTATTATGAGATTGAGAAACTGGTTACCAGTCTTGGCTTACCTTCAAAGAAGATCGATGTCTGTATAGATAATTGTATGATATACTGAAGGAAGGATGCAGAGTTGTTGGAGTGTAAATTCTACAAGAAGACACAATATAAACCGCAAGGACGTGGACCAAAAAGGTACCATACCAGCGGATGTGGTACTTACCTATTACATATAGGCTGAAGAGATTATATCAATCTAAAAAGACTGCAGCAGCGATGAGGTGGCATGCTGAACATACTCAAAAAGGCGAGATCAATCATCCATTAGATGCAAAAGCGTGGAAGCACTTGAATTTTGTGCACCCTGATTTTGCAAGCAACATTCGTAATGTTTATCTTAGATTGTGCACAAATGGCTTTAGTCCTTTTGGAATGTCAGGAAGACAATACTCGTTATCGCCAATCATCTTGACAACATACAACCTTCCACCAGAGATATGTATGCAAAGAGAATTCCTTTTCATGAGTATATTGATACCTAGGCCTAAGCATCCAAAGCGGTCACTCGATGTTTTCTTACAGCCTTTGATAAAAGAATTAAAGGAGTTGATATCGAGACACCGCTCCACCATATTTATCTGGAGAATATATCGAGAAGGATATTGATTATTATGGTGCACAAGAAACAGTCAGAAAATGGGTAATTGGCATACAATTGCAAATATGGCTGGTGGTTACGGGACACAACATAATTGGCACAAAAAGAGTATATTTTGAGAACTCCCATACTAGAAGAATCTACTTTTGCGACACAATCTTGATGTGATGCATATCAAGAAAAACTTCTTCGACAACATCATCAACACATTATTGAAAGTCCCTAGGAAGACAAAAGATAACAATAACTCAAAGTTGGACTTGCCTGCATTTTGTTCTAGGAGTGAACTGCATATTAAAAACATTGGGCAAATGCCAGTTCCCATTTTCAGATTGTCAGTAAAAGCTAAGGCGGCGTTGTTCAAGTGGGTGGCATCATATGTGAAGTTCTCAGATGGGTATGTGTCAAATCTATCAAGATGTGTCGAGAAAGGGAAAAAGTTTTCAGGAATGAAGAGTCATGACTGTCATATTTTTATCCAACGACTACTACCATTTGCATTTGCGGAGTTGCTACCAAAGAATGTTCATGAAGCAATTGCAGGTAACATAAACTACTATATTTTAACTTATTGTTATCTAAAATTATTATATTTTAACTTTTCCTTGTGAAATATAATATTTTAGGGATCAGAGGTTTTTTCTGGGATCTTAGCACATATACCTTAACAGAAGATGTCATCAGACAACTTGATGAAAATATCCCGATCTTAATGTGCAATATGGAGAAAATTTTTCCTCCGTCAGTTTTTGACGTCATGGAATATCTACTTGTCGACCTCCCATATGAGGCATTGCTTCGTGGACCGGTTCATAATGGATGGATGTATCCTTATGAGCTATTCATGAAACATTTGAAAGGAAAAGAAAAAACTCTTGCAAGGGTGGAAGGTTCAATAGTGGCAGGGAGTTTGAGTGAGGAAACTTCTCACTTCACGTCATACTACTTTGGATCACAAGTCCGTATACGAAAAATGGCTCCTAACAGATATGATGATGGTGGTGTTATACCGACATATGTCGTATCAGGTGTTCCTGACGTATTCTGTCATATTGGACGTCTTGCTGAGAAACTCAAAGAAGTTTGATGGTTGAGTACATAAGGCGCTCACAGAGTCCACACATATATACTTCTTAACTGTGAGGAGATGTAGTTATTTGAAAGGTAAATAAATACTTTATTTACTTATTATTATATTTGTTTTGATACTAACTTAATACTCTCTTCTGGAAATCAGTGAGTTCGTTGAGCAGGTTGAAGAAACTATACCATGAATATCACCAAATGATCTTAACAAAAGAAAAGATCAACACTTTGTAAAAACGCAGGTATATATCATGAATAATAATTATTATAATTTGATTTAAATATTAATGAAGTTATATATATATATAGGTTGATTACGATGATCCATTCTATCCAACGTGGTTTCACGAACTGATACAAGGTCCGGTCTCTAAGGTCACCACAGCCCCTATGTATTTTACAGGAGGCTACACATTTCACACATACGAATATGGAAGTCGGCGAGCAACGATGAACTATGGAATATGTGTGAAAGGTGAAACATATTTCTATGGGATCTTACATGAGATCATCGAAGCGGAATTTCCCGGTTTAGTGAAGATGAAATGCGTCATCTTCAAATGTGACTGGTTCGACCCTACTATCAATAGAGGTGTTCGGTATAGCAAGTTTGGAGTTGTGGATATTAATGCGACCCTACTTTGTTGTTTAGAAGTGTGAGTATGATATATAAGTTAAGAAGTTTTGGGGTTTAGGGTAACAAACAAGGATCGACCTTAAATTGTCGTAATCCACAAACGCGGGTCAACCCTAATTCGTGGTAATTTTATTTCTACATTACCATGATCTGGAAAAACACGGGTAGATCCTACTTAGTAGTAATTTTACTTCTACATTACTACGATTTGAAAAAATACGGGTCGACCCTACTTAGTAGTAATTTTACTTCTACATTGCGAAGATTCATACTTCTATATATATGGACCACCTTCCCACCCTAATCTCATACCGAAAACAATTCGAGACCCCATAAGGGAGTGCACTGTCACTAGAACAGTTCTTATCAACTCCGCATAGCTTTTCTTCGCTTCATGAAGCTGAGCAAATGCTATGCGGGATTGGTAAAGATTGTTCTGGTGACGACGGTGTGTACTCCCTTAAGTTTTTTTTAATCAAAACTAAAGTTTAACTTCTACATTACGACGATCACAAAACGCGGGTCAACCAAATATCGTCGTAATGGGCCTATGCTAATACGACGATCACAAACGCGGGTCGACCCAATATTTTCGTAATGGACCTACGCCATTACGACGATCAAAAACGCGGGTCGACCCAATATCGTCGTAATGGGCCACAATCAACCTCAAGCGGTTGCTCTGTCCCCTCTCTCTACCATCTCTTTGCCTTCTCTCTAGGTACTAATTTTTTTTTTTAGTTTAGGTGGTTTAGCTTAGGGATGAAATTAGATTAGGTGGTTAATTTAGGAATAGAAATAGATTAAGTTTTTTGAATTTGTTATATAGTTAGCTTACAAAAAAATTAGATATATTTTTAATTAATTGAATTTAATTGTTTTCATTACTAATTTTTTTTTTTTAATAGACATGGCTCCTCATGGTAGAAAACAACTTTGGGAGAACCGACCCACATATGAGCATATATTCCTGAGTGGACAGACTGATCGGTCAGCTTCTAGCTCCGGTACTGCAACCAAGCCAGATTATGTTCCTGAGAGCCAATTTTAGGAACAATCATCACCGGCTGCTGCTGTTCCAGAACCTGCAGGTGGTCTGGGTGCTCAGGCATATATCTATCCTGATTTGATGGTGCCCCCAGATGCACCATATGCTAGGTTTACCGTCGAGGATTTGCTTTAAATGCCCGACCGCGAAGGTTTACCCGTCATCAACCCCGATCGACCACCAAACACATTGTGGTAAATTTAATAAATTTTTAATTGTTTTCATAAATTATATACATAATTACATTTTCGGTTTTTGCAGGTTTAAGACAGACAATTGTCTTGGTCGGTCCGTTTCAGATACCTATCAAGTCATACTTTTCTGAACTGCATCCGAACTGGAGTCTTACACCATAGCACATTCAGAGGACTTGGTTCAAGTGTTTTGTAGTTAGTTTTTATTTATTTTAATTTGCATTTTTCAATAATTTATTTTTTACATTTATTAATTAATGTTTTTTTCAGAAAAAATGGATTGGTCTATTTCCGTCAACGAGCGAGTGAAGATGGTGTTCAACGAGAAGGCGATTGATCGTCTTAAGAACACTGTTGGCGATTGGAAAGATAAGTGGAGGTTTCAGGGTGATGCTGCGAAACCGACATACGTCAGCGAGACGACTTGGGCAGGCCTGAAGGCCTATTGGTTGTTGCCTCGCAGTATTAGGACGTCCAACAATTGCTTGGCAGCCCAGAACACGCCAGATGCCGAAGGCAATTTACCATTACCTCATACTTCCGGACAGGTCCCACACGCCGGGGTTGCCATAAAGATGGTAAGTATTAAAAAAAATTAATAAATATTTTATTAATTAATTTTTAATTTGTTTCTACAGCTGCTGCAGATCTCTTTCCTGACTTTTCAAAGAGACACACATCCATAAAGATGGGACGTTTGTGGATGCTCGGGCTGAAAGGATCCACAACGAAGCACAAGCTCGAATCCAAGAGGTCGAGACCCAGATGTCCTAACAAAATCCAGATTTGCCACTTGTTCAGTTGTCGACGGTAGAACAAGACAAAGTGTTTGAACATGTAATATTTTTTTAAATATATACATTGTATAATTTAAATACTTATTTTTTATATATATTTTACTAATCTAATTAATTCATTAATTACAGGTTGTCCCAAAGAAAAGGGACGGATGGTTGGACTCGGCTCGGTTAACAATGTTCCATGGGCGAGAGCAGGTCATGTGGCTGCAAGAGACGAGAGTGCTCAGCTCCGACCAGATTTGTCAGCTACCAACACTGTCATAGCGGAGAATAGGAATCAGATTTTTGCCATGGCGTCAATGTTTGATATGATTGTGGAGACAAACCCGAGGTATGAGCAGATGTGGAACCAAATCCATCCGATCATAACCCCCAACCGCACCATGGAGGAGCAGGCAGATCTAGAGCGATGAACTGAGCACCGTAGTTCCGAGCTTCGGGATACCTTAATCTTTAGTTTTTTTTTGGTAATATTTATTTTGGATAATTAAATATTTTAATATATTATTAATTTTCTTTGATATTATTGGTTATTATTAATTATTAAATTATTTTTAATGAATTATAATTTTCATTTTGGTTATTGAACAAAATAAAAAACAATTTTAATATTTAAAATATTTTTTAAAAATCGAGGTTAATTCGAAGTAAATATTTTGACCTTAGATGTAACGTAGTCGTATAGTTTACGAAGAATGTACTTCGACATCGAGGATAAATTGTTGTAAATCTTATGTCTGTCTAACCTCGTACTTACGACGAATACTACGACTGAATTGTACGTCTCTTTTACTTCGGTTACATTACAACGATGTTACGTGTAACACATGTTAGTCTCTATTATGACGATTTCATATTACGAAATTAACCTCAATTTTCTTTTGTCGTCCAGTTACGTCGATGTTACGTCGATGAATTCATTACGACGAGCTAGTAACTACGATTCGTTTATCGTAGTTATTTTGTCGTAATTGTGATTTAACTACGATTTAACCTTGATATTGTAGTCGTTATGGTCAAGATTTTTTGTAGTGAATTAACTAATTCAACTCTCGTTTGTTTCTAGCAACCTAGCTCAACATGATTAATTATGGTAGTAGACCATGCTCTCGCTTGCGCCTAACTATCCTATGATCATGGTTCTAGTTAGCTACTCTAGAACACAAGCAATAAACAAAAATCTATTGATAGATCTAATAATCACCCTAGCAATTCTATTGTTTGGCTAATCCATCAATACCATTAATAAACCCTAAACCTAACAAGAGATCTACTCAGACATGAGTAGAATATATATAAAATATAAAGAACCAAACGAGTTCCAGGAGGACTCTGAAGGAGTTTCTACCTTATCTCCTAACCCTAGAACAATGAATAAAAGAAAGCTTGGTAAGTCTTGTGTCTAGCCGTCAACAATGGCTTAGAAAACATATAAATAGGGTTTTAAGTCGTCCAAGGACATTCTGGTAATTTGTGATGGCTTCTGGGCTTAAGTCGGCTATAAAACGAGTCGGCCATGTCTTCTGGGATCACCGTAGATCAACACCAAGGCTGTGCCGTTGATCGACACTCATTCATCTTCTCGACAGCTTCCTCTTGCGAGGCAGACAAACCACTCTCCAGTAAAACATGCATAACTTTGGCTCTAGGATCCCGATTGACCTCAAACCGGTGAAATTGGAAATCTAACTCAAATCTTTATTTTATGTCAAAAGATTAGCTCAATCTCACCATGAAAAGGTCTCCATCTAAAAGCTCCAAAATCACCAAAGTTCTCCATAATGTACCTGGACCTGAAAATACTCTAAAACATACTACATAAACATATAATAGACTCTATATAGGGATGATATCATGGCACAATAATGGTAAATATCATGTCTTATCAATATACCAAGTTATAATGCGTTATACTATTTATACTGAGTATACCAAGTTATCTATATTATTAAAACTGAAGTACCTTTTGAAACTGTTTGGAAACATGAATAGCAGAATAAATGAGAATTGTTTGGAAACAAGGATAGCAGAATAAATGAGAATTGTTTGGAAACGTGGATAGCATATTAAATACTTTCTTCTATTTACATATTTAGTCATTAAATTTCTTTCTTATTTACAAATTATGCCATTTCATTTAAAACCAAATATCTAAACCAAATATCTAAATATATAAATTAATTAATTAAAATCAAATATCTAAATTAATTGTTATTGATAATCTGATAATATCAAATACAATATAAAACAATTTTAAATATAGTATTACCTTACTTAGTTTAGTAAAATATAAAAATTTCAAAAATTCAATTATCGAGAAAATAAAATATTATAAAATTAATAATAATTTATTGAAAGCTAATGCAAAAAAAAAAGTATTTGTATGTTGTTTTATTTTAAAATAAATTTACAAAAAACAATAAGTTAATATATAAATAGTACAATCACATCAAATTGCATCAAGTTATAAAATTTTAATATAACGTTATGTACAAATAAAAAAAAATATTATCAAACATCTATACTATAAAATAATATATTTTACTATGTATGTAAATTATAAAACATACAAAATACATAAATTTTTTAATAAAACCAACGGTTTATGAATTTATGTTAAACATAAGTTAAATCAAACACCTGCGCGGGGGCGCGGGTCAAGTTCTAGTAATGAGTTAAACTAGTTATACAAAGTTATAATGAACTATAATAGTTCTATCAATTTATAATAAGTTATAGTAGTTATACTAAATCCAGATCTATAGATGAAATAAACAAAATTCACGAAAAATCTTCAAAAAAGAGAACAAGAGGTGCTCTAGCTCTGTAAAATTCTCAGAATCTTATTCAACAATCCTAAATCGCAAACACCAACAACAAGCATAAGTCTTTATCAAAGAGAACCCATAATTCTTTTTATCAATCCTAAATCAAAAATTATCAAGAACAATCAAAACTTTAATTGAAAAACTAAGAATTCCTCATCGACATTAATATAACATAGGCGGAACCATAACATAAAGAAATAAAATATAAAACAAAACCGTAATCTAAAATCATAGATCCATAATTGTAGATCCAAAAAGACTTCAAGCTCTTTTTATCTTTAATTCTTTCATTTTTTTTCACTGTTTTTGCATGCTGAGCCACCGGAAATCCAAACTCTTTCTGTGTTACATTAGACTAAGCCACTACAAATATGTTTCATCTCCTAACTTTCAGATCTACAAAAAAAAGAAAAAAGAGAAATCCTAAAGGATTAAGGAAAAAATAAAGAAACTGAAGAACAGTTCGCAGAAAAAGAGAGGAAAGAGTAAGAAAAGGTAATTCTCTCAAATAATATTTTTAAGTTTTTGTTACTAAAATAGCACTAAAAAGAAAATGACCAAAATAACACTTTTTGGTTTGAAATTTTCAATATTTATTTTTTTTTTATCTTTTAGAATTTGAAAACCTCACCCCCAAAACTCCACACCTTAACTCTAAACCCTACATTTAGATTAATTAACTCTAAGGGTATAAATATTTATTTATCTATTTAATAAAACATTTTGATCATTTTCTCATTGAAAGCTATATTTGTAAAAATAAACTAAAAATGACTATCATAGAGAATCTCTAATAAGAAAATGAGGACATATTAATGATCCATGAGTTTTATGGAATACATGATATTAAGGTTAGTAAAAATAAGGGTAAATATGTTATTTCCTTAATTTTTGAGTTAACATTAATTCAAAAAGAAACTGGTTTTAAATAAGGTCCTTTCTCAATTACATTAGGAGATGTGGGGGTAGGGAAGGTGATTACTTTTGTTTCATTCATCTTATTTTCTGCTACAAAATAACTAGTAATTAAGAAATCCAACAAAGATGAAAGCGTTAATCGAATCTTCAGATAAGATCTCAACTGCACTAGCATCCTGTACTGATTAAGTGTGTGTTCGTATGATAACGATAGAAGCACGACGTTTGGAATGCTAAGAAACATCCACTTGTTTCATTCATTTTTCTGCTGCAAAATAATCATGTATATTTGAAACCTTTGATTTAGATATATTTCAGTATTGCTATGAGTTTCTAAGCAATTGAATTCATAAGTTAATTTATAAATTATTATAAACCGGTATGAATTCATATAGTGGTATCAAAGCTTATTTGCATAATATTCAAATCGAATTATCGAATATGGATTGTTTTGTGTATATTGAATTCACACGTTCATGTCAAGCTACAACTATCAAAAATATTAGTTTAAGAAACTAAACCTCTTTGTTAGTAATCGTGTACAATGGAATATATAGATTCGTGCATGTTGACTTGACAACTAAATCATATGTTTAAAGAGTAATTTTATTTGATATTATTATTCTGAATATTCGCAATAATATTAATAGTAATCGATTGATAATCTCCACAAGTTGCTTTTATCTCGTGTGATCTTGCATAACTCGATGTCACCAGGAGCGGATCCAGAAAATAATTTAATATGGGACATAATATATATATATATATATATATATATAATTTTATCATAATATATATATTTATTAAAAATTTAATTATATATTAATAAATTGAATCTTTTAAATTTTTTAAAAATACTTTTAAAAAAATTACTTTTAAAAAAATTTAATCAATTTATAATTAAACAGTTCTTTGTTATGTTAAATACTTTTTATTTATTATTTTAATATAATTATTAAAATTAAAATTGATAAAATAATTGTTAAACGTAATTTTTTTTAAATATACTTTTGAAAAGGTTAAAACTAATAATAAAGTAAAGGAAGACCACTAAATCTTTTCTATTAGATAGAAGAAAATAAAGAAGAAAGGAAAATTTATTTTATAAAAATATGAATAAATTATAATAAAATGTATGAAGAAAAAAAAGCTCAAGGTTCTTGAACTTGTGTTGAATGTAGCACTCATGAGCCTTAAAAAACATCAGAGCTATCAAAGTCTATAAACATCTCTTATACAAAACCTTTTAAAAGTTAGTATGTGGCATGTGCCACACCTCCTCTAAGGATGGGTCCGCCCCTGACTGTCACAGTTTATGCAAAAAAAAACAATAAATATATATATATTATTTACAATTAGTGAATACATTATAGTAATTTTATTTATCTATGTAAATAAATATATTAATACACCTACTTCATATCAAATAGTTGATATGATTTAAGATAGATTTAATTTAGTTAAATCACATACGTCTAGTTTTAATTGTAATTGGCTTAAAATTCAGAATTGAGATTATCTATAATATTATTTATTTTGACTAGATTAAAATTAGTTTATTCATTAATAATTCAATTAAAATACATATAAGATATGTACTAATTATATTTATATCTAATATAAATTTTAAAATATAAAAATTAAATTAGATTACAATTAATTTCTCAATAAATTTCAACTATTTTGATATCCACTCAATCCTATTGATATACTATGGATTTGACCACTTTTATGCCATAGTATATGTTTCATTTAGAATCTTTATGATATGTTTGGAGTTTGTTTTAAGGTATTTACATGTTTAGGTACGTTCTGGAGCATTGTAGAGTTTATGAAGCTAAACGAAACTTGAGTGGAGTTCAACCCGTAGGTGGACAATTGAAGAGAAGATAGAATCGATACCTAAAAGAAGTGTCGGTCAGCACACATCCTTGGTGTCGATCGACACCCGATGAGAGAAGACCTTGCATACCAATATCATAAATTGGGCCCAAAAGTCTTCACAAATTACAAGAATGCCTCTAATGAGTTTTGACCTAAAATATATAAGTTGTGCCATTGTTTAGACAATACACATACATATAGATATTTTTAGTATTATTCTTAGAAGTGTAAAGTTTTGTAGAAAAGATCGAAGAACTCCTTCAGAGTATTGTATTAAAACTCAGGTTTTTCTATCTTTAATCTAATTATGCCATTCATTATGTTCATCTTTATGTCTTGTTTAATTATGTCTGAGTAGACACCTTGTTAGAATTAGAGTTTATAATCATTATGATGAATTATTGATATTAGAACTGTTAAGGTGAATATCTAGAATCCTTCGCAGAGTTAGATTTTATTGCTTGAATTATAGGGTAGCTAACTAGAATCATGATCTAGGTAACTGACAACTGCTAGAGTAGGCTCATACCTGATAGTAATTCTGCTGAGCTAGGTTGTTAGACTCGAGCTATAGCTAGCTAGTTTAACCGGCTTAGTGGACAAATCGATCTAAGCTTAAAGCTTGTTTGGAAGACGTATTGATCGACACATATAAAACACTCGTTCCGTATCGGATATGAGAGCATGGATATAAGTTCAAACACATAGACTCACAGTGAGAGCTAAAGATATTACTATTATATTCGAGTTCTAGGACTGATTCTCACATGCCCTTAGCAATTATATCATAATTTAGATTAGTTAAACCTAAAATTCTAGCTTTTTTTTCTTTCTTATCTGTGATCAAAACTACATATATCTTATTTACTGATTTGATTATTATTTAATGCTTTAACAATTACTTGCCTAGCTTAATTACCTTTAATCTGATCTATTGTGTGTTTTCGCTCCTTGTGGAATTGATCCCTAAGTGCTACATCTGATCTCTTATTTCAGAGAGTTGGTTCTAGGGTTAATTTGAGTTGCATCAAATTTGGCGTCATTGCCGGAGAACATTGGATTCACCATTAGATTTAGTCTAGGTTTTTGCTTTAATATTTTTTCAAAAAGTTTACTGATAAGAAACTTCGTTTCTTGTGTCTTTTAGGCGCATCCCCAGCAACACCAGAAGCAGCAAGAAAAAAAAGATCTCTTACCACCGCCAGACCCTACTCAGCTCGAATGTACATTCCAAAAAGAGAGGCAAGCAACATCGATCGACACTCGTACTTTGTTGATCGACACTCCTACTTTGTCGATCGACACTATTCGTAGGCAAGCAACAATCAACACTCTTACAGAAGCATTCATCAACACCAACTTGCGAGTTATCAACATGGTCTCACTTCTTGTATTGACCCGAGATGAGCATGAGGACTTGTGTGACCCTGAGGGCCACCTTTGTAATGCATCATGTCGAAAGATAGATGATCAAGGGAAGTAATCCATGAACTTGAAGTATATGTGATATAGCCTATTTAGTACCAGTTTTAGGCCATGTTATAGGCTCTATTTAGAGTCTATTATATATGTCTAGGCAATGATTTAGAGTATTTACAGGTCCAAGAACGTTTTGGAGATATATGAGATACTTGGAGCTTTTGGAGCATCTAAAGGAGAAGAATCCATAGTTGATCATCTAGGGAGTCGACAAAGCCATTGATCGATGGAATACACTTGGCATCGACTGATGACTAAAGCCCAAGATCGATCGATGTATCACACTTGCCATCGACCGATGACAACCGATGATCAAAGCCTAAGTCATAATGACGAAAATGCCCTAGATGAGTTTTGACCTAAATTTAGGGTTTTATATTTATGTTTTGAGAAAGACAAAGTTTTTAGACAAGTTTTACACATCATTTTAGTTCTATTCATTTTGTATTAGGGTTAGGAGAAAAATGAGAGACTCCTTCAGAGTCCTCTTGGAACTCCTTTGGTTTTTATCTATTTTATATTTCATATCCATTTCATCTATGAATTATGTGACAAAGATCATGTTTGAGTACTTATTAATTAGATTTATGGTTGAATGATAGCAATCATGGATTAGCCCAAAATAAGATTGCTAGGTTAAGTTAATATCCATCAATTGAGTTGGGCTTGATGCTTGCATTCTAGAGTAGCTAACTAGTATCTCGATGATAGGACATGGACAATCACGAGAGTAGGTTATGTGCCAGAATAGATTTTGTTGAACTAGGCTGTTAGGCACATGCGATAGCTGGTCTAATAAGTCCGGTGGACTTATCAAATCTCGCCCACACTTTCTTCTGATTTCACCGTCGATAGACACCATGCCTTAGCCGTCGATCGATGGTCTTTCCTTTTGCTCACATACGAGAGTTAGAGTTAAAAGGGTCAAAATAGTTAATATTTGAGTTCTAGAATATTTACATTTCCGTGCTTCCTATCCCTATAATTCATTTAGCTTGAAACCCTAAATCTAGCATATTTACATTCATATTTACATCTATTTAATTAATAGCATATTTCCATATTTGCATTAGTAGCATATTTCATATTGCATCCTACTTCTTGACAATGAATATTTCCTTAAATTGATTGTTCACCACTAATATATATTTTCCTAGCTTAGTCTTTAAAAATAAGAAATCTATTGTGTGCCTTTGCTCTCTGTGGATTCAATCCCTAAGTACTACACATGATCTCTCTTGGCAAGAGTATTATTGTGTGTGTTAAGATTATGGTTAATTTGATAGTTAATTGTTTAGGATATTTATACATTGCCAGAATAATAAACAACACACCATGTCAAATTTGGCGTCATTGTCGGGGAGCATTGATCACCATTAGATTTAATTTCTAGGATTTAGTTTAGGTTTGTTACTAATTTTAAGTTATTAATAAAAAAATTTCCTTTGTTTGTAGGTACATGCAAAGAAGCACCATGAGAAATAAATAACAACAACTAGCATTATCCTCTGACCCTGACAGACTTGTACGCACAATCCACAAAGAAAGACGACAAGCATCAATCGATAGCACTTGTACCGCGTCGACCGACACTTTTTCACAGACCGTATCGACCATCATCCAAACTCCACCGTCGACCGACATTGATCACTTAGCATCGATCGACATCAACCTACAACCATTGATCGACAACAACTTACTCACATCGACTGATACTGATCACTTAGCATCAATCAACATCACCGACCCGCATCAATCGATAGAAGCAGACGAGTTCAGATGGTTGCTGCTTTGATACTGATTAGGGATGAGAATGGAGACCTGCGTGACCCCGACGGTCACCTGTGCAACACAGCAGGTCAGAGAGTAGACAATTAGGGGACTATAATCCCTGATGCAGTAGCAGGAGCAGACGCTGCAGAAGCCGGAGCAGACGCTGCAGAAGCTCAACCTGAAGCTAATGCCCAAGCTGCTTAGAGAACACTGGCTGACTACAACCGTCCAGACTAGTACTACGCCAACAGGTCCGCCATTCGTCCTCCAGCTTTTCAAATACACGATTTTGAAATCAAGGCCGCCTTCTTCGGAGTTGTAGCACAGACACCCTACTATGGGCTGCGACATGAGCACCCTATGGATCATTTGGAGCGATTTGAGGATCTTGTAACTGCCATTAAAACCAATGGAGTTCCTGAGGATTATCTTTTTTGTAAGCTCTTCAAGTACTCACTTGCTGGAGAAGCTTTATATTGGCTCAAGCAGTTACCACCAGGATCCCTGACATCCTAGACTGACATCAAGAATGTTTTCTTGCGCAACTTCTTTGATGACGCAAGAGCAGAAGATTGTCCACATCATGGGTTCAACAAAGTGCAACTTCTCAACACTTTTTATAGGTATTGGATTACAGTACCAAATGGCTTTGGACACAACTAGTGAAGGAAATTTCAGCACCAAAAGTCCTGAAGAGGCTACAAGATTGATTGAGCATTTGGCATCCATCAACACCACCAAGAACACAGTCTTTGTGAGAAAGAAATCAATTCCAGCAATGAGAAAGAAGCAGATTGAAGAAGTCAAAGCAAAACTGGATGGTGTTCAGAAGTTTCTCAGGAAACAGGTCACTTATGCAGAAGTGGAAGCAATGGAGTCTGAAGATGACGAGATCGAAGAGGATGTGAACTACATTGATGGGAATGGTTTCCAAAGATAAGGGAATCAAGGTTTCAATAGGAACTCCTATGGGAATGGTCAAGGGAGTAATTTTAATCAGAGTTCACAGCGAATGCCCTTCAACAATAACAAAGCTTATGAGTCTTCTTACTACCAGAATCCTCCTCCCGAAGCTCAAGGAAGCAAGATTGAAGCAATGGTTGTCAAAGTTTTAGAAGGACAACAAAAGATGACCGTGGATTTCAATGGAAAGATAGATGGTATGTACTTCAACCTCAACACCAAGTTCGAAAATCTCAACACCCATGTGAAGAAGCTGGAGAATCAGGTGATGTAAACAAGTGAAACTATTAGGAGACATGAGAGCCTGATCAAGGAGAAAATAGAGGCTGGACAGAGTCACCACGTCAATGCATTGACTGATGACGATTTTTGGGTAGAAGTCAAGAGAGAAAGGCTGCAAGAGGGGGATTCCCGTGTGGAAAATTCAAGTTCTTTCGACAGGTCGCATAGGCATTGATCGATGCAGGTCAAGGCGCATCGATCGACGGTACCCATGGAGTTAGCAGAATCGAGAAAACCCTCAACCATCGATCGATGGTTTCAAGCAACGAAACGAGTTCATCTACCAATCGATGACAACTCCAGGGCAGAGGATCATTCTGAAGAAGAAAAGTGATCCTAGATAGTTCGTGATTCCATGCTTGATTAAAGGTCACGAGTTTCCCAATGCCCTTTGCGATACCGGATCATCAATGAGCATCATACCCAGAGCTATGGCACAAATGTTGAACCTGAGAGTGGAGCCTTCCAGTGATTTGTTCGTTTTTGTGGATTGCTTCAGAGTGGATTCATGGGTATTTGTAGAGATGTCCTACTGCAGATTTAGAATGTTCTTGTCTCTATAGACTTCCATGTCATGGATATCCAGATCAATTGGAACTCTTCACTAATACTTGGGAGAGCATGCATGGCTACTGTGGGAGATATCTGCGACATGAAGACTAACATGTTGTGCCTTTCCTTGATTGATCCTAATGTTAATTATAAAATTTATAAGAATAAACCTGCCCTCACAAAGTTGTCTAGTGATGCAGAACTTGTGGTCACATGCTTCTGCAATTATGAGTTCAACAAGGAGCCTAAAAATGGAGCATCGATCGACACCGGCCCAACCCAGATAACCGATCGACGCGTTTGCTGTTCAGCAATCGATCGACACCCACCCTTCAATATCGATCAATGGCCTAACCCCAGAACTGATCAACACCTGCCACGTAGATGGCAACTACATCCCAGCCTACCTCGAGTACGACGAAGATTACAAAGAAGAAGAGTTAATCAAGTACCACGGTATTGCAATGGGAGAGGCTGGTGTTTTTCAAATTTCCCATCAACTCGGGAAATTGATATCGATCGACGGCAACCATTCACCATCGATCGATATTGACCAAGAAGCAGAGTCCAAACTAGATTCAGTTACAGAACGAGAGAAGACATATGGTAATCTACAACCAGATGATTTCGGTATCATGAGAGAACGAGACGGTCACGCAAGAACTGTGGATGGCAGAATGCTAAATGTCACGAGGGAAGATATAGCTGATATACTTGCAATGGCCAATGGAGCTAGAAATCTGTTCGAGCAACAACTTGGTAATCAATCATCGATCGACGGCCACCATAAACCATCGATCAATGGAGAAGGAGAGCTGATTGAATATCATGACCTAGTATAGGATGACGCTAGCTGGGCAAAAGTGGATAAACGCACATCGATCGACACACCTCAGTCAGCGTCAATTGATACACCTCAGTCAGCGTTGATCGACATTGAAAGCAAAAGAACGAGCCGATCCGTAATATTCCATACATGTCTCCACATCCTAGATTGATCGACAACAGACAGCGTGCATCGATCAACAACAACCTTCCAAAGTTCCACAAACTTCGTACTTTAACTGCCTATAATCTGGAGAGTTCAACATCGATCGACATGATCCACCCAGCGTCGATCGACGGTTGTATCGAGCATCGTACGAGAGCCTATAATACGAAGGGCAGAAGAATTTTCCGTTGTGAAAAGAAAGATGAGTATGTCATATACAGAGATGAGAATGGTAATGCACGAGCTACAGACGGAAGAGCAGTGAATGTGCAAGTTGAAGACATCAGAGCAGTTCTAGAGAGAGATACTATGTTTGAGCAGAGCTACATATGTTTACCAGAACATGCAGCAAGGATCAATATGATTATGGAGAAACAAAGGACGTACAACAGAGTAGAGATTGATGATATTGTGCTTGAGATCTACAAAGCTCAAGAGATGTTACTTGATGAGTTCTACACGAGGCTTGATGATGTCTATTATCCTATAGACAAGTGCCTCACCGGTTTGACTACACGCATGGATGAGATGAAGCAAGATTTGGATACGATACAAAGACGGCATGCGATTACGCCAGACGAACGAGCATCGGTCGATGACACTCTACGACCATCGATCGACACTGAAGCCAACAGAAAAAAGACATCAGCATAAACATAATTGGAAGATAGGTTTGATGAGATTGCCTTTTCTCAGAGTCTAATGAAGGAAGATATTTCTCAACAGTTGGAAGATATATCAGAGACTACAACTACAAGACTAAGAATGCTACAGCTCAGTATTGAGAACCTACAAAGAAGAATGCATTAAATGGAGGTTGCTAGAGAGGTTACAAAGAATGAGAAAACTAGAAGTCACTACAAGAAAACAATTATTTAACGAGGGCAAATTTCCTCGTGACGTCATCGTAAAAGGGGAGTTACGAGGAATTAACGAGGATACCAGTTTCGTCGTAATTCGTTTGTCGTTAAATATATTTCCTCGCCAGTTCCTCGTTAATTAGCTAGTCATATATTTCCTCGTAAAGACGAAGTAAAGATTTCCTCGTAAATACCACGTGACGTATCCACGTAAAGACGTCGCTGCCTTTCCTCGTAAACACCACGTAGAGTATTTCTCGTAAATACCACGCAAATACCATGGAAACTATTCCTCGTAATATCCATGTAAATACGAAGAAAAGTTTTCGACTGAAGAAC